>JAYESA010000004.1:139268830-139658830 GCA_036927795.1 Iris macrosiphon
CAGTGAGGGCGCGCGTTTTCAAAATTTGGGGGGAGGAAAGAAATAAAAAGTCGAATAGATAAGAGAACCCTATATTCAGTAATTTAGCGACGTCCGCACGAGACGTCGCTAAACATCGCTAATTAAAAAACTAGAGACGCATAAAAAGACGTCCCTAAACGTTGCTAATTCAAAAAGTAGCGACGTCATAAAAAGACTCGCTAAACATAGCTAATTAAAAGTTTGCGATGTTAGAGACGTTGCTAAAAATATCGCTAAAGATAAAAAAAATATCGGTAAATACGTCGCTAAACGTCACTAAATTATAAAAATTAGCGACGTTTAGCAACGTTAAAGAAGTTTATAGTGACTATTCTTTTAAAAACCGAAGAACAGTCGCTAAACGTCGCTATATGTCGCCAATAGCGCCTTATAGCGATATTTTTTTAGGAGTCGCTCAAGTCTTTAATATTAGCGACGTTTTATTATGACGTCGCTAAAAATGTCGCTATTTTATCATATTTTGGTAGTGGTAGCCGTTTGATCTAATGACTTTATCAAACTTCTTATGCCATATCTTGGAAGCTTGCTTCAGACTGTACAATGATTTCACTAACTTGCAGACTTTGTCTTCAAGGCCCTTGACGATAAATTCTTTTGGTTGTTGCATGTAAATCTCTTCAGTCAACTCCCTATTCAGGAATGTTATTTTTACATCCATCTGATTTATTACTAGCTTATGAATTGCACTTAGGGAAATTAATATTCTGATGGTTGTCATCCGCGCTACTGGAGCATATGTGTCGATGTAGTCGATCCCCTGCTTTTAAGAAAACCTCTTGGCTATCAACCTTGCCATGAACTTATCAATAGTTCCGTCAGCCTTCTTTTTCTTAAAGATCCATTTACATCCAATGGGCTTTGCTCCTTCAATCAGATCCATCAACACCCAAGTGTTGTTGGAGGTTATAGAGTCAAACTCATCGTTGACATCCTCCTTCCAGAAGACAACATCTCTAGTTTTCATAGCCTCATCATAGGTAAGTGAATCTGCTTCCACATGATAGGTGACAAAATTATCTATGAATTCCTTCTGCCTCATCACTCGCTTATTTGTCGGCTCTGCGAGTTCTGGTTCAAAATGTGTCTCTTCAACAATAACTTCTTCCTGGACTACATCTTTATTGGAAGCGTTAGCCTCCTTTGCACCCACAGTATTCTCCGGAATGTCCGCGAGAATAATATTCTTGTGCCTTGTAAATTTGTCTTCAAAGAATTTTGTGTTGCGAGATTCGATGATATAGTTAGACTCGATATCAAGAAACCTCTGTGCATCACTTTTTTCAGCATATCCTAGGAATATCGTCTTTGTAGTCCTTGTTCCCAACTTCTGAATCTATAAGTTCGGAAGCTTAAAATACGCCAGACACTCCTACACTCGAATGACATTTAAGTTGGGTATGACCTTGAACCAGAGTTCATGAGGAGTGACATTGGAAGTTACGTATGACACTCTGTTCAGAATATAAGTAGCCGTAAGCTCAGCTTCTCCCCAAAAGCAATTTGGAAGACCCGTAGTCAACAACATTGAATTCATTATCTCTATCAACGTTTTGTTCTTTCTTTCTGTGACCCCATTTGATTATGGAGAATATGGAGCAGTTGTCTCATTGACGATTTCATGTTCTCTGCAGAATGATGCGAATTCAAGAGACCTATACTCTTCGCCTCGATCACTTCTTAGTCTATTGAGTTATCTAATTTGATGTTCAGCTTCAGTCCTGAACTCCTTTAACTTCTCGAATACTTCATCTTTTGACTTGAGAAGATAGACGAACGCGCACTTCGAGTAGTCGTTGATGAACGTAATAAAATACTTCATCCTGACCTTTATGGAGAATTGCTTGAAGTCAGTTTTTGTACCACCATCTCGACCCCAAGAATTTCAGCTTGTGCCTTGTTTGCCATCAAAATCTTCTCAAAAATAGGCTTGTATGTGGTGAACCACTCCTTCTTAGAGCAAACTTTGCAGGATGCACCAATATCCACCCACCAGTCAGTGTCAATACTAGTTGAGTCAACTTGCACAAGCATTCCAACTAAGTTAGTCTCATCTTGCTCTTTTGGATTAGTCTTCGATCTGCAATCCTTCCTATAGTGGCCCTTCTTGCCACAATTGAAGCAAGTCACATCTGACTTGGACTTTGGCTTGAACGAAGCTAACTTCACCTTCAGATGGTTAAAATCCTTATTCTTGTTTTGAGAAGCCTTCTGCTTCCCCTTGGAGTCTCCAGCATGCACCATGTTGACCTTGGCCAACTGTTTGGACAGAGAGTCCATTTGAGTTGAGCCCTCAGCTTGTTTTCAATATGGATCTTCTGGAGGAGGCGCACAAGATCGACCTACATCTTCTTCTTTTGGTGCATGTCCGCAATAATGTTGCTTCACCCAAGCGGGAGTTTGGCGACAATACCCCCAACAATGAAAGCATCGACTAAGGGCATGACATCATGCTCAAGTTTTTGACTTAACTTGAAAAATTCCTTGACTTAAGGCAACATCGTATTGTCATCCTAAAATCACATCTTCTAGGAATTTTCTGTCACATGGATCTTGTTTATGTTCTCATCAAACTTGTAGTGCTTATCTAGAGACTCCCAAATGTCCTTTGTATGGCCGTCTTACTATATAACTCTGCCAATGAATCTTTTATGGAGTTCAAAATCAGCAGTTTGCAGAGGTTGTTATCTCTCCTCCACTTCGTCTATAAAGCAGTGGCCGCAGAAACCCTCCGAGTATCATCCAGAATAGTAGGCTCAGGTTTTGTCAACACATAATTATCGTTGACGAGTTAAAGATTGAGACTGACCTTTATCTTCCAGATGTTAAAGTGTTCATTGTCAAACTTCTCAAGTTTGTTAAAACTTGTGTCGAAAAAACTTGTACGGTTGTTCTCCATCTTACTCGGATCTTGCTTTGAGATTGTTAGTTCTGAGGCTAAATCAAAAGATAGAGGAACAGAGGCCAGGAAAAGAGATTTACATAAACTTTACAGTTTACCTTCTGTTTGATCCTGATGTTGTAGTCGAGATCAGAGGTTCACACAAAAGTTTTCTCTCCGATATCCTCAATTCCAACGAAGAACTACTATATATAAATATCTGAATACAACTTCTGCGGATTACAAAACAAAGTATCAAAATACTCCCATTCTTTCATGCAAGCACAGTTGCAAAAGGACAGAACAAATAACAACTAAGCAGAAGAGAAAAGGAAGAGGAAGATCGAAACAACTTCTTATTGGGGTGATGAAGATCACAGTTGCTCAAAGCAAGATTCATCTCATACTATTTGCTCCCAGGAACCGACAAGTTCTCAGAAGAACTACTAAAATGCTCGCCGTCACCTTTGTCTTAAATGGGCATGAACTCCTGGACTCCAATGGTGATAACATGACTATACTCTCTCCGTCTCTCAATTTTGAGTAAGTTCTTAAAGGAGCACGAAGAAAGTATTTATAGAGTAAGGTGGAAACCCTAACCCTAATCCTGGCTGCCAACTGATTACGGAAAGATATGAATAAATTTAATTTAAATCCCACAAAAATAGGATATGAATTAATGACCCAATCTTTTCATAACCGTTTAAATTTCACAATCAGCGGGATCATGCGCCAACCACTCTCTCTGCGCATAGCAGCACAGTCGTAGATGCTCCTACGCACCTAAGCCAGCAGCACAGCAGCTCATGCGCACAACAATGTCGCAGCACATATGCATAAATGCGCATACATGCATAGCTACACATAGCCCGCCTATAGCCTCACATAATTGTGCTAAGTGTAAAATGCGCCATCAAAGCGCTACTTTGCGCCCTTGAGCCCGAGTCCGAGTCGATAAGCCCATTTGGGCTTAGCTCCTAAGAATTTTTTTCAAGAGAGTGACAAAAAGCATAAATGCTTTGTTGAGGAGTTTAGCCTTCATCCTACTAGAAAAATATCCCACATGACACCTACCCTTTTTTACCACCCCATGTGCATATCTCAACACTCACATGGTATTATATTCAGATACCCACTTGGAGTATTTTCCAATGTGGTACTATCTTTCTAGCTTTGTGAGAAGAAACGTCACACAACCAAAGAAAGAACTCCAACACATACGCCCCTCCCCCTCTGGATATTATCATGCCTCTTCAGCATGCTCAACTTGTGCAGATTTTTGCAGAGGTTGTGACTTGTGCAAAGTGTATAGCACTTTCTTGCAGATGCTGGTGTTAAAAAGTGTGAGCCAAAATAACTAACCCTCATTCTTTACATCTAAGGGAGTCTCATGGTACTCTTATTAGTAGGGATCTTACATGTTAGGTATCATACAAGTGTCTGACGGGACCTTACCCGTTCATCATAAAATTTTGATTCAAATCTAATTTGCTTCGGATTGGGATTCTAGTATAGTCAATCTTTAAGTTTTGACCGAAACCTAATTTTCTTTGTATTGAGATTATAGTATAGTCTATCTTTAAGCTTTGACTAAACCTAATTTGCTTCAGATTGGGTTTCTAGTCTAGTCAATCTTTAAGCTGTGTATTGATCTAGATCAGGTAGGATTTTAAGCAAACCTTTATATCATAATCTTGTTTTATAGATTATATGATATAATTTTATCAATAAAGGTTAAGTAGTAACACAAACCGAGTCATCATTCAAGCAAACAATAACCCTTTTCTCCTTTAAAGAAGCTGAACAAGACTTCTAGTATATGTGTGACTAGCTACTAGAATCTAATATTCAATATGTATTAGTTTTCTTATCCTAGAAGATAGTGAGCACATCATCAGAACTATCACCAACTACAATGCAATTTCAAAATTCTTTTTAACCACAGGCTATGAGCAATATTTTTTTGATGTGACCAAATTCTTTGCAATGGTAACGTGACATATCCTTATTTGGCTCCAATTGAGATCATGTCCATTGTCAAACATCTTTCTACATCTATCATAGCCCAATAATTGGTTGCCTCCATAACTAGGACTAGTTTATAGCAACCATAAGATGTCATTGACGACATCCATTTTTACTGTGTTCTTTCCATACACGACCATCGTCACACTGTGCTTATACGAAATATTAAGCAAGTCAAAAAGAACAAGGACAATGTCTTCTTCCTTCATCTTAACATCAATACTACTTAGTTCACTTAAGATTCTATTGAACATGACTTAAGATTCTATTGAACATGTTCTAGTGCTCCAATAATTTTTTACCTTTCTTCATCCTCTCCTTCAAGAAAAATTTCCATTGAAGGCTCAATGCATGATACAACTTCTCCAACTCTTCTCAAATCCCTTCAACAATAACTTCATCTATGATGTTAGAGAAAATACTATCCTCTAAACATAGTTTAATGATTCTAGTAGCATGTATTTGTACGAGCACGCTAGGTACGAATTAACATTGTTACTCAAGATCTCAATCTAGATTCAACCAAGCGTGATGCAACAATTCAATAATCTTCTAGCCACGGTAAGGTCACTGAGCAACTACCAAATTCATGCAAGGGAAGTAATCGCGTAGCATATAACATATAACACATAACAGGATCAAGTGACACATCATCTCACAAGTAAATCAGGCAGCACTCTCAGTGCATTCAGGTGTATTAACTTGGATACAAGTAGTCAGATCAGGTAGACATAGTAGGCCCAATCAGGTCATCTATCTCTTGTAATCATGTAAATCATGTCAGGAGCATAATCAACGCTATAATGGCCAATTATCACATGGTCTAGCTATACTTGATGATTTATCAGGATATCTCAGGTACTGGTCACTTGCTCATAAAATCTTATCATTCTGATCATCAAGCTCATTGATCATTCTCATATTACTAGGATCAAGGCAAGCATTTAAATTAATTAGAAGGAAAAAACAATTGCTAACAATTCAAACAGGTTATACGCCTAGGATTAACATATGCACATAAAACAACCAAGCAACGGTCGCGCACAATCGACCAAAATAATAGCAAGTCGCATATTTTATGCAAGGGTACGCCCCTTGGAAAAGTATGCGCACAATCGCTGAATAAATCAGACGTATAATCAATAAAGGAGAATGTGAGCGCACTTTTGAAAAAGTACGCGAGCCAGGGATAGTCGGTGTACTAAAGAAAGTACGCGGATAGGAAAGAGACACTAAAGGACAAAGCACAAAACCTAAGAATAACACGATAGTCAAGAACACACAAACCAAGAACACGTAAATCGAGAAGCACAAAAGTCAAAGCTCGTTCACCAAGAAAGTAGGGGAACCAAAAATATACGCAAACCGAAGCTTAGGCGTACTTTCTTTTGTGAAGGAAAAACTTTAAAAAGTACGCACCAAAAGGTATGCCCAAGGGTTTTCTTTCAAAATTGCGCACAAGGAATACTCAGAGATTCCCTGGCGTACTTTGACATGGAAAGAGGATGTTGTACAAAAGTACGTATAAGGGTTTCTGCACAAAAGTGCGCCCATATTAGGAATATGCGTATTTTCGCTAGTAATGGATTCTCATGCTAACTTTTGCTGGATATTGTTCTTCTTCTTGGGTCAGCACCCATGGTTGCATATAAAAATGTTCCAACTCAAAAAAATCCATGTTAAAACTCCAAATCAAATAAAACAAAAGCCAAATTCAGGTAAATATAATCCTCTACAACATAAACCAAATTGTTTTCAAAAATAGTAAATCTTTGGAGATCATTTTCTAAGAAAATATAATAAAACTAATAGCTAAAAACTTAGATCTACTCATTTCTAGTTATCAAAAACAAAATTATCGAATTCTAAAGATGTAAAGGAACACAACATGCACATAATAGACTAATAATATACAAGAAATAACAAGAAAAAAATACATGATCTATGTTTCTTCATGAGTGCAAAATTTACTTGCCTATGAAGAAAAAGAAAAGTGGGAGAATGAATGAGAAAAGAGAAAAGAGAAAAAGAAGAATATATAGGGTTAGGGGTTCAGTGCTAGCCAATCGATCAAGTCATGCTTAATCCTACCCACACGATTAAACCCATGAACCAAACTCAACCAAAGAACATGGGCAGGGTCTGGACCACATGGCGGTCAAGCCAACAAGCCAGATGCGCATAAAATATACACCAGAAATGGGGAGCTAGTAGTATATCTACGGTATACTGCCTTGGTGGATTCTACTCACAACATGTAGCCTACATGTCTTGTTGATCCATTGGATTTTTATGCAACGATCGAGATTGATTCTGAGGGTTCTATAAAAAATAATAAATCCTATCTCTCTCTTTCTCTATCTTTCTCTCATTCACTCTTTCTTTCTCTCTTGAGTAATTGAGTAGGAGATCGAGAAGCTCTTTCTCACTTCTCACTTGCTTTTACTTCTCTTCTCTTCCTGCGAGCTCGAGTGCTTTGAGGGAGCAAGGATTGTTCTCTTGAGCCAACCTGTAGGTGGACTCGAGCACTATATCGCATCTAGGGATCCTGTATCGACCGTATCCCTCTCACGTAGGCAAGTTCACCTTGTTCTCAAGAAATGTAATGTATTTGATATTGAACTTCTTGGATTTTCTTATGTTTTCTAGTCTATATAGTGTGCAAACGGGAGTACTCATCGTGTCGGCCCGCTTTCCTTGATAGAAATCGAATTGATCCAATTCTTGTCATTTTATTAATTTTATTAGATTGGTCGAGAACTCGTATATGGGTCATGTATCCTCATGATTCTTCCACACAACATCTTCATAGGGTTTCTAGCATGGCGTGCTTGTTGGATAAATTGTTGATTAAGTATTGATTGACCGACGTAAGTTTTCACACGATGGACTTACTGTTGCTGGAAACTGCTCGAGCAGTATATTGTCGGTATACCGTCAAGATATTCGACAATAGGATAATATTCTGTCATACTTTTCATGTTGTTGTTCCGTGTGTTTCCTGCCAATAGTGTACATGCGGTATATCGTCAATATACCGCTAGGGTATAAAACTTCCAGGATACCCTATTTTAATTCAGTTTTGGTGATAGAATTTTATGCCAATTCGATCGATAATTGCCCTAATTTTTGATGCACGATCTCTAGGAATTTATATGGAGGTATAGGTCTAGTTTCCTGGAGACCAAACGATCGGATCTCTAGTATCAAGTTTACCTCGAATTCGTCGAGAATATAAAATATTTTGGATATATTATTTCCCTATTGACACTCTATTGTTTTCTTGAGTTATTTTCTCTACTATTCCTTTCTCCATCCTAACATGTAATAGTTTTGGAATGTGTCTATGCGGTTAGTGCCATAAACATGAATATCACCTCAAGTATATTATCTATTTTAAGATAGTTAATTCAAGTTTCAATCTCTAGATCTTTCAATCAAGTTTTAAGTTCAAGATCACATATCTAGTTTATTTTTTGAATGTTTCTGGATATAGATATATCCCTTATGCATGCATATTTGTTTTCTCTTGGAGTGAGCCTTATTATGGCAACATAATAATTCAACTAGCTATCTTCTAGCATTATATCCATATTCATAATTCAATATTTTCTAATCAATCTTTTTAGTCTTATATTGATTCTCTAGGCGGTTTGCCGCAACGCACTTTAGATCATCTTGATTCCAGCGATGTAGGTTTCTAGCTTGGTGAAGCTATTGAGTGTTGTTGTTAACCTTTTTGTCTAGTTCAACATTTCCCAGAAGGGAACATCATAGTAATGTGAATTCTTTGGACTCCCAAGGCCAAAAATTTAAGTAAAAGTGACAAGATTAAAAACTAGATATGATTCACCTGATGCATTAGGATTGGAGGATTCTAGGTCCATGTTGTCCCGCTAGCTAGTGCTTTCTTATAGTTATGGAGCTCTCCATTGAGAAGGCCATATTTTCAGCTTACCATCAAGTAATGCACTTCTAGTTCCATATATGACTTCCAGCTCAACATAGTATGGTATTATTTCCTTCCATTTTAGTCTAGCAAGTCCCTGGCCAGCTTGGACCGTCTTTAGTGCATGTTATCCCGGAACCTCAATTTCATGTGATAGTAAACAAGATTGTGTTAACACTATTTAGTTAATCATATCAAGTCACATATCCTGATTGACCGATATTGATTGTATTATTTTAGTATTTTCCAGTGTATTAATTTATTGCATTGTCTAGTCTTTAATTTATGTCTAATATACCTCTTTCCTATATTTCTTTACTAGTTTATCATATTATGCTTGCATGCTGATTTTTGCTTACCTTAGAGATTTCTTCTGGTACTTGCTATATGGGGTTGAAACCGCTAGTTTTGTTTGGTCATATCTCGTAGCGAAACCAGAGGATCTACAATATCTCTCGCTTGATGGTTCATACTCGGAGGTTCATTTCTCGATCACATGAGTGATTTTTTTATCCCTTCTCTTATATATAATGTATATCTTCTTGGGTATTTAGCCACCTAGCAGATAGCTCGTATTCTTCGAGGCTATTCCTCCTTATGAGCAACATTATTGTATATATTTTAGACTGCAGCTAGTTATGATCATCTATGATTCATACATTCCTTCTAGTATTTTATTTTGAATTGTTAGCTTGACGGTCATCTATTATACATATACTTAAAATAGAGTATTAAAATAATTTATTTACTAGTAGTTATGACTTTTCTATTAAAATTGTTTATGTTGATTTCGTCACCAAATTTATATCAAATTGTAGGAGTCATATCTCAAAATCTAGAAATCCTTTTTTATTGAAATTTTGTGAGACTCGTTTCCAGTATGTTAACTTACTATTAACAAAAGTTTATAATCAAATATTGTGTGTATTAGGATTTATGATTCTTCTACCACTGTTTTTCCTGCTTTGGATTAAAAATTATTAGAAATTTTCTATAGTCTAAAATCTTCATAAAACTACATGTTGGAAAAATTATCATAGATTATATTAGTCAAATACTTGTTGACCTTAATTTCCTAGAATTTATGGAATAATTTTGTTTGTCCTAAAGGATTTAAGAATATTGTAAACTAATTAGAATGCACAAATTGGGTGCTATAGGAATTACACCGAAGAGACTAGTAGTTTAACAAGTAGTCAAATGTTCTAAAGTTTGTTTGTGATATGTTTTCCTTGGGACTAATAGATGGATCTTTGACGAGTAATGATTAGTTCTCAATATAATTTGTATCTGTTTGAAGCTAAGGCAAGTACCACTATAAATATTTCACTCTTTTCTCTATATTTGCTTGTATAATTAATTAGAACTGTTGCAAATATATATGGCATGTATTTATGCACACGTTATAGTCTTGATCTCGCAAGTGAACAAAGTTATAGATACATGATTGATTCAAGTTCAAGTTCTAGTTATTCCAGTTATTGTTCAAGTTTAAATTCTAGTTATTGATTGATTCTAGTATGATGAGTGCAGGATGGAGGAAAGCACTTATTAGGTATGTGGACTACGATCTAGTTACTTGTCATATTTTTTTTCAAAAATATTATTATTATTATTATTTATATGAGAATAATATTTTCATGAGAAAATAAGTTTTACGAGAAAATAAATTTTCAATAAAAATTATGATTATTTTATTAAAATAATTTTTTTATCTCCTAAAATTTTAATATAATAATAATATTTATTTTCATGTAAATAATAATAATAATAATAATAATAATAATTATTATTATTATATTTGAGGTGCTAGCTTGTCATCATGCTTAGTCATCATTGGTTTAAGTTTTTAATTAGTGTAAAGAATTAAATTTGATTAGGTGCTAATTGGGATTTATTAAACCCTAATCTAATTTTCTTAGTATGTTACCAAAATACCTTTCACCAATTAAAACTAAGCTTCCAAAGGAAGTAAAGGGGTAGTCTTATCCCTCTTCTCTCCTCTCTTCTTATCATCATCTAAAATATCTAGATATTTACTTAGTTATATAATTTTTAAAGTAAAAATTTATATATATATATATATATATATATATATATATATATATATATATATATATAAGCTTTATTTCTTTATTACTTTCTTTCCTAAACCTCTTTCACTCTCTCCACTCTATCTTCACACCCAAAACATCAACCTTCTCCCTTTTAAACTCTAAAAATTCTATCTCTCCATCTCAAATTAATTTCCTATACTCAAGAACACAATGGCAAGTCCTCTATTCTTTCCAAAATTTCATTTTTGTGTTATTCCTACATCTCTCTTGTTTCTTTCAAAATTTTCTTAAAAATTATTATGAGAGACTATTGTTATGTTACATATATGGGGTATATATCAAGATTCTAAGAACTATATGTGAATGTGACACACATATATGAAGAGTTGGATTCTATTCGGATTTAAATTCCAATTGCACAGTCGTTTCCCGGGACTGTATTCATCTAGTAAATCAAGTCAAAATTGAAATATGTCCTAATTATTATGTAGATAAATCGAAAAAAAATTCAAAAATATATAACATTATAGTATTCTTATTTTGGAGCTAGGATTTATTTTATGTGCAACAAAGGTGATAAATTCTGAATTTAGTTTCGATTTTAGAATTTATATAGTGTACTAAATTTTATGTATAGGTCAAACCGTACACACCTGAAACTTTAGGTGACTACTCCCAACACATATATGAAGGATGTCCAATTTATAGAATTTCAAAAAAGTATCTAAAAATTAAAATGCAAAGATTTCCGTAACGTACAATATTACATGGTGTATAGTAATTATGTAGCATAATGCAATAAATTGCGTAATATAATAAAATTATATAATATAACATAATTATGTAATGTAAAAAATATATGATAATATTTACTTAGTTATATATGTTTGATTGGTTCAAAATAATAAGTCTAAGCAAGATTAAAGGTTATTGCTAAGTAGCCAAGGTAAGAAGAATTTTATTCTTCTTAATACTTATGCACTTTCTGCTTGATTATAATTGCGTGTGTCCAGTGTTGAGTTGTTCCACCAAAGGAACTTTGACCCAAGGGATTTCTACGAAGATTTGCTTCGAGTGGCTTTATGTTATTGCCTTTGGAGCTCAAAATATAAAGGAGACTCCACTGAAAATTCAATTTATTTTTGGAGTTGAACTCAATTTTGAATCAAACACAGTTATATTGTATTAAACCCATATATATATATATATATATATATATATATATATATATATATATATATATATATATATATATATATATATATATTAGACAGAATCTCGATAACTCTAAATATGATATGGGTTGAATTGTCTAAGTTTTGTATTCATAGGATATAGACACACTAACATGCAAGAGTAACAAATATTGAATCTAATTTCTCTTGTCTTGCTCTAGTATATAAAATATCATGTTGAGTTGTATACTTGTACAATGTGATTACTTGTACCTGGATCAAGATTCATATCATGTCATATTTTATATAATATAACATAATTATGTACAATATTTCTACGAAGCAACTCTCCATAGAAATATTGTCCGTTTTCTCCTACTCTGCTGAACTCATTGTTCACCCTCTCTTGACTGCACAACTGCAGCGACAACACTACTACCTCCTCATTGTTGCTGCTCTAATATGCAGAGCCTAACTGTTATTACACAGTAGTCTAATATCTGACTGTGCACCACAGTGTACACAGTTCTCCTCTCTACAGTCGGGCAAGAACCTAACACAGCTGATGTTGCTCTAAGCAGCACACCAACTACAACTTGCTATTGCACAAACCACTTGCAGATGGCAGCAAACCCGAATGTTGTGCACTTATTGCACAATCCAACCCAATACTCCTCATTGTCAACTGACAGTGAACACTCTCCCCCTTGCCTCCTTATCAGTTCACCCCTTAATAACAATATGTAACGTAAAAGTCTTGTGATTTAATTTATTCCAAAACTATGTTACATTCATGTGTGTCCTAGCTTATAAATAATATCCTATACATGTTTATATTCATATTTTATTAAGGATTTGATGGTGACACAAGTATGTGCATCGATATAATCGTAGAACACTAGTCGTTATTTGTTTTAAAATGATCTTAGGACGCAAATTAATGTTGTATGTGTATATGTCTTTAATGTCATAATTATTCAAATAAAGCATGATTATGTGTTTACACTTACAATTTTATCAATGTATGTCATGTAAGCCTAGACCTAGTAGGAATAATGTTTAAGGCACCGTATACGTTAAATCATACCTGGTTTATGTATCGGTAACAATTTACATAATTAAGCCTAATATCATTGAAAAATAATTTAAAAGTATTATAAAGCGACTATTGCAAGATCAAGTTTCTATATTTATGAATTATAGTGCTTCACATGACTTAGAGGAATTTGTGGACTATTGGAGAATTAATATATTGGAACTCAAGGAATATCGATTTAAATTAAGTTTGTACTTTATGCTAAGTCATGGAATTGAAAAAAATTTATGTATCGATAAAAAGTTTGCTTTAAAACTTAGTATTAAATTATGGAGTTTATTACTTATGGTTTATTGGTACATAATTTATAACATAGACATGTATTTTTATTACAAGTTTTATCGATGCTTGAATATTTGAAATGATTAATTCTTATAAATTACTAAATTTGGTAAATATTCTTGTTTATGTGATTGTGCTACTGGTTCAAGTGTTATTCTATATTTAAGTTTATTTTGAATCTTATATGTTTGATTGGTTCAAAATAACAAGTCTAAGCAAGATTAAAGGTTATTGCTAAGTAGCCAAGGTAAGAAGAATTTTATTCTTCTTAATACTTATGCACTTTCTGCTTGATTATAATTGCGTGTGTCCAGTGTTGAGTTGTTCCACCAAAGGAACTTTGACCCAAGGGATTTCTACGGAGAGTTGCTTCGGGTGGCTTTATGTTATTGCCTTTGGAGCTCAAAATATAAAGGAGACTCCACTGAAAATTCAATTTATTTGTTGGAGTTGAACTCAATTTTGAATCAAACACAGTTATATATATATATATATATATATATATATATATATATATATATATATATATATATATATATATATATATATATATATATATACAGAATCTCGATAACTCTAAATATGATATGGGTCGAATTGTCTAAGTTTTGTATTCGTAGGATATAGACACACTAACACGCAAGAGTAACAAATATTGAATCTAATTTTTCTTGTCTTGCTCTAGTATATGAAATATCATGTTGAGTTGTATACTTGTACAATGTGATTACTTGTACCTAGATCAAGATTCATATCATGTCATATTTTATCTAATAGAATATCATGATTCTCGTATTATATGATAATTTGCATGTATAGAGATACTTACCTGTGTTATTCCAATGGATGGAATTTTCTTACTAGTTCATATTCTCGTATTCATGTGATAATGTTGTATATAGATTGATATACATATCTGATGTCACGCCCCGGTCTCCCGCGAGCCCGATAGTCCCTACTGAACGTGAATCACCATGTTACAGCTCTCCCGCGGGACAATCGTTCTCATCGGGACGTGATGCCGTGCAAGCCTAAAGTGCGCTTGCACAAGGCCAAAGCTTTGAACAAGGGCAAGTAAGCTAATCAATACTGAAGTAGCGGCACACATATTGCAGAAAAGTAAAGAACACAACGGCACATGATAAACAAGCTCTTTTATTGATATTCAGAAGTGTTACAAGCGGCGCAAGGCCGAGGTTACAGATCGCTCAAGCACTCTTCTCTCGATTACAATGATACCGTTCCATACATTATGTCTCTTTATACAAAAGTAACTCAAAGCAGGCACTACTCGATGCGTCTCCAGGCATCGACTCCAGATTTTCGGTTCCTTGGGATGAGGCACGACTATCGCTTCCTCGTACGAACGGCACCTGAGAACAAGCAAACTGTTGGTGGGTCAGCACTTTATGCAAGTACTGGTGAGATAAAACAACTGAACAGAAGCTACACCCCCTGAAACCCACACTAAGTAATCATGTGACAAAATATTACATTACTAGTGATCTTGCTACTTTTACCTAAGTTCGTTTCATGCAGTTCTAGCAGAGTCATATTACATCTTTTGAAACATAACTTTGAAACAGTTTTGCATATTCAAACTATAAGCATACGAATCGGGACAGTGCGGTATCGTGTAGTGCGCAGCATATATTGTGCAACACAAAACTAACTCTTGGGGCAAAGCTTATCTAGCAGACTGAACATATCGAATCGAGGCAAACATATCATGTATTCATTAGCACATAAGCAGACACTTCTATATGATTTCGGTCCCCGAGAAACTCAGGATTGGCAGCGGTAATCCAGCTATCCAATGACTCACATTCTGATTCTATTAGCAGCTGTGACCGAGGTTCAGCTCTGCACTAATAGTCATTGTCTGACCGATGCAATGCATGAAGCACTAACATATAATCTCTACGATGCAGACAAAATGAACGAGCAGACTTAAGCACAAACTTATATTTCTTACCCCATAGCCGAACGGTTATCCCTGCAGCAGACACACAAGTTAGCCACATTTGCATATTCATAACTTATGTATCAAACACTTGGTGTCATAAATCAATAGGTATGCAAGAAGGTAAACCTAGCATGCGCCCTATCTATATGATGGTCCATGGGTTGCCCCATGATTAGCAGCAGTCGCCCAAGGTTCAGCTCTTCACTAGCACGCACGGGTGTCGGCAGCTGTGACTCAAGGTTCAGCTCTTCACCAACACACCCGAGTGCAAGCAGCTGTGACATCATGGGTTCTGCACAACACTAATAGATATATCGCCCCACTAGACCCCCTTACGAGCCGTATACCTCAGGGCGATCCAAAAATCTCTTCCGGACCGAGCGGTTCCCAGTGCCCCAGGAACCGTTCGAGAGACAAGACCTTGTGCACAAGTTGTCCGAGACCAATGCAATAACATAAACACATAGTTCAAGCAAAACAATGATCAAGCAAAACATATGCAGTCTAGCGAAACACATCTTATCGAAACGAAGCACATCTTATCACATTACTAATAGCACACCCCACTAGACCCTTGCGAGCCGTATCCTCAGGGCGTACTATTAGTCACAGCACTCACACTTTTTCTTAGCAGATCGATATAGCAGACAGACAAACGAAACATATAAAGGCAAGCACGATTGATTCATATCTTAGTATGCAAAAACTATCTCATTCTTAGCATATTCAAGGGACATATTCGAATAATTCATTTACTTAACTTCTTAGCATAGCGAAGGTTCGTTCAATAGCTGTATCGGTGTTTCTAAGCATGCAACATTACTTATTCTCTTTAGCATAGCAATGGTTCTATCTTATTCTGACAAGCATTCATATTCTCTTAGTTAGGCAACAGATTCGTTTTGATGACAAGCTATGTGAGTTCTCTTATTAGCATACTGAGTCGGTTCTATCAATCTCTTATAAAAACATTCTTCTTAAGCAAACAAGCATTCAAAAACTCAAATTCATTATTAAGTCGTGCAAGAATCAGAGAATGCAGTTCTGCCCACTCACCTTTATCAATCGGTCGAGAATTCTCCGAGAAGACTTTCGTTCGAGCAAGCAAGGCGAATCACTTGTACATAGCGTCGTCGCAGATCCGGGGCGCTACATACTTACCCACCAACAAAGAGTTTCGTTCTCAAAACTCAAGGAGAAACTCACGAAAACACAGAGCAGCGATAGTCCTCATCCCTCACCTTCCTTAATCACAAATCACAAATCACAAATCATAAATCATATCTCAAGCAATGAAAACAAATCCAGAAAATATTTGTGCGCATCTTTGAGAATATCTATGGACTTATTGTATGGAACATTCATTGCAATACAATCACATCTTAGAGTTGGAGGCAACGGAATGGGCAAAGAATCGAGTCGCTCTGATACCATTATGTCATGCCCCGGTCTTCCGCGAGCCCGATAGTCCCTACTGAACGTGAATCACCATGTTACAGCTCTCCCGCGGGACAATCGTTCTCATCGGGACGTGATGCCGTACAAGCCTAAAGTGCGCTTGCACAAGGCCAAAGCTTTGAACAAGGGCAAGTAAGCTAATCAATACTGAAGTAGCGGCACACATATTACAGAAAAGTAAAGAACACAATGGCACATGATAAACAAGCTCTTTTATTGATATTCAGAAGTGTTACAAGCGGCGCAAGGCCGAGGTTACAGATCGCTCAAGCACTCTTCTCTCGATTACAATGATACCGTTCCATACATTATGTCTTTTTATACAAAAGCAACTCAAAGCAGGCACTACTCGATGCGTCTCCAGGCATCGACTCCAAATTTCCGGTTCCTTGGGATGAGGCACGGCTATCGCTTCCTCGTACGAACGGCACCTGAGAACAAGCAAACTGTTGGTGGGTCAGCACTTTATGCAAGTACTGGTGAGATAAAACAACTGAACAGAAGCTACACCCCCTGAAACCCACACTAAGTAATCATGTGGCAAAACATTGCATTACTAGTGATCTTGCTATTTTTACCTAAGTTCGTTTCATGCAGTTCTAGCAGAGTCATATTACATCTTTTGAAACATAACTTTGAAACAGTTTTGCATATTCAAACTATAAGCATACGAATCGGGACAGTGCGGTATCGTGTAGTGTGCAACATATATTGTGCAACACAAAACTAACTCTTGGGGCAAAGCTTATCTAGCAGACTGAACATATCAAATCGAGGCAAACATATCATGTATTCATTAGCACATAAGCAGACACTTCTATATAATTTCGGTCCCCGAGAAACTCAGGATTGGCAGCGGTAATCTAGCTATCCAATGACTCACATTTTGATTCTATTAGCAGCTGTGACCGAGGTTTAGCTCTGCACTAATAGTCATTGTCTGACCGATGCAATGCATGAAGCACTAACATATAATCTCTACGATACAGACAAAATGAACAAGCAGACTTAAGCACAAACTTATATTTCTTACCCCATAGCCGAACGGTTATCCCTGCAGCAGACACACAAGTTAGCCACATTTGCATATTCATAACTTATGTATCAAACACTTGGTGTCATAAATCAATAGGTATGCAAGAAGGTAAACCTAACATGCGCCCTATCTATATGACGGTCCATGGGTTGCCCCATGATTAGCAGCAGTCGCCCAAGGTTCAGCTCTTCACTAGCACGCGCGGGTGTCGGCAGCTGTGACTCAAGGTTCAGCTCTTCACCAACACACCCGAGTGCAAGCAGCTGTGACATATGGGTTCTGCACAACACTAATAGACATATCGCCCCACTAGACCCCCTTACGAGCCGTATACCTCAGGGCGATCCAAAAATCTCTTCCGGACCGAGTGGTTCCCAGTGCCCCAGGAACCGTTCGAGAGACAAGACCTTGTGCACAAGTTGTCCGAGACCAATGCAATGACATAAATACATAGTTCAAGCAAAACAATGATCAAGCAAAACATATACAGTCTAGCGAAATACATCTTATCGAAACGAAGCACATCTTATCACATTACTAATAGCATACCCCCACTAGACCCTTGCGAGCCGTATCCTCAGGGCATACTATTAGTCACAGCACTCACACTTTTTCTTAGCAGATCGATATAGCAGACAGACAAACGAAACATATAAAGGCAAGCACGATTGATTCATATCTTAGTATGCAAAAACTATCTCATTCTTAGCATATTCAAGGGGCATATTCGAATAATTCATTTACTTAACTTCTTAGCATAGCGAAGGTTCGTTCAATAGCTGTATCGGTGTTTCTAAGCTTGCAACATTACTTATTCTCTTTAGCATAGCAATGGTTCTATCTTATTCTGACAAGCATTCATATTCTATTAGTTAGGCAACAGATTCGTTTTGATGACAAGCTATGTGAGTTCTCTTATTAGCATACTGAGTCGGTTCTATCAATCTCTTATGAAAATATTCTTCTTAAGCAAACAAGCATTCAAAAACTCAGATTCATTATTAAGTCGTGCAAGAATCAAAGAATGCAGTTCTGCCCACTCATCTTTATCAATCGGTCGGGAATTCTCCGAGAAGACTTCCGTTCGAGCAAGCAAGGCGAATCACTTGGACATAGCGTCGTCGCAGAGCGGGGCGCTACATCTGAGCCAAGAAAGAAAGTTTTAATAAGATAATAATTTATTTGTGATTATAGAATTGAGCATTGGTCAATGGTGAACAGTTCAGATCACATCGTATAAATTTTTTCTAATACAATTAATAACTTATCAGTACATGTAGTTTTTTCGTAAGACTTTACGAGGAATGGGTAAATGCTTAGCTCACCATGTGACTTGAATCTCGTGAATATGTCGTGCTTACCCTAATTTGATTAAAAATTCGAATTATGTGTGTTAAATGATCTATAATTTTATTTCTTATGTGGAAAGGGCCAGATTACTAAGCACCGTGCCAATCGTGGCACAACCTGATCCCTGGTAACGAGATTATTGTCTAAAAAATAATCAAGTATGAGATCCAAATATTATTCTCCAAATTGCATCAGCATATATGATAATTATAATTTGATTGTGGTAGTGACTATTAGGAAATGAATGTTTTGGAGACACTTTTGAATTATAGAATTAGGATCACAATAGAGTCATATTTTTTAGTTTACATTTTAAATACTTCTTTTCGGTTATTTATATATCATCTTCATATTTGAGTATCATATTATGATTTTCAATCATATAACTGTTTTACTTTATTTATTTCATCTTTCTTGAACCGAGAACTTGCATATCTTTGATGATCTAAATTTTGTTCACTAGATAGAGGCTTAGCTGAGAAAGCTACACTTCCGTTATATATTATGGAAGAACCTGAAGAGTAATACAGGAAGAGGGTAGATCATCAGTTTTATTCTGTATAGTTGCTTAGTTCTTTGTGTATATTATCTTTGAAATAGAAAAGCAGACTTGTAAGATATAAAATAGTGGTTTATGTTTATATATGTTAATTATTATCAATTTATTATTATTTTACTTTGCCCATTTTTATTCTAGAATGTACATGCAATAATCGTGATATAAATACATGTATATTTGTTTGGTGAATAACTTGGGATGTTATTTGCAGTCACGACCCGCACCCGAATAATCGAGCTCGAGTACAGGAGTACATCCATCATACGTCGTAGTATCGACGATAGTACGTTGTCTAAACCTCTTTTATAATCATTTAATATTCCATTGATAATTCATCATATTTACAAGTAAGTTTTACTCTAGCTCATTCACAGTAAGTCAATAAATAGACATGAATAATAGCAGGATATAGAAAATGTTAATATATCAAAGTTCTGAGACATCCACCAATCCAAAGTTTAAATACATGTCATAATGAAAGATAAATCGGAGACAATTTCGATTAATATGCGTGAAATACAATATTAGTCTAACTACTATATTCCTTAAAGATATCCTCCTGGGTATAGACTGCAAAGGCAATACTAGTCTAACTAACTACTTTATTCCTCAAAAGTATCCTCCTGGTTTGAGACTGGCTCCTCAATGGTGTCATCAGCTACATATTGTGGAGAATATGGGGGCATAATCCTCATTATCGCCTAATATCTACATATCCAGTTAGAATTAGAGCAAGTACCAATACACGACAAAGCTTATACTAAATAATCATGATACATAGTAAAAACTGAACTAAGTAACAAGTACTATAAATCATGGATATAAGTGAAACAAGAATATCATAGGATAGAAAAATAAAACTACTACAAGATAATAAGGAAACTATTTATGTGTATATGTGTGCACTTTGAACACATAGTTGGCATATAGGGAATTATAAGGCTACTAATGCACATCATAGATGGTTAGCAGTTATGGATAATCGAGTATAAGGCATATTGGTACAGTCGCGTACTCAACAGATAGGAGTCATAGCATGGTGGGAAGAAAAAACCACATGACTCCCAATATTCTCCCTCCCGACATGAAATCCAGAATATATTACAAAGTATAATCATGCAAATGGAGTACAAGTAGAGCAATGAACTAAATATCATATTATAAAGAATAAACTTGAAGTGTATGGTACTTTTCTCAAAATAATTTTAAGTCGACGTATTGGTCACGATCATATTGATACGGAATTGAGTCCAATGATAATATATCAAATATAATTTCAATTGTCAAAAATAATATTGTCAGAGATTCCAGAATCGCCATAATAGTCCCATTTGATATGAGATGATCAATATTTGAGTTTCGCTGAAGATTGAGATTTTTAGATATTTTTAGGCCCACACGTAGCCCACAAAGAGAGAAAGATGGCCAAATTAGACAATTATTAAAAATGTGCCAGTTTTATATAATTTTTTATTAGAACGACACTAAGAATCTTATGGTTATGTCGGATCCAAGTTTTGAGGTCCAATTAAAAGACTTAATTTAAGCTACCAATTTATTAGCAATTATTTCTATTATTAAACATAAGTGAATCTTATCCTTTTAATATTATTTCCTATTTTAAGTCATTGTCATTATATTTTATTAATTACAAACCTTTTGTAGCCATTTGTTCCCAATCTGCATTTATATAAGCTTCCTTATTTATTTTATTACTTTTTTAGATATATTAAAGATAATTTTCAATCAATGGTTTAAGAAATTCTTGTGATTAGTTCAAAATATCCATTATTTGCACTTAAAGAAAACTCGTTATTCTCTCCTAAGTTCTTTTATTTGCTTAATTAAAACAACTCCACTAAATAAGAGATCAAAGCATCACATGTGGCTTAGTAATGTGCATGCATTTATGTGTTTGCTACTAACTCTTCCGATTTTGTCATATTTACCATCATTTGATACATCCTATTTACTATAATATTTTAGTACTTGAATCTTTCAGAAAACCTACGTGCTGTCATGTTATGAAGTGCTTATGGAGCAAGTAGGGTAGCATTGCTACACACATTTAAAATTAGTACTGTTTCTTATTCTTGTTATTACTTTATTCCTATGTACGGTTCTTTTTTAGCCATTGTTGAACCCCTTCCTTTGCCGACTCATTATTAAGCAGTTCCCTATATCATGCATGTTATTAATCTTCTTTCTTCTAGTCACAACATACTTGATGCTATGGATTCTTTAGCTAAAGAATCCATGTAAACCTTATATATTCATTCTCTTCACCATTTATTAGTTAATTATTCCCAATTATTAAGAGCTTATTTTTCTTCTTTTGTTCCCTAACCTCTTTTCTTTCCTTTTTCTTTTAAGTATTGGTTTTATCTTCTTCTTTTCTTCTTAGGTTATACTATTTATACACAGGTTTTGTTACTACTTTTCTATACAAAGCTTAAAGGGGTGAAGGAGATATACCAGAAGAAGGTCTTGGAAGCAAGGCGATTGACAGGTGCCGAAGTGCTGGCATACTCGTCGGCCGGTGGCAGCGGAGCTGACGCTTGAACAATGACCTTCCACGGTCGCTAGACTTCTCTAGTGCAGTCGGAGTGGTTTTCTCCGGGAGAGATAAGTGAGGGGGATAGAAGGTGATGGTTAATGTAGACTTTTTAGGCTTGCTTTGGGATGGAAAATGTTAGAAAAAATAGGTGTCTATTTATAAGTTAAATTCTAGGGGTGATGTATGGTTATGATTTATCTAGAAAAATGGAAGGTTGGAATTAATTTTAGTTTTTCTTTTCATTTTCTTATTAATTAATCCAATTTTAATTAGTCATTACTCCATTTTAACATAACATTATTAACATAATAGTTCAATTACATAAACTCCAATGAGAAGTCATAATAATTTATAGTATAGAATTAATCCAATTTTGTTTATTCATTACTCTTATTTGTTATCCAATTCAACTACATAAACTCAAATACGAACTTATAATAATAACTTTCAAATTGATTTTAATTATTTATTACTCCATATTTGTTAACCTATCAGTTCAACCACATAAACTCAACTAAGAACTCATTAATTTGGTTTTAATTATTCATTACTCCTTATTTACCTAAATAACTATCCAATTAACTATTAAAAGATTAAATTTAATACTTAAGAATTTCTGAATAAATTATTAAATTATTAATAACTCAATTACTTAATAATTATCATAATTATTTACTAAATAATAATTATAATTATTAGCTAATTATATGATAGTTTATTTATTTATGAATATTCAAATTTATTCGTTTATTTCTAATTTATATTACCATTAGGTGGTAAATCCTAATTGGTTTTTCCAAAAATTAAAAAAATTATATATTTTAAAATAGGGCAGTTACGTCTATGGTTTATCGTATTCTGTGAGCGGGACGTGACATTACTAGCTCATATGAGGAAGTTATTATCATTCTATTCCAGTTGTGACCTCGATAAGGTAGTTTGTCCCAAGCCGTCCATATATTGAAGAGTGATTTTCTAAAACGCAAAGTGGAGTGTATCTAGTATGCACTTTGTATGTTCTTATTTAGAAAGTATTGTTTTATCTCTATATGCATGATTTCAGTCAAGTTACTCTCTTGTTATTTAAAAATATACATGTTTTAATCAAATTCACTTCTAGTTTTTTTAAATATTATAGTTAAACTTTTCTTCTAAATTATTCTTTCTTATGTAGTTATTTATTTTGAGGTATTGGTTTGTGTGTACTTTCTCCATTCATGACTAGAAATCATATTTTTTTTCTTCAAATCAGGACTACCCTATCCTATGGACCCACGTTAGGATTTGGAAGTTTGGAGTTATTAAATAGCTTAAATATATCTTATAGAATCATAAATTCAATCTTTGAGATATTTAATGGATTTGTTCCAGAATTTTGGTTCTACGTATTATTGGATCTTGTGTCTATTTAAATATTGTGCCCTTCTCTTATTTTCCTAAAGTTTCATAGCTATCTTATGATTGAGCAAAATATAGTATCTTGTGGTTGAATATTGAGTATTTGGAATAAAGATAGAAATTAAAGTATATACAGCATACTACCTTTGTTGATGTGGTGTAGGCTGGATTTGGACACGTACTTGTATCCCAAACGCAGGAGGAGGCCGTGACAGGTTATAAGCACATATATCACCATAGCGTTCTCTTATTCAGTCACAAATATAAAATATCTATGTCTGCAATAACAGTGGAACGCACTCCATCGATCATCGTCGGCATCTCGAAAGATCTAAGCATCTCCTCGCTATCTGAGGAATAAGAACATGAGGGAGAAGCATAGAGTATCCCATGATGCAGGCTTCTTGGAGGCATAGGTGAACTCCCCGCTATTTACAACATGCCTTGTCAACATGCCAGGCCGTTGACCACCTCCATGATGATGCTGAGCTATCAAACTCTACAGGAAAAGATGTTTGCCATCTGACCTTGACTTCATGGTCACAATAACTCAGCTAAGGGTACGGCCGCGTCAAGCATGCCCTCGTGAAGTCGTAATCTTCTCTTTTACCCCTAGTGATGGCACAACCCCAGTAGATCGAGCACTATTATCCATATTGACCTTTTCGTACTACTTTGAACCCCTAATCACCATCTAACTAGATTCTTCAATCAGGGACACATCTAGAGGAGGAGGAGGATCTTCCATGAATGCATCCCTGTCGTCAGAAGGAGCATCCACAGTGATTTCCACAGAGCCGCTGCTCTCTTCTAGGGTTTCCATTATATTCCATTATATATATATATATATAGTAAAAAAACTATAGTTCAAGTAGTGAAGGCACGAAGACGTAAGAACCTGAGAAAATTCTTGTTCCTACACCCATCATCATAAACACAACACATTCACTATATAAATTTGTTGGGTCCAGAGACGAGCGCAACAAATGTCAACGAATGTAAAAAATCTAATCCAAAAAGAAAATATGAATTGTACCTGTTGTAATGCCCCGCTTCCCACGGTGCATTACGCTGAGTCGGAATGGGAAAAAGGCATTAAGTTGGTTGCATTACTTTGAGTCAGAATTTGAAAAAAGTATTGATTCGGATTTTGGTTTCAAGTGCAGACTTTACGCAAAAATTCTTGAGGTTCAATATTTTTCCGGGATGCCAGCATATGCACAAAGTCAGCAACATGCATAGAATCGATATGTTCATTCAGAGCATTACTGAGATAGCAGGACTTAGGCGTTAGTGTAGTCTTCCTAAAATCTGCTCAAGTCAGATGATTGAGAAGAATGACCTGCTCGTATGGTTATACCAGTTAAGTGAATCGTGCTACGTTCAGACCATGGAACTTGGGGATAGGCTGTATTGACTCGGCATAATGGCAAGCAGAAAAGTATAAGGAGGGTGGGCTATGTCCCTTATTTTTTACTCCTTCATGCCTAATAAAATATACCATTATTGTACGAGTATCATCGGAGAATCAATGGGCATAGTTCGGATAAATAGAAGTCGTAATTTATGTTGAATACTATAAGATAGAACATTAAGCAAGTATTAAGGCAAGCAGTTATAGCGCAACACCACGAAACTTCCAATATGCAGACGGTGGTAACGTGTATTAGTACACGAGCATCAATAGAATGCTTCATCAAGTGAAGCATGCAGTTGTGGTTCAAAATCGTACAACTGCATCGGGAATAGGGCATTGTGCCACGGAACTATCGGAAAGGAGTATGGCATTTGGAATACTGTGTCGAGAAATGACATGGTTTCTTGTAGCATTGGAGTGATTATTATTACGAGTATCATATGGTAGGGGCGATAAGGCGTGTACCTCATCGCACCTATATTATCGAGAATGTTGCATGGATGATGGTTACGTACTTTACGAGCACGGGCTTGGTATTCCTCGAATGAGATCATCGGGGCACCATGACTGTTCAGCCTAGAAGGAATTGGGAGTGCTGATTGAGTACGGTATAGCAGGACATTCTATCTGAAGAGTTGTAACCTTCGGGTGAATGGACGTCTCTTACCACAGATCATGTTTTGGCGCTAGCATTTACGGGACCTATAAGTGAGGCATTACAACCAAATTATCCTGAAAGTGTTGTCCGCGGGTGTTGAGTAATAGTCCATTATGGCTTGGCCAGTGACCTTCATATAGATAAGAATCGAATGATAACGTACGTTGGTACAGATGGCTAGTATCCACCTTTCCTCGAGCAAGAGTGTGCTTATCGGCTATGGTTAGAGCCATAGATAAGTGATGCGGTATGATGTGTTAATGCTTTACTTACGTGATTCGAGTATAACCTGTTGCATGCTTAGTTACCTATGCTATCCGAATATAAAATTCTTATTTACCGTTGCGATCGAGTATAACATGCTTGTCTGCTTATGGGATTCAATGCTTACATGTTTATGTGATTATATTACTTTACATGCGTACATACTTTCCTGCTTTCAATATATGCCATGATATGAACTGAAATTCATTTAGTTCTAATAGAAAGATCACCTTATAAAATGTATGCTTTCACATGATTACTTAGTGTCGATTTAGACGAGTGGGTTAACTTGCTCACTAGTACAAGATGTGTACTAACCTACATTTGTGGACACCCTTTTCAGGTACTCAGGTGTGAGGCCTGAGATTGGATATAAGAAGATATGGTGTATGGAATGATGAGATCCTTTGTGAGTGAGAGAGAGAGAGAGAGAGAGAGAAAGAGAGCAAGGGTGTTGTAAGACAATGTGATATACTTTATTTGGGCTATTGAAAGCCTTGTAACCTATTTCATGATTCAATAAAGAGCTTCTCTTCGTATACTCAGATGTATTTATGTATTATTGTTTGTAACACTATATTCTTCCGCTGTAACATGGTTGTTTCGATGATAACTATGATATTTTATGCTATTGCCTTATACGAGTGCAACTCCATGCTTGTACGATATCACGTCCGGATGAGGACGATTATCCTGCGGGAGCGTTGGAGTGATAACATCATATCCAACGGGGATGATCGATCCCGTGGGATATCGTAGCATGACAAAATGGTATCAGAGCCAGGTTAATTGCCTCAGACTTTTCCTTTTGCTTCATCACAAGCTCTAAATGTCCTTCGTGAATCGAATTGATCTTGACTCTACTCGTTGCCACATTGGATGTTCTATGCAGTAAGTCTATATTTGTTTTATGTGCATGATTTTTGTTGTTTCATTTTTTTAGTATTTTGATATAATTGAGTAGCACTATTTGGCATCGTTGCATTCGTGTAGCAAGTCGAGAGGCGTGTTGCATCAGTGGATCAAGCTGATTTGTTTGACGAGTTTGGGTATGTTGGCATATCGTGAGTAGAAACATCAAAATGATAGCGGATGTGTTGAAAGTATTTAAGTAATGGCTGGGAATATCAGGGAAGAGAATGTTGCATGAATTACAATGAATGTGTCAAACGTTTGACAAATATTATAAAGTATCAAGAATGGAATATTGTGTGAGTTGCAACAGAAATAATCAAACAAGAAAAGTAAGATGGTTCGTGTGTTGGCCGAGTTTTGCGTTAAACTTTGAGTAAACGATTAAGTTGCAGGATGGCCGCGGAATGGATCGTTCGAACAGATATTGGATCAGTGTAGAGAAAAGTATGATTCGAGAAGTTACTCGATTTTGAGTGGTATATGTCACGCCCTGATTCCATAGAATCGATAGTCGTCCCTCGGTCGTGATACCATGCGAGCCTAAGTTACGACCGAACAAGGCAAGAATGTGCAATGGTAAAATATTTTTGAAACACAAGTTAGAAAACACATTCACAGAGAGTTGAACACAGAGTATAGGAAAAAAATATGCTTTTTATTGATAATTAAGAGTAATTTATATAGTGTTTATATTTGATGCGCCTCTCGGCTACATTGATTATATTTAAAAAAAACTCAAAAGGCAAGTGAGCTCCATCAGATAATCTTCATCGTCCTGTACATTACGCCCTTATATAGGTTAAAAATCCATGCCTCCAAAATGAACTGGCTTCAACTATACTTCAAAATAGAAGAGCTTCCAACGCCTCCTCGTCTTTTTGTTAGCGTTGCGCACTCCCGCGTGGTTCGACATCTGAGGGGTTGGAGGATCTGTACACTTGGGAATGCACTGGTAAGATGGACGAACCCACTCGCCTAAAATAACACTGTTTATTATAGGTAAGCATGCATTGAAGTGGTCTTGATGTTAAGAACTAGAGTGAATTCAGTTCCTATCAGTTGCATATTTTGAGAGAAAAATGACATAGAAACCATATAGCCCATCAGTTGCTTACTCAACCGATGTGCCCCTTCCCTGCATTGAAACACAAGTATACTTACCCCCTACATAGAAAATAAGTTAGCATGTGTTATATCTATATGTGGTCATTGGTGTGATTGACACCATGAGGACTTATCCAACAGCTTTGCGGCGTGCCCTATTAGCCCGGGTTGCAAGCCTCGCTGAAGGTACCATAATGCATTGTGCCAAGTGTCACACCCCGATTCCCGTAAGGGACTGATCATCCTCGCTTAACACCTTGTGGAACCGATTATCCTTGCATGGGGGTGATTTTGTGCAAGCCTAAGTTGCGCTTGCATAAGGCCAAAGCTTTAAAAAATGGCAAGTAAGTTATTCTAGACGGATGCAGCGGCACAATATTACAGAAAAGTAAAGAACACAATGGCATAAGAAAATAAGCTATTTATTGATATTCAAGATGTGTTACAAGTGGCTCTTAGCCGAGATTATAAATTTCTCAAGCTCTCTCTTTCTCTCGATTATAATGGTATTGTTCCATACATTATATCCCTTTATACAAAAGCAGCTCAAAATATCTCTATACGGCTCAAGTCATCGACTCCAGATTTCTGGGTCCTGGAGATGAGGCTCGACTATCGCTTCTTCGAATAATCCAATACCTGCAAACAAAAAAACTGGTGGGGGTCAGCACTTTGGGGCAAGTACTGGTGAGAATAAAAGCAACGAATAGATGCAACGCACTCTAAAATCAATACTAAGTAAGCATGCGGCAAATTATTAAAATACTAGTGATCTTGCTACTTTTTACCATGGTTCGTTTCATGCAGCACAAGATTAGATCAAATTGCTTCTTTCAAAAATATATCTTTGAAAATAGTTTGCATATTCAATACATTCAGTGTTCTATCGTGCAGTGCGCATTATGTATCGTGAGCCATATTCATTAACTCTTAGAAACAATAGCAGTGATCTAGTGGACTATTCATCTTATGCAAGAGGGCAGCAGCATATTCAAGTTAAGCATGCAAGTTTAGGAGCAATACAAGATAGCAAGAATAATTCAATAATGAGTACATCACTTATCGGTGATTCTTATCCTTCATCGAACGGTTATCCCTGCAACATACATACAAGTTAGCAATAATTTGCATATATATATGAGTAGAGTTCTATTTTTTGTTTATCCCTGCATCAAACAGTTAGGTATGCAAGAATGCTAACCTAGCATGTGCCCTAACTATATGATCGCCCATGGAAACCCTTGATTAGCAGTTGGGACGTTCAAGCTCATCTCACTAATAGACTGACACCCTTCATTTAACCATGAACAGGGTGTCATCTCCTCTCCTAGGCTGAACGATTTTCAGTGTCCCAGGAACCCATCGAGAGGGTATATCCTTGTGCACAAGTTTGTCTAGACCAATGCATGAATGCATTTCTATCAGACCACATACAATGCAAGTAGGTAATAATAAAGCAAACTCTTCAATATAATAATCTATATTGATATACGGGGCATGTAACCACCGATGTACAGGAGTCTTAAACATCAAGTACTGGCCTGTAATATCTTTTGTTTTAGTTCAAGCAATTCAAACAGTTCTATCTTTTATATAGTGCGATCAATGAAATATGTTCAAGCAGTTTTCTAGTAAAGCAAGCATAGAAGCAGTTTTTTATCTCTTTTCGACAAATATGTAGTTATACTCTAATTTAGCATACGATACAAAGACAATTTCAATCAATCTTTTACACTTTTTCTTAGCATGGCAGTAGTTCGTTCAATAGTAGTGTTCGTGTATACTTAGCATATAAAATTTCTATCTTGACTTAGCATGGCAATGGTTCATTCGATAGCGATGACCGTATAACTAGTATGCAATATTTCTATCTTTTCTTAGCATGGCAAGGATTTTATATCTTTTAGACAAGCATTCAAGTTCTCTAGTTAAGCATGCATGTTCTCATTCTATCAATCTTATGTGAATATTCTCTACTTAACAACAAGCATTATAAAACTCAGATTCATTATTAAGGCGTGCAAGAATCAGAGAATAAAGTTCTGCCCACTCACCCAGATCAATCATCTTGTGTTTCGATCAAAGAACTCTTTGAGAAGGCTCCCGATCAAGCCAATAAAGCGATATCTCTTGTAGATAGTGCCAACGTGAAGTGGGACACTATATTCTTATCCACCGAGAAAAAGTTTCATCCTCAAAACTCAAGAAGAAACTTTCGATATCCAGAGCAGCGATAGTCCTCAACCCTCACCATCCTCAATCGAAAAACTCTAGCAATCCGAACTCAATAAAACTCTGGCCATCAAAAATCACAAATCAGATCTCTCAAGCAATAAAACAAACCAGAAGACTTTTGTCGGCACCTTTGAGAATATTTACAAATTTATATTTGTATGGAACGCTTATTACGGCAACGATATCAAGTGGCACAGAAATATCTTGAGTTAAAGCGAAGCAGCAAAATATGTCAAAGGGTTGAGTTTCTCTGATACCATTATGTCACGCCCCAATTTTCACAAGGGGCTGATCGTCCTAGCTTAGCGCCTTGTAGAACCGATTGTCCCCGCTTGGGCATGACACCGTGAAAGCCTAAGTTGCGCTTGCAAAAGGCTAAAGCTTTGAACAAGAAAAAGTAAGCTATTCAAGACGGATGCAGCGACACAATATTGCAGAAAAGTAAAGAGCATAATGGAATAAGAAAACAAGCTCTTTATTGATATTCAAGATGTGTTACAAGCGACGCTTGACCGAGATTATAAGTTGCTCAAGCTCACTCACTCGATTACAATGATATTGTTCTATATATCACATCCCTTTATACAAAAGTAGCTCAAAATATCTCGATACGGCTCAAGGCATCGACTCCAGATTTCTGGGTCATAGGGATGAGGCTCGATTGTCGCTTCTTCAGACAATCCAGTACCTGTGAACAAGCAAACTGGTAGGGGGTCAGCACTTTGGAGAAAGTACTAGTGATATAAAAGAAACAAATAGAAGCAAATCTCTCTTAAGCCAATACTAAGTAAGTATGTGGCAAACTATTACATTACTAGTGATCTTACTACTTTTTACCTAGGTTTGTTTCATGCAGTACAAGATTAGAGTCAGATTACTTATTTCAAAAATAAATCTTTAAAAAAAGTTTGCATATTCAATACATTCAAGCATACAGTAGGGGCAATATTCTATCGTTTAGTTCGCAGCATGTATCGTGAGGCATATTCATTAACTCTTATAAACAATAGCAGTGATCTAGTGGACTATTTATCTTATGCAAAAGGACAGCAGCATATTCAAGTTAAACATGCAAGTCTAGGAGAAATGCAAGATAGCAAGCATAATTCAATAATGAGCACATTACTTATCGATGATTTGTACCCTTCGTCGAATGGTTATCCCTGCAACAGACATACAAGTTAGCAACAATTTGCATATATATATGTGTAAAGTTCTATTTCCTGTTTGTCCCTGCATCAAACAGTTAGGTATGCAAGAAGGCTAATCTAGCATGTGTCCTAACTATATGATGGCCCTTGGAAACCCATGATTAGCAGTTGGGACGTTCAAGCCAATCTCACTAATAGACTGACACCCTTCCTTTAACCACGGACATGGTGTCCTGTCCTCTCCTAGGTCAAATGATACCCAATACCCCAGAAATCGATTGAGAGGGTACATCCTTGTGCACAAGTTTGTCTAGACCAATGCATGAATGCACTTCTATCAGACCACATACAATGCAAGAAGGCAATAATCAAGCAAACTCTTCTAGATAATAATCTATATTGATGTACGGGGCACATAACCATCAATTCTCTTCTTCTTACTTAGTCCAGTACTTGATTTACGGGGCATGTAACCATCGATATATGGGGCACGTAACCATCGATGTACCGGAGTCATAATCATCAAGTACTGGCCTGTAACATCTCTTATTTCAGTTTAAGCAATTCAAACAGTTCTATCTTTTATACAATGCGATCAATGAAATATGTTCGAGCAGTTTTCTAGTAAAGCAAGCATTGAAGCATTTCTTCTATCTCTTTTAGACAAGCATGTAGGGCTACTCTAATTTAGCATATGATACAAATACAAGTTTAAGCAATCTTTTACTCTTTCTTTTTAGCATGGCAGTAGTTCGTTCAATAGTAGTGTTCGTGTATACTTAGCATACAACATTTCTATCTTGACTTACCATGGAAAAGGTTTGTTCGATAGTGGTGACCGTATAACTAGCATGCAATATTTTTATCTTTTCTTAGCATAGCACGGGTTCTATCTCTTTTAGACAAGCATACAAGTTCTCTAGTTAAGCATGCAGGTTCTCGTTCTATCATTCTTATGTGAACATTCTTTACTTAGCAACAAGCATTATAAAACTCAGATTCATTATTAAGGCATGCAAGAATCAGAGAATAAAGTTCTGTCCACTCACCTAGATCAATCGTCTTGTGTTTCGATCGAGGAACTCTTAGAGAAGGCTCTTGCTCAATCCAGCAAAGCGACATCTCTTGTACATAGTGCCAACGCGAATCGGGGCACTACATCAAGCACGATCAAATATTTCCCCCTAGGTCGATTCGGTTCCAGTACATCAGATACCGTTTCGAGAAAATGTCAAACCTTGTGCACTGGTTATCCCAGACCATGCAAATGCGTGAATAATTAAACTATCAAATAATGCATGAACATGAAACAAAAATAAGTAAAAAAGCTATATACTAATGCAATAATTTATATTTTCTCAAAGCTGTATTCCGATTTTGGTGACCCGAGGGTCCAAACTCTCCGAGGCACCATGCCACAACCAATGTTCTAGATGCCGCACTCCATAACGAACCATAACTGCTCGCATTTTTGCGAAGCTCGTATTAAGAATTATGTGCACACACACACACACATACACACACACACGCACATATATATATATATATATATATATATATATATATATATATATATATATATATGAGCCAAAGGCTCATATTCCTACATGAGCCAATGCATATGTGGACCAATAGGAATGGATTATACTAATGCACATGGGTGCACATGGGATATAGGAATATATTCTTATTGATCCACATGTGCATAGCTCATCACTACCAGAATAAGTCAAATTAGTGACGTCTAAAAATGTTACTACATAATTTTAGCAACGTCTGTAGTGACGTTTCGATGAAGTTGCCTTTAAGCTAGTGGCTGACCGAAAAAATATCATAAAACGTCGCTATATCGATGTTTTCTAATGACATATATGTGTCGCTATATTATCGACGTTTAGTGATGTCACGTTGCTAAATTAGCGACGTATTGTTGGTCGCTATATGTCGCTAATTTTTTTTTCTTTTTAGCGGTATTGTGCGACACATTTAGCGACGTTATATTGACCTGGCAATACTGCCATGTCAGCAGTTTAGCGATGTTCAACGACGTACTCAGCGACATTTTTAGTGATGTATCTAGCGACGTATATAAATGTCGCTAAATGTCGTAAAATATTGCTAAAAATGTCGCTAAAGATTAAGTAAAAAAATATTAAATTATTTCCAAACCAATCTTTCTACAATTTATGAATTCACAATTTATACATATAGACCCGGAGCAACCCTTCGTTGAATTTGCTGGGTTCGTTGGCCCCCTTCGATTGAACACTCAATATCGATAAATTAACATACATTTAATATGAATAATATAGTAAAATTTGAAGAAAATGAAACATTGAGATTACAAACAGAGTCAGGAGAAAATCTCGTCATAAAGAATACAAGAAATATCCACACAACTGAGTCTGAAAGCCTCATCGTAAAGAATACAATAAATAAAGTCTGAAAGTCTCAAAAATAAAGAATATTCATAAATGACTAAATATCATAGGTCTAAAACACAAATAATCAATAAACTATCCTAACTAGGACTATTGCGGATCTGCAAGAGGATGACCACCGGCGCACATCAGGGATAAGAACAGATCATACTGCTCCCGTAAAATTGATACCGATATCGATGGAGAAGGCAGTGATGTTTATAGAGTCTGTGTCTATGAAGGCTCACCAGGAGGACTTATCTGCTCCAACTCTTCTAGTCGATGGTTGTATGAATCTATGATAAATAACAGCCTCGTACTACTATAAATCATTGAATCCTGCATCATCATCAGCCTCTCACCCATGGACAATTTTGATGCCTACAACTCCGTTATGCTACGCTCTGCCGACGCTCTAAGATCAGTTGTCATATCCCTGAGCTCCATGATGCTGGGCTCGAGCATATCAAATCATGCGATGAGCATCGCATCGTCCGCCTACGGCTGGGACAGGGGCTGCTCCTCCATCCTTCATAGCAACTTGTCACGAAGAGACGAAATCTGATGGTCAATAACCTCTTGGACTCGGACCGACGACTACGAGGGCTGTGGGGAATGTGCACTTGCCGTAGAGGCCCTAGATGACTGCATCACAACAAGGGCGTCATAGGATCCCGTACCGTAGTACGTACCCCTCTGGAGACCACCAGCGGCGGTCACCCACAGCTCGTCCGTCGACGGAGCTAGAGAGGGCTGTGAAGAAGTACCAGCCTCTCCCGCTGTAAGTGCACTAGTAGTCATCCGCTCACGCAGCCTAAGATACTCGGCCTAGAAAAGTTTGGATACTCGATAATTGCCTAAGTTATATTAAAATTAACACAAAATAAAGTAATACTTATATAGGTCTGCGAGGCCCTCTCATCAATGAGATTCTCTCCCTTTCGATGGGTGGCCAGGAAGACCATGTTTGCATCCTCAGCCCTCTGTACCTATTAAAAATATATTATTTAGTACTAAAATTAAATATTTTATCCTACTACCATTTTATCGTACTTGTATTAAAATAATATATCTGAAATAAAATATATACCAAACGACAAAAATATTTTGTCATCAGAATCGAGCCACCACACCACTTTGTTGCCTTCTGCCTAACCGCCTTGGCCTTCTCAGACCTTTTCTTGTACCTTGGATCGTCGAATCTAGCCCTCATCGCAGTCCACTGCTCAGGCATGATCCAACCTTGGATCAGTTTTTCTTTGTAATCATGAGCCTTCTGGTCATCCAGAGCATCACGGATCAGCTTGGCGGCAACGACAGGAAATATCTACTCGATCAACTCGGCCCAGTGCGGTGGATAAAAATATGTTTGCTACAATAAATAATTTAGTAAGTTATATAATATGCATAAATTAGATGATTGATATAATATACTTTTATCTTGAAGTGCACAAACTAGAATGCCTTCCTCTCATCTGGAGCATCAGAGTAGTTGATCCAAGGGCCACCATAGTTATACCTCAGAAAGTGGCCCAAACGTCTCTGTACCGACGAGGGACGATATCTATACAGAGATAATTATTTTTATCGAAAAAGTTAATATATGATGAATAAATAAATACACGATATATATGATGCTAAACCATATAATTGACTTACTTTGTACCGTCGGCCCAAATCTCCATCCTCGTCTCGTCCGGAGGTGCGCATGGAGGATCTAGCTGATGTTGGGATGACGTCGGCTCAACCTCCGTCATATGCTCATCTGTATCCATGGTTCCGTCAGCAGGAGGAACACTGGATGAGGGAGTAATATCAGACCTAGAACTACTCGTCCCAGGAGTGCTACCACGTAATATCGTCGCAGTCGGAGATGTGACTGGTCGATATACTTGAGTACTAGGCGCCGAGGATCCAGAACCAATAGTAGGCAGCACTTGAGGAGCACTTCGTCTACCTCAAAACCTGTCGAACTCTCCGTGTCATCATATAATACGTGATAACAACATATGATGATAGAATAAATAAACAAATATATAGTACATTCTACAGTCAAAATATTATGCATATCTCACAGTATTAATAGAATTATACAGTAAATAACTAGTAGTGTCACAAGCCTAAATAGATAGTACATTCTACAGTCAAAATATAATACATATCTTCGTCAAAATAGTACATTTTACAGTCAAAATATAGTATATTCTACAGGAAAAATATTTTATTTTCAATCATCTTCAGAAAATTTATCTTGTCCGCCTTCCTCGTCCTCCTCTTCCTCTTCCTCCTCATCTTCACTTTCATCTACTTCGTCTTCGTCTTTATCTTTCTCTTCAGATAATTCTACCTCTTCTACATTATTAGTCGTGTAATTAGTAACTTCCATTGAGTCCACATATATAATATTTGTTACAAGAGGTAGCTCGTCCTCCTGATAAGCTATTTCGTCAACGTCAAAGGTATTTCTAGCTTTAGTCTTGCATACTGCCTACTAATCCGACCTTGCTGTTCCCGTTTAGGATAAGTTATGAAGTACACGAGCTGAGCCTGACTTAATAGGATAAATGGTTCATAGCCTTGATATCTATGCTTGTAGTTTATATCCACAAGACCATTCTTGTTAATTTTCCAACTTTGATCTTGAATCGAATCGAACCATTCACACTTGAATAGCACGATCTTAGCAGGTTCTATACCATAATTATATGTCAACTCCACAATCTCTCATAAGATGCCAAAGAAATTATTGCCTGGATCGACGTCTTTGTAGTTCGAAGATTTGATACACAAACAACTATTTTTCATGGAATAAAGATCCAGAAAGCTGTCTCTGATCAGAGCATTTGTTGACTTGAACCTAAACCCATTCACACAGTAACTTGGCCATATTTTGTCGGAAGTAATCAGTCCCTTGGCTAGAGTTCTAATAGATTCAGTCTCGGATATTATTAGACGAGCGACCTAAATACCAAAGTAGCGATAGTAAGTTATTTATTGTGCAAGTGTATACAAAAAAAGTAATTACTTAGCTCCTTACATATGCGCTCAACCAAGAAGGAAAATGATGTCTTATTTCTTGTTCTACTTCTTTGTCTCTTATGTAGGGTCGAACCAACCTCAGCTCATTATTATATGTGCTGAAAAACAATGAAACAACCGCTGATTAATAGCATAATAGTAGCTTATACTATTATACTGAGATGACATAAATGTAGACGTATTAATTACTTACCCCTCTAGCTTATCCACTTCATCCTTGTCGCAATTGAGTAATATATACAACTGAGTAGCCCTTAGCTCATCGTCATTCAAATATCTCTTCTTTATTTTTTTTAAAGGCTTTCCGGACGCATTGAATACTTCAGTATTGCATCATTAGATTCCTGATATTCGTTGTTGTTTCTCGAAGCTCTCATTCTATTAGTAGCAACATGAGGTTTGAAATACGTCAAATAAAAGTTTGTAATCTCCTCGAGAACATAAACTTCATAAATAGAGCCCTCAACCCTTGCCTTATTTTTTACCTTTCTCTTTAGGTGATTCAGATGCCGTTCGAACGGGTACGTCTACCGATAATCGATAGGACCACCAACACGTGCCTCATAGGAAAGATAAATTGGCAAATGCTCCATAGGGTCGAAGAACCTATGAGAAAATACCTTCTTGATCTTGCACAGTGTTACCGTAATATCCTTATCTTACTTTTCTAGACGATCGACGAGCAACTTAGTAGAACAAAGATCTCCGAAGAATATGATGAGCTCTGTCAATGGATCCCAAATAATTTGCGGTAAGAATTTCTAAAATATAATCGAAATTAACCTCTCCATGAATACGTGACAATCGTAGCTTTTCATACCTGCCAGTTTATTCTCCTTGAGGTCGACGCATCTTCTCAAGTTCGACACTACCCGTCTAAAAATTTTAAACCCTGAATTCACCTACATAGTCTTCCTTTATCCTCCTTCTCCAGTAAGAAAATTGACTTAGGCTACTTTAACTTTTCATTCCCCTCCTCTATCAAATGCAACGTAGGACGTATACATATTTCTTCTAAGTCCAACCTAGCCTTCAGATTGTCTTTCGTCTTTCCCTTTACCTCCATTACAGTATTAATTATGTTATCAAACATATTCTTTTCGATATGCATGACATCAAGGTTATGTCTAATTAGATTGGTGCTCCAATATGACAGATCCCAGAATATACTCCTCTTCGTCCAGTTATGGATGCGACCAAATCTGTCACACTTGTACCCCTTAGCAGGCTCTTCGATAGCACTTGGTAAATCTTTTACCTCTTCCCATATCGTGTATCCGGGCCACCTTGGCGGTGGATTGGCCTTCTCCACAACGCCCGCACAAAAAGTGTAAACTCCCTCGACCAGATTTCAGCATTAGATAGTAAAATTAGGATTAGTTTTAACAAATTAGGATTTATTATAGTATTTAAAATTTATTTATGCAATATCCTATTGATTAGTGCACATGTCCATCACATCAATATTTAGAGCATTACACTGACTGTTATCCCCAAACAAATTCACATACCTCTCCTAGACATGCCAGTCTACTATTCTGAACTTTGTGCAACTCGCAAATACGTTGGCATGAGTCTCATTTTAGTCGTACAAATATCGTTACAAATATTCGTATTAATTTTCCATTAATTTCTAGACCTGTACCCTTGTCTGTCCCAATAGAAATTAGAGGCCCAACAGGAACCTGTTTTGTCCAAACTAAATTACGTTATTATTCTACTTTGAGTATACTACGACTAGTATACTTGCACTGCACTAAATTCTGACCCTGCATATTTTTAAATAATTAGAAAATACCGTGCGTATTAATTTCTAATTAATTAATACGGTAACCAGTAACACCCAAAACCAGGCCCAGCCCCTGTCCAGACTCACCCCCACACCCTCAAGGCCCTCATTGAACACCCCCCCTCAGTTCTGTGCATTTCATCGCCCTCAGAATAAGGTGTTTTTCTCAAACAATTGCATAATTGCACAATTTTCCAATTTTATAGGGCTTCCGTGCAAATTGTGAATCTGCAGGGTTTTATCTGCAAATGTACTGTGCGAGGTGTCAACCTCCCATTGGAGGGTGATCCTACACTGTTCATTCCAAAAGGGGACCCAATTCAATGCATTATTGAACCTAAAATATCTACACAAATATCTAGATATTTTAAAATAGTAAATTACCTAAATACCCCCCTAACCCTAACCCTAAACTCTATATAAACACCCCCACCCCCTCACCCAAAAACTCATCTCTCCCATCTCAGACCACCACCACCTCCGACCCTTACCCCACCGCCTCGCCACTCCCTAAGCTCCTCCCCGGCCACCGCGCCACCACCCTAGCCGCCGCAGCCCCCGCCGGCAGCCCCCGCAGCACCCGACCCCCTTCTTCCCCAACACAGCACCCCACCACCCCGACCACCCTAAACCACCACCCCCGCCACATCAAACCATCGCCACCACCACCATCCCCTTCGCCTCGACCTCCTCCACCGAACCACCACTGCACCACCGCCCCACGACCGTCGCAGCCACCGCCAGCGCCGCCACAGAGCCCCCCCCGACTTCCCCGATTACAGCCAGCACCCCCCGACCTCCCTAACCGCCACCCCCGGCCACCACAGACCTCTGCCACCACCACTACCACCTTCGCCGCCGCCTCCTCCGCCGCCCTGCCACCCTGCACCGCCGCCTCCGCCGCCGCCTCCGCCTCCGCCGCTGCAGCTGCCACAGCTGCCGCTGCTACTGCTGCTGCTGCTGTCACGACCAGCCACAGCCGGAGCTCCGCCCCTCCGCCGGCGACGACGACGTGGGCCCCCCCTGACACGTCAGGTACCCCACCCCCCCATGTGTACGTATATATGTATATGTATATATATATATATATCTATATATATATATATGTATATTTATATATATATATATTTATATATATATTGTATTATATATAATTATATATTATATTTACTATATATAATTATATATTATATTTATTAATATATATATACAGTATATATAATATATTATTATATACTTAAATATGTATATATATATATATATTTTTATATCTTTATATATGTATAGTATATATGTATATATATATATATATATATATATATATATATATATATATATATATATATATATATATATATATATTATGTATTATTAAGTATATATATATATTATTATATATAATATATATATATTACTAAATATTATTATATATGTATATATTATATATGTACATACAATATATATATATATAATTATATTATATATATATATACATACTATTATATGTATTATTATTATTATTATTATTATTATTATTATATATATATATTACTTATATATATATATATATATATATATATATATATATATATATATATATATATATATATATATATATATATATATATATATATATATATATATATATATATATATATATATATATATATATGTATATTTATATATATATGTATATGTATTTATTATTTATATATGTATGTATGTATTTATTATATATATGTATGTACAGTATATATATAATTATATTATATATATCTACCATTATATGTATTATTATATATTTTATATATATATATATATATATATATATATATATATATATATATATATATATATATATATATATATATGTATTTATTATTTATTTAAATATATTATATAAAGCATATATATAATTATATTATATATATATATATATATACTATTATATGTATAAATATATATTTTATATATGCATATGTATATACACTAATTATTATAAATATGTATATATATATATTATTATTATTATATATATATATAAATATGTATTTATTCAGTATATAAAAAATATATAAAATAGATATTTTTTATTTTATTTTATTTTATTTTGTATTGTGTATCATATATATTATATATATGAATACTATTATATATATATATGTATATGAATATTTTATTATTAATATATATATCATACATACATATATATGTAATATTATATAAATATGTATATGTATTATGTAATATATTTATATATAATTATATATATATTTATATATTGTATATAAATACTATATTTATATATTTATATTTATATATGCTTTAAATAAGTATTATATATATTAGTTATGTATTAATTGTATATATATATATATATATATATATATATATATATATATATATATATATATATATATATATATATATATATATTATGCCTTATATATATATATATATATATATATATATATATAAGTATAAAAAAATACTATACTATATGTACACATATATAAAGTGCGCATTTTATTTAAATATAAATTCATGAACTCCTGTAGGTCTTGAACAGAGTGCACCTACAACACAGTTAGTGATCCCATGTCACAGGACCCCTCAGACACAACTGCGGGAACAGGTTTTTGGCACGTCCAGCTTGAGGACGTAGGCAAGTATACCTTGCCAAGTTTACTGTTTAATTATAAATATTGTTGTATGCTATTTCTCTTGAACTTACATATAACTGTGTGTGTCCGAGATTACCTCGGGTACCGTCAACAAATACGTTGACATGTAGTATAACTGACTTAGACTTTAGAAGACTTACCTACAGCTGCGAGGGTATCCTAATATCCTCCTAAACCTTGACACTTGTACACACAACCCGATTGCAGTTCATATTGGGATGCAAGTTTGCGTACTCGATTAGCTACCGGTGCATGTGACATGCATCATGGCTTAGCACGAAGTCAGGAATATTCAGGAAATCTAGAACTTGGCATATAGTTACGTGGTTTGCACGTTGTGGACTCGACTTGTATAACCGTATTGGGCAGGAAAGACAACTAGTAGGCGTATGAGACACCCAACTTCTTTATTGCAGATATCGTACTCTTCGGAGTGATACGGACGTTATATACTTTGCAGATACCACATCCCTTAGAGTGTTGGACGTTATATATATATATATATATATATATATATATATATATATATATATATATATATATATATATATATATATATATATATATATATATATATATATATATATATATATATATATATATATATACAGATACCTCATTCTTCGGAATAATGGATGTTGCAGATACCGCACTCTAGAGGATGTTGGACGATATGTCTACGCCTACCCATATGTACCAAGGTTGTCTTTACATTGCATTCACTTAGATGGTTAGCTCACCCTTTATTTATTTATTCAGTATTTATATATGGCATGTTTTTATGTATCTTGTTATGTCCCACTGAGGACCTGGTTCCCTTCCAGATCTAGATGAGATGTACTACCCCGCAGTGTACGGTCCCGGACAGGAAATGAGGTATGCAACTGAGGAGGAGTTAGAGGTGCTGCCATCAGAGTCTGCCTGATCTTTAGTAGTAAGTGCACCTGGAGCTGGAGACTCTTCTGCCTGATCTTTGGTAGTAAGTGCACCGGAAGCAGAAGCCTCTTTCCCACTGATCTTTAGTAGTATGTTCACCTAGAGCTGGAACCTCTTACCTAGACAGACGATGCTCTAGTTTTATTATATTCCACCACTTTTATCTTTTATCTTTTGTAGTGGGTTTGTTCCCACCAGACATATCTGATTTGTACTATGAAATTTCAGACTTAGCATTTATATATTCAGCACTTAATTCAGTACTCCTTGATATTTTGTGGATGAGATTAGACTTTACCTGTATTAAACTTGTTAGTATTTTAGGACAGTGTAGCACGTCCCTTTGGATCCATTAAATTGGATAATCCCTTAGTGACGTGTAAGCTGGCCAATGCCACGTGGCCTGGTTCCGTATATTTTGGGACTGGGGCATGATAAAAAGCATTCATGTTTCTTCGGTACGGATGATCCTTCGGCAAAAATTATCAATGACACGAAGAAGCATGGTTTTCTTTTATGTTTCAAATGGAAAGCCTTAGTGTGGTCCATGCAATACGGACATGAGAGACGACCATGAGTGCTCTATCCCAATAACATTCCATAGGCTAAAAAGTTGTTGATGGTCGACATAAGTGCTGCCCTCATCTAAAAATTCTGCTTTCTAGAAACATCGTACGTATTGGCACCTACTTTCAACAGCTGATTTAACTCATCTATCAAAGGATGTAAATATACATCAATATTCCTCTTCGGATTGTTCGAACCCAGGATAATAACTATTAAGAACATATATGGAGTCTTCATGCACATCCAATGCGGTAGATTATACGGAGTGACGATCACAGGCCAACACGAATACTGGGAGCCCAAAAATCCGAATGGGGTAAAATTGTTGGAGGAGAGCCCCAATCTGACATTACGCTGATCCGAAGCAAAATTTGGATACTCTCGATCAAAGTGCTTCCATGCTTCTCTATCGGAGGGATGATCCAATACTCCTTCGATCTATTTTTGCCTGTGCCAACTCATATTTTCTGTTGTCTCCTTCACCATAAACAACCTCTGCAATCGTGACATCAAAGGCAAGTAGTGCATCGAATAGGTAGGCTTCTTTGCACCGACAGACTTTTCTTTTATAGTGTCCTTGTAGCGATCAACACCACAGAATCTGCATGCATCTTCATCCTTGTCGTCTTTGTAGTACAACATGCACCCGTTGTGACATGCATCAATTTTCTCGTATCCCATCCAGAGCAATCTCACCATCCTCTTAGATCGGTAGAAGTCTTTAGGCAACTTTGTACCCTCTGGTAAGATCTGTATAATCAAATCCATCAGTCGGTTATAGCATTCTTACGACATGTTAAAATCAGACTTGATGCTCAACAATCTTATAACCACCTCCAACGGTGAATGATCCTCACAACCAGGATATAATGGAGTCCTTGTATTCTCCAGCAACTCCATAAACTTTATAGCATCGGCATTCGATGCCTCCTCAGTTGTATCATGATTGTTACTAGGCCCCGCCGCATCAAAAACCATCTTCACCCACCCGTCGTCGTAAGCAGCATGGTCGTGGACATCTATATACGGCTCCACATAAGGCTCTGACTCCGATGCTAAAGACACAAGTTCTCTATGCGCTATCCACAGATAGTAATTTGGCGTAAAATCCTTCGAGTATAAATGATATGTGACTTCCACTTCTATATGATATTTTAAGTTGAGATATCTCACACACGGACACTAAATTTTGGTACCGTCCATGTACTGAATGAACACCTTGGTGAACTGTAGGAACTGTTGGACACCCTCAATAAATTTATCCAGCATATCGCACATGTCATCAGGATGACAGTTGTACATCCATGAATGATGATGCATATAGTAATTCATATCCATTTTTAGATACTTCTGCAAAGATGAATAGACATCGTTCAAGTATATACTCATCGTTAAATACAGTACATGCACTGATACTCTTAGTCCTAGCATATATACTCAGGAATACCCAATTATGTTATACACCTACTCGTCTACACACACATAAGAATACTCAAAAATATAGTACATGCACTAATACTCATATCGAAGTGTATCAGTGAGTGTCAACTGAGCAGATTTGGGTTAGGGTTAGGGTTTGTGCACTGCTTTAAGTATTAGTCATCTGGTTATAAGGGAGTGCCTGTCCATAGGAGTATATGTCATGTTAACACCAGATTTGGGGAGCAACATATTAGGCAGTGAGATAGGGAGAGTTGTTGCACACACCATCTCCACAGACCCGACAGTGCACATTTGATGTGCACATGAGTGTTGCGGAAGACTTCACAGCGTCTGTGCACACTATCGTACAAAGCAGGGTGCGACATTAGGCAGCAGCAATTTGAAATTGCATTTTAAACTTGAGGTTTACAACAGGCATTAGAAGATTGGGAAAATCTTTGTGTATCTTATGTATATCAACTGTGGTTATGTGTAGATGAGGAATGGATATAGGTATCAGTTGTGAGTAAGATTCATATCAGTTAGTATCAGATTTGGATGGGGTTATATCAGGTGTGGCAATTAAGGATGGCCTTAGTATACTAAGCTCGAGTTGATCACACTACAACTAAGGGCTTGATGTCAGTATAATTTGGTATCAGTAGTACACTGATGGGGCTTCGGTCAGTGCCTTCAGTAGAAAGGTATTGATGTATATTTTATAGGGAATATCAGTAGTGCCGGCATTAGTTTTTAGTCCACTGTGTTTATGTACTACTATATGTGTATCACTGACTGATGAATGTATTAGTTAGATGTATTATTAGTAAATGCTAGTTAGTAATTATCAACTAGGGTAAAGTTTAGATTTTAGTTATTTGATTTAGATATCAAGTTAGAATATCAGACATCAGAAAGAGAGAGAGAGAGAGAGAGATGGAGAGGATTAGGGTTTATACCATCTATGATAGTGTTTGTGTTATGTCTGTGTCAGTGTGTGTGTGTCATGTCAGTGTCAGTATCATGTCATATCTACATCTGTGTGTGTATGTGAGAGAGAGAGAGAGAGAGAGAGAGAGAGAGAGAGATCGGGTTAGGGTTAGGGATAGGGTTTATACCCTCTGTATCAGTCTGTGTCATGTCTGTGTGTGTCGTGTCTGTGTCTGTGTTATGTCATGTGCATCTGTGTGTGTGTGTGTGTGAGAGAGAGAGAGAGAGAGAGATCGGGTTAGGCTTTACCTAGGGGAGGAGGAGGAGGAGGAGGAGAGGCCTGAGGTCCGTCGGAGGGGGCTGTTGGGAAGCCGGTTGTCACGCCCCGATCCCCAAAGGGTCAATCGTCCTCGCTAGAGCCTTTATGGAACTGATCGTCCTCGCTGGAGTGTGATGTCGTGTGAGCCTGGATCCTTTATAAGAACCCATTTTAAAACACAAGTTAGAAAATACATTCACAGGTAGTTGAACACAAGTATAGGAAGAAACATGCTTTTTATTGATAATTCAGAGTAATTTATATAGAGTTTATATTTGATGTGCCTCTCGGCTACTTGATTTGCTTTATAAAAAAAACTCAAAAGGCAGGGCGCGCTCCATCAGGTAGTCCACGTCGTTCATACATTACGCCCTTGTATAGATTGAAAGTCCATGCCTCCAAAATGAACTGACTCCAACTATACTTCAAAATAGAGGTGCTCCTAATGCCTCCTCGTCTATCCACTAGCGTTGCACCGCTTGAGTGCCTGAAATAGTTGCCCATAAGGTGGGTCAGTACTCAGCTGTACTGGTGAGCGGGACGAACCCACTCGACTAAATTGATACTATCTTATTAGGGGCGAGCATGCATTAAGATGGTCTTTGTATAAAGAAGTAAGTGAATTCAATTCATATCAGTTGCATGTTTTGATAGGAATGAAAATAATGTTGAAACCATCAAGTACATCGGTTGCTTACTCAATCGATGCACACCTTCCCTGCAATGAAACACAAGTATACTTATCATCTGCACAAGATAATAAATTAGCATGTGTTCTATTCTATACGGTCAATGGTGTGATCGATACCATAGGGACTTATCTAAGCATTGCGGTACACCCTGTCAGCTCGGGTAGCAAGCCCTGCTGAAGTTCCCATAATGCATCACGAATAGCACGATCAAATATTCCCCCCGGGTTGATACGGTTCCAGTACCCCGAAATACTGTTTCGAGAAAATACCAAACCTTGTGCACAAGTTGTCCCAGATCATGCAAATACATGAACAATTCATATATCATACAATACATGAAATAAAACAGAAGAAATAAAGCAGCAATATATATACTTATGCAATAATTCATATTTTCTTAATCCATATTCCGATTTTGGTATCCCGTAGGTCCAAACTCTATCCGAGGTACCAGGCCGCAACCAACAACCAAATTCTTTTATAAATAAGCTCATGTTCAATAAGGTGTGCAAGCATATAATAAGTTAGTCTATAATCCCATGTTCCTTTCTTAATGGCGGGCATGTATTATGGCTAAGGATTTCCTAGGCGTTTAGTCGGGCATCATCGATTGAATATTTGAAATATTAGAGATGTGGACATGAAGAAGTTGGAAAGAAGGGTCTGAACCACTCACTGGTTAAGGGAAAAATGCTGAAATAAGGAGTCCCGCCTAACGATGATCAAACATCAATTATGCGGACCTACAACAGCACGAGCACCGAGTTAGAATCCTTTGCCTATCCTTCTTGCCGATCTCCCCAAGAATCAAAGCTCCAAACGAGAAAGCCAACAACAAAAACCAAGCAAATCGAAAGAACCACTAAATCAAAATCCCAAAGCGGCAATCAAGAAAAACTAAGCAATAAAGCACAAAAACTATTGGACTTGTTTCAATAGAGGACTGTCCATAAGTTTGAAATGATCATCACATTTTATCCGTGGCAAGAGGATGCCGAAGATCTAAACTCCAAACTATGACTCAGATAGACTAGCCACAAGTCCAATTATATAGTGTGTATCCCGGTCGGATCGGGATTTGAGGCACTACATAATATACCACTAAAAAAAAGTTTCATCCCGAAACTTAAGAACAAGAGCTTACCTCCAACTGAATGAACAATGAAGGATACTTCTTCTTCATCTTCGACTCCATCTCCCAAGTTGATTCCCCCAACAGAATGGTTTTGCCACAGCATGTGAACCAAGGACATCGTACGATTCTGAAGCACTTTCTCCTTACTATCCAAAATCTACACGGGTTCTTCTGAGTACGATAAGTCTGTGCACAGTTCCAATTGTTCGAAGCTAACCACATGACTCGGATCATGCACATACTTTCGACGTTGAGAGACATGGAAATATCGTGCACTTCAGCCAAGGCGGAAGGTAGTATAATCCGGTATGCCACAACTGCCACTCGTTCCAGTTTCTCAAAGGGGACAACAAACCTGGGACTCAGTTTGCCGTTAACACCGAAGCGCATCACCCCACGTATCGGTGTCACTTTCAAGAATACATGAAGCCCGACCATAAACTCCAAAGGTTTATGATGAGCATCGACATAGCTCTTTTGTCGGCTCTATGCAGTGCAGAGTCTTTCCCGAATCAAGCGAACTTTCTCAACTGCCTGCTCCACCAGCTCTGGCCTGAGTACCTGCCGCTTGTTGACTTCGTCCCAACAGATTGAAGATCAAAACTTGCGCCCATAGAGTACTTCATACGGTGCTATCTGGATGCTCGATTGGTAACTGTTGTTGTACGCAAACTCCGCCAATAGAAGGTACGTGTCCCAACTAGTCTTTAAATTAATTGCACATAGTCACAACATATCTTCAAGTATCTGATTTGTTCTTTTTGTTTGTCCATCAGTCTGGGGGTGGTATGCGGTACTGAACTTTAGCTTGATTCTCATAGCAGACTGTAGGCTAGTCCAAAAATGAGATAAAAATTATCCATCACGGTAAGAGACGATTAAGGCAAGTACTCCGTGTAATCGAATAATCCCGTCAATGTAAATCTTTCACGAACCTACGGTAGTATCCCGCTAGGCCCAGAAAGCTTCGAACTTCACTGGCTGACGTAGGTTGCTTCTAGTCTACCACCGCCTCTATCTTCTTTGGGTCTACGACGATGCCTTCTACCGAGAGACATATCCAAGGAATGCCATGTTGTTTAACCAGAACTCACACTTGCTGAGCTTTGCGAACAACTGATGCTCTCGTAATATTTGTAGCACGATCTTCAGGTGTTCCTTGTGCTCCGCGTTCTTGGAATAGATTAGTATGTCTTCAATTAACACGACCACAAACTTGTCCACAAATGGCCGAAACACACGGTTCATCATATCCATAAAAGCTGCAGGGGCGTTCGTTAAGACGAACGACATTACAAGAAATTTATAGTGTCTATATCGGGTTCTGAATGCTGATTTGGGGATATCATCGGATTTGATTTTCAACTAGTGATAGCCTGATCTTAGATCAACTTTAGAGAAAACTGTTGCACCTTGCAGTTGATCAAACATGTCATCTATCCTTGGCAATGGGTACTGGTTCCGTACGGTAGCCTTATTCAGTTCTCGGTAGTCAATGCACAGCCGCATAGATCCATCCTTTTTCTTCACGAATAATACCATAGCTCCCCATGGAGAAATACTTGGGCGAATATATCCTCGGCCCAACCAATCTTGTAACTGTACCTTTAGTTCCTTCAGCTCTGCTGGGCCATTCGATATCGGTCGCAAATCCGAAAAGGTGTCAATAGAGAATTCGATCTCTCCATCAGGAGGTATTCCAGGCAGTTCGTCCGGGAACACGTCAAGGAAATCTGCTATGACTTCAGCCTGGGATGCATCTGCACTTTTTTGTCGGGTGTCTCGAACAGAGGCTAAGTACGCTTCACAGCCCGAATACAACATACGCCTAGCCAAAATTGCTGATATCACCATTGCCATCTTCGGTACAGTACTGCACGAATAGTAGAAGTCTACCTCGCCGGGTAGACAAAATATGACTCGCTTATCCGTGCACTCGATTGTTGAATGGCAAGCACCCAACCAGTCCATTCCGAGAATAATATCATAATCCTTAATGTCTAGCACAATGACAACTAAGAAAAGCTTTCTTCCTCCGATGCAAATATAATCGTCCCTACAGATCGTATGGGCGGGCATGTCGACTTTCGAAGGGTACTCATGCAAAGGTTCATATTTAATGGAGTAGAAGCTAATTTATTCTCAACAGTAAAATTAGCAGATATGAAACTATGTGTAACACCTGAATCGAATAAGACTCTAGCTGGCAATTCTCGAAAAAGGTACCTGTTACAACTGTGTCGGAGACAGATGCCTCATCCCGAGTCAATGCATAGACTCGGCCTTGAGCACCCTGGCATTGTGGGTTCACTGGTACCGCATTGGTGCCATTTGCTGGAGGCCCCTTATTCTGATTCCTGTTGTTCTGATTCGGCTGTGGCCTGACAATTGGCCTGGGGTCTCGAAAGTCAAAATCTTTATGGTCCAAACGACCACATTTGAAGCATCCAACAACTCGGCACTCATTCACCCGATGCTCCAATTTGCCATACATATGGCAGTACGGTGCCTGGGGTGGACCCCTGTGTTCGGATGTGTGCGGACGCTTTGGCGCTCCAGACCCTCCCGTTTCCTGAGGCCTCTTGTTATAATTAGTACGGGGGGTCTACACATTGACCTTTTGTGAATTGCGTCCAAAGATCCGTTCACTATTCAGGGCAACTTCGTAACATTCCTTGTAGGTTTGACACTTCTGATTTATAACGTCCCTACACAAATCGTCATTCAAACTTTTCTGAAAATAGTAGCACCACGCCTGCTGGTTAGGCAAGAAGTGTCCTGCAAACTTGGCCAGTCTAGCAAACAGTGAATCTTAATCATCAACAGACATACTTCCTTGCACAAGATTGCTGAAGTCATCTTCCTTTTGTTGCTGCACGGCCCGTGGGATATATTATTCAATAAAGACAGATTTGAACATCTCTCAGGTGATCTTGTAGTTAGGATTGGCATCATAAATCCCTTGCTTGGTGGCGTTCCACCAATCATACGCCCGTAGTTCCAGTTGTACCGAGGCACAAGCCACTCGTTGGACCCCTTAATGCCAACCAAGTTGAAGAGTCCCTGCAGCTTTGCAATCCATCCCATCACCACGTCCAGTTATGCTCGCCCGTTCAACGTTGGTGGATGCATTTTGGTGAACTCCGCCGCTCGACAGGTATTCCTAGCAGGGGGCTATATTTCTTCTGACTCATCTTCTACCGCCACAGCTGGTGGTGTGTGTCACGACCCGCACCCGGTTTAGGGGCACGAGTGCGTGGGTACGTCCAGCCTACGCCGCAGCATCGGCGGTAGAACGCTGTCTAGGTATTGATACTATCTAACTAATGTCACGTAAGCATCCAATCTCCATTAGGAGGCACGGATAACACAAATAGATGAACATATACTCAATCACAGGATTACAGCACGATAAGATTTCGAATAATAAAACTAAAATTTAACTCAACACAAGTCCACAAGAAATAACTTTAACTTAACAATATCCAAGAATCATCAAAATGCCGGAGACAAATCCGGTACCAATAGACTGTTAAAAGAACTAACTATGAATAATAATGTCATCTAGACCTTCCAGAATCACAGATAACTACCAAGTCTGCAGCTACTCACCATAAGTGTCGGACAGTGGTCCTCTAAGGCATAGTCTGGAAAAATGTTTCCAGTCAGGAAGGAGCAAAGCACAATCTCAAATAACAGTTCCATTAATTGATAATGTATATAATACAATGAATCATGTTATGCTAGCTACTGAGAAGATAATGGAATAAATGTAATGACAGTTTAAGAGAGACAGGCAATGTAAAGAGATAGGCAATTATGATATAGTCAGTGCATGTATGGAAATAAAAGAACAAGGAACAGTATCATATACGGGTGATGTAGTATATGAAAATATAGAGAACTGTAACTATTCTAAGTGTTTGAAATAGTAGTTTCGAAATGTGATCGGCTTGGGAACATGTACGGTTGCTATAAGGCCTGGCTAATCATGGGTGAAGAGCATGATTAACACTTACAGTTTTTATACTACAATAAGAGGTTATGATCACATTTCTTACTAACTACTTCCCCGCCCCCAACTAGTACTGTGGATCCAACCATGACACGTCACGATACACGAGCAAGTAAAGTCTATCATGTACGGTTTCTAAATATATATGTCGTGTACAATGTCAATACGATAATTAAGGTAACATCTCATGACTACAGATCCAAGCTATACTAGTCCGTGTAGCACAGTGTCAAGATTCAGTTGTAACATTTCAAGATCATTGAACTTATAGCAATTATCAAGAATTGGAAATTATCAGAGAATGTACTTGCCTCGGTCCTTAGCTGGTATTTATGGATGTCCTGTTCCAGAGTATCCCCTGGTAAACCAACAGTCCTATAACACATCACAATATGACATTTGTATCAGGAGCTATCCTATCAATAAAAATACGCTGGCCTTAGGGCTACGCTAGGTACGGTAGGGTCATCTACTAGATAGGCCAACTATACATATACTAATATTCCTTAATTACAATAATAGATATAAGTAAAATATATACACTTTAAACAAAACTAATACCTGTATGTATATACAACATCTCAAATTAAATACAATTATATATATATGTATATATATTAAAAATATGCTAAGGTTTTATGCAAAATGTATACCAATATGAAAATATAACTCTACATATATACATTGATACCAAAATACGGTCATTTACATATTTGTTCATTTATACCAAATTACGTTTTTATTAAATACGAATACCAAAATACGTTTTAATAAGTATACCCATACAAATACATATACACATATGTATTTGTATACCAAAATAATAATTATACTGTATACATACTTGCACCAAAATCACCACATATGCAAAATATATATATACCATGATAGTACATGTATTTAAACACTTTATTCATAAATAACATACATGTACAATATATATGAAATTATATCAAGTATATATATCTATATACAAAATATATATATATATATATATATATATGCCAAACTTATTTATAGAATTGATTTAATTACCTACTGCTCATATTAATCAGAGATTAATAAAGTAATTTATTAAATATACTAATTACCACATATATAATACTTTACATTAATTATACATACAAATTTAATTAAAGCATATACTAATTATTATATATACAATTTAAATATATACTAATACGTATTCAAATATTTAAAGTATTAATTAAAAATACTCTACATACATTTACAAAATATACATATATATTTATTCCCATTTCTATTTAAATATATATATATAGCATATACAAATATATATATATATATATATACCAATATTATATTTATACTAATTAAACAATTTAATAAAATAATACTATATGCACATTAATATACATATCTATTAGATATATACATACATGTATATTTATACATATTAAATATATATGTAACCATGGATATACATATGTATATATACATATATATATATATATTAATATATATATATATATATATATATATATATATATATAAAGAGAAAGAAGGGGAGAGGAATACTCACTGGGATGGGAACTGGCCGGAGTACGGCCGGACCACCGCCGGAGTAATGTGGGCCGCCGGAGGATCGGCTGGAAGATGGTAGAGGTAATGGTGTAGATGATGGTGGTGATTCACAGCAGGGAGGAGGAAGAGTAAAGCGCCGGCGCCGGAGGGATGTGCCGAGCAGCAGGAGCAGCCGGCGGAAACTACTGCAGGCCGCCGGATCTGTACAGTGCCGGAGAACGGAGAAGAACAGCAGCGGCAAGGGCTCGAACGCGGGGCTGCTGCCAGCGGGTTCAGTGGGGCCGCCGGACCCGCTGTTGGTGGTGGTGGAGTCGGCCGCTTGCCGGAGGAGTTCGCAGAGGGGGAGGGCCGCTCGCCGGGATCGGGTGTAGCGCCGGCCGGAGTCGGCTGAACCGATGGGAGGCCGGAGGAGTTGTGGACGATGGTGGTGGTGGATATTTGAAGGAGGAGAGGGAGGAGCAGCCGCGGGATGGGGACTCGGCGCCGGAGTACAGGGGAGCCGCCGGACCGACTGAACAGTGGGGGGGGGAGAGAGTGAACAGTATTCCCCCCCCTATATAATTCAAATTAAATGAAAGAGAAAGGAAGAAGAAGGAATAAGAAGAAGAAGAAAGGAAAGAAGAAGAGAAGAAGAAGAAGGAGAATTTGCAACGTAGGAGAGAGGGAGGCTTGGGGAATTTTGGAGGCTAGTGAGGTGGTGGTGATTTCTAGGTTTCTTGGGATTAGGGTTTGAGAGTACAAGTCATTAAATAGGGAGAGAGAGGGTGTGATGTAGGGTGAGGATTTGACCCTCTAAATGAGTGGTCTAGATTTGTCAAGAGGAAATAATTCATGGGGATTTGAGGGTGAGAGTTTAATTAAAAATAAATTGAGTTCCCTCATTGATTAAATTAATTAGGTGTTGGCACTTACAATTGAATAATTGCAACTTAGCCCCTTAAATTCGGGAAATTGCACAAACACATGAAATAACGAAAATTGGGCGGCGATTCGGGGTCCGGTATTTTGTAGGGTCAGGGGGGTGCTGTAAGACTGGTACGGGCTGAATTTGAAGGGCACTGGAATTAATTTGGGATTTTAAAATCAGATAAAATGGTATCCTCAAATTAAATAGAAATAAATGCAAGTTGTGTTCAACAATTAATTAGGAGTACTTGGGGCCAAAATCAGGTCAAGTCATCAATACCAATATTGAAGAAGACTCAGAACAGAATATTACCCTAATTTGGGTCGCATGAAAAATAGGTCAAGATGGCCTCCAATTTTCGATTGGAACGCACAACGATACAAAAATAGGAATTTAAAAATAAACGTCCGCGACGACTTTTGTGCGGCCAGAAATAATGTACAGGAAGCAAAATTATGAGTTGCAAAAATAGCAGAATGGAAGGCGGGCATGTCTAGAGCAAGATTGTGAAATTTGTTGGAAGACAAAAGTCTGGATAGTGCTCCCAATATCGAAGCAAAGGCAATGCGCAAAATATTAAATAAAATACAGTGATTAATTTCAATCTCCAATAAATAAATTCTAAATAAAATAACAAAATCCAGAATTCTATAATTCGGACAGGGGTTCGTCTACTGAGCTTCTAGGTCTAGTCTGCTAGCTAAAATAAAATAATGAACACTGCATCTAATACTATAATTATTTACACATCACACATAATAACTATTTAAATCAAATATATTATTATGCAATTAATTAATGGTAAATAACATAATAGTAAATATTGTAAAAATTCAAAAATACCCCTGTTTTCAGAATGTGGTAGTGACAGTGTGATAGGCATCACTGTGGATCCTCTGTTGCTGGGTACCAAGGATGCGATCAATTACATCATGGTATCCATTTGCTTCTGTTGAGCAGTGAACTGCGCCTGAATTTGTGCTTGCTGAGTGGCAGCTTGCTGTTGCTGCACCTCCATGAGATGCATAAGCTCCTCGGTCATATCGATAGAACCCACTCCTTCGGATTCTCCAGAACTTGCCGGATCACTCTGAATGGGTTGAGCACTGCTTGCAGCGACAGTATTTTTCTTAGCTATTGCTACAAAAGAGAGTAGCTTGTCAATACTCCAAAAATGATAGATTTTATATCTATGGACTCATTGTATAGGTGACTCATCTCATGTAGCCGATGCCAAATGCAACTCAATTAAGAGTCACATCAAACTCCTATATTATCTTTTGAAATCCCAAGGAAGTGAAGCCGTGCTCTGATACCAATACCCCGATCCCGAAAGGGTCAACCGTCCTTGCTGGATCCTTTATGGAACCGATCGTCCTCGCTGGGGTGTGATGTCGTGCAATCCTGGAGGTGCGCTCGCACAAGGCAAGAACGTGCAATGATAGGAACCCATTTTAAAACACGTTAGAAAACACATTCACAGATAGTTGAACACAAGTATAGGAAGAAACATGCTTTTTATTGATAATTCAGAGTAATTTATATAGAGTTTACATTTTATGCGCCTTTCGGCTACTTGATTTGCATTACAAAAAGAAAACTCTAAAGGCAGGGCGCGCTCCATCAGATAGTTCACGTCGTTTATACATTACGCCCTTGTATAGATTGAAAGTCCATGCCTCCAAAATGAACTGGCTCCAAAAGTTTACTTCAAAATAGAGGTGCTCCTAACGCCTCCTCGTCTATCCACTAGCTTTGCACTGCTTGAGTGCCTGAAATAGTTGCCCACAATATGGATCAGTACTCAGCTATACTGGTAAGCGGGACGAACCCACTCGACTAAATTGACACTAGCTTATTAGGGGCGAGCATGCATTAAGATGGTCTTTCTATAAAGAAGTAAGTGAATTCAATTCATATCAGTTGCTTGTTTTGATAGGAATGAAAATAACGTTGAAACCATCAAGTACATCGGTTGCTTACTCAACCGATGCACGCCTTCCCTGCAACGAAACACAAATATACTTACCATCTGCACAAGACAATAAATTAGCATGTGTTCTATTCTATGCGTTCATTGGTGTGATCGACACCATAGGGACTTATCCAAGCATTGCGGCGCGCCCTGTCATCCCGAGTAGCAAGCCCTATTGAAGGTTCCATAATGCATCACGACTAGCACTATCAAATATTTCCCCTGGGTCGATACGGTTCCAGTGCCCCAAAATACTATTTCTAGGAAATGCCAAACTTTGTGCACAAGTTGTCCCAGACCATGCTAATGCATGAACAATTCATATATCATACAATACATGAAATAAAACAGAAGAAGTAAAGCAGCAATATATATACTTATGCAACAGTTCATATTTTCTTAAGCCATGTTCCGATTTTGGTATCCCGTAGGTCCAAACTCTATCCGAGGTACCAGGCCGCAACCAACAACCAAATTTATTTATAAAGAAGCTCGTATTCAATAAGGTGTGCAAGCATATAATAAGTTAGTCTGCAATCCCATGTTCCTTTCTTAGTGGCTGGCATGCATTGTGGCTAAGAATTTCCTAGGCGTTCAGCCGGGCATCATCGATTGAATGCTTGAAATATTAGAGATGTGGACGTAAAGAACTAGGAAAGAATGGTCTGAACCACTCACTGGTTAAGGAAAAAAATGCTGAAATAAGGAGTCTCACCTAGCGACGATCAAACGTCAGTTATGCAGACCTGCAACAGCATGAGAACCGAGTTAGAATCCTTTGCCTATCCTTCTTGTCGAACTCTTCAAGAATCAAAGCTCCAAACGAGAAAGCTAACAGCGAAAACCAAGCAAATCGAAAGCAATACCAAATCAAAATGCCAAAGCGACAAACAAGAAAAACTAAGCAACAAAGCACGAAAACTATTGGACTTGTTTCAATAGAGGCCTATCCATGAGTTGGAAAGGATCATCGTATTTCGTCCGTGGCAAGAGGATGCCGAAGATCTAAACTCCAAACTACGACTCAGACAGACTAACCACAAGCCCAATTACATAGTGCACATCCCGGTCGGATCAGAATTTGAGACACTACACCGGTGGGGGCTGTAGGGGAGCACTCGGGGGTCCACTGGAGTAGGGGGCTGTGGAGGACGCCGGGGGGGGGGGGGCACTTCGCCGGAGGAGGGAGGAAGAGGGGGGAGTTTTTGAAACTTTGGAAAAAAAATTTGACAGAAGGAGGGGGGGAATCGAAACCTATACTAAAAAATTTAGCGACGTTTAGTGACGCAAACTTATTATTTCACTAATAATAATAGCGACGTCATAACTAGATATGGCTAAAAATCGCTAATTATCAAGTTTGCAACGTTATAGACATCACTAAAAACTTCGCTAAAAATCAAAAAAACTAAAGTCGTTAAATACATCGCTAAATTAAAAAACTCAGCGATATTTAGCGACCTTAAAGAAGCTTATAGTGACTATTCATTTAAAAAAACTGAATTATAGTCGCTAAACGTCTCTATATATCGCCAAAAACAACGTATAGCGACATTTATTTTTGGAGTCGCTCAAATATTTAATATTAGCGACGTTTTAATATGATGTCGCTAAAAACGTCGTTATTTTATCATATTTTGGTAGTGCATATAGGAATATGAGCCTATGGCTCATATCTCGTTTACATATATATATATATATATATATATATATATATATATATATATATATATATATATATATATATATATTAGGTAGACTACAATTATCCAAGTTTTTTTCTTAGTGGTTGGCATGCATTGTGGCTATGGATTACTAGGCGTTCAGCCAGGCATCATTGATTGAACATTTGAAATATTAAGGATTGTTGGCGTGAAGAAGTAGGAAACAAGGGTCTGAACCATCCACCGATTAAAAATGTGTTGAAAGAAGGAGTCCCGCCTAACGACGATCAAGCATCAGTTACGTGGTCCTGCAATAACACGAGCATCGAGTTAGAATTCTTTCACCTATCCTTCCTCTAGAAAATCCCCAAGAACGAAAGCTCAAAGCCAGAAAGACAACAACAAAAACCAAGTCATCGAAAGAAACAGCAAAGCAAAATCAAGAAAACCAAGCAACAAAATCTAAAAACTATTGGACTCATTTCAATAGAAGCCTATCCACGAGTTGGAAGGGATTATCACATTTTGTTCGTGAAGAATAGATGCCGAAACACTACCAAACACTAAGCTATGACTCAAATAGACTAGCCACAAGCCCATTATATAGTGTACATCTCGGTCAGATCTGGATTTGGTTCATGACATCCTTATGAAGGTTATCATTCAGGCCCTTCTAGAAGCGATAGCACCACGCCTTTTGGTTTGGCAAGAAGTATCCAGCAAACTTGGCAAGTTGTGTGAACGTCGAATCATAGTCATCAACTGACATGCTTTCTTGTACCAGGTTATTGAACTCATCCTCTTTTTGTTGAGGCACCGCCATGGGGATATACTATTTAATGAAGGTGACTTGAACATCTCCCAAGTAATCTTACAGTACAGATTGGCATCGTAGATCCCCTGTTTGGTAGCTTTCCACAGTCATGTGCTCATAATTCCAGTTGCACAAATGCACACGCCACTCGCTTAGACCCTTTGATGCCGACAAAGCTGAAGTATCCCTCAAGTTTCGTGATCCACCATATCACTATGTCCGGTTTGGCTCTCCCGTTGAATGTAGGTGGGTGCATCTTCGTGAACTCGACCGCCCTACAGGAAGTCTTAGCGGAAGGCTGGACTTCCTCTGAGTCGTCTTCTTCCGCCACAACTTGTGGCGTAGGTACCACCGTTGCTGTACCATTGTTGGGCACCAAAATTGAAATCATCTGCATTATGGTGTCTATTTGTTTTTGTTGCGTAGCAAATTAGGTTTGAATATGTGCCTGTTGAACTGCCGCTTGTTGCTACTGCACCTCCATCAAGAGCATTAGCCTTACCGTCATATCGTTCGAACCTGTCCCTCTGGACTCCCCAGAACTTAGTGGGTCGTTCTGGACAGCCGGAGCACTGCTTGCAGCGACAACGTTCTTCTTTGCCATTTCTACAAAAGAGAGAAACTCATCAACACTTCAAAAATAATCTATCTATGGGCTTATTGCATGGGGCAATTATCTCATGCAGCGGATACTGAATGCATTCAATTGAGAGGCGCATCAAACTTCTAGAAATATCTTTTAAAAATCTAAAAAAGTGAAGCCATGCTCTAAAAGCAACATGTCATGCCCTGATTCCATAAAATCGATAGTCATCTCTCAGGCGTGATACCGTGCGAGCCTAAGTTGCGCTCACACAAGGCAAGAACGTGCAATGATAAAAATCCTTTTGAAACACAAGTTAGAAAACACATTCACAGAGAGTTGAACACATAGTATAGGAAAAAAAAATATTTTTCATTGATAATTTAGAATAATTTATATAGTGTTTACATTTGATGCGCCTCTCGACTACATTGATTATATTTTAAAAGAAAACTCAAAAGGCAGGTGCACTCCATCATATAATCTTCGTCGTCCCTATATTACGCCCTTGTATAGGTTGAAAATCCACTCCTCCAAAATGAACATGCTTTAACTATACTTTAAAATAGAAGAGCTTCCAACGCCTCCTCGTCTTTCCGCTAGCGTTGTGCACTCCCACGTGGTTCAACACCTGAGGGGTTGGGGGATCAATACACTTGGGAATGCACTAGTGAGTGGGATGAACCCACTCGCCTAAAATAACAATGCTTATTAAAGGTAAGCCTGCATTAAAGTGGTCTTGCTATTAAGAACTAGAGTGAATTCAATTCATATCAGTTGCATGTTTTGAGATAAAAATAACATAAAAACTATATAGCCCATCAGTTGCTTACTCAACCGATGTCCCCCTTCCCTGCACTGAAACACAAGTATAACCACCTGCATAAGATAATAAGTTAGTATGTGTTCTATCTATATGCGGTCATTGGTGTGATCGACACCATGGGAAATTATCCAACGGCATTGTGGCACGTCCTATCTTCCGGGGTTGCAAGCCCAGCTGAAGGTCCCGCAATGCATCATGCCAAGCACGATAAAATATTTTCTCCTAAGTCAATTTGGTTCCAGTTCCCCGGATACCATTTCGAGAAAATACCAAAACTTTTGTACAAGTTGTCATAGACCATGTAAATGCGTGAACAGTTAAACTATCAAACAATACATGAACATGAAATAAAAATAAGTAAAGCAGCTATATACTTTTGCAACAGTTCATATTTTTCTCAAAGCCGTGTTCCGATTTTGGTGACCCGAGGGTCCAAACTCTCCGAGGTAACATGCCATAACCAATGTTCTAGATATCAAACTCCACCAAGCAGTTCCGTGGTTTCTAACCACACCTGCTCACTTCTTTGCGAAGCTCGTTAGAAATTGTGTGCATATATATATATATATATATATATATATTAGATAGACTACAATTATACAAGTTCCTTTCTTATTGGTTAGCATGCATTATGGCTATAGATTTCTAGGCGTTCAGCCGGGCATCATCGATTGAATGTTTAAAATATTAAGGATTATTGGCATGAAGAAGTAGGAAAGAAGGGTCTGAACCACCCACCGATTGAAAATGTGTTGAAAGAAGGAGTCCCACCCAGCGACGATCAAGCGTCAGTTACATGGTCCTGCAATACCACGAGCATCAAGTTGGAATCCTTTCACCTATTATTCCTCTCAAAAATTACCAAGAACGAAAGCTCAAAGCGAGAAAGCCAATAGAAAAATCTAAGTCATCAAAAGCAACACCAAAGCAAAATCAAGAAAACCAAGCAACAAAACCCGAAAACTATTAGACTCATTTCAATAGAAGACTATCCATGAGTTGGAAGGGTTCATCGCATTTTGTCCATGATGAATAGATACTGAAAGATTACCAAGCACTAAGCTACGACTCAGACAAACTAGCCACAAGCCCATTATATAGTGCGTACCCCGGCCGGATCAGGATTTGCAGTACTGAAGATAACATATGGGTAAGAAACAGAACAAGCCTATAGTTTCAGAAATCGTTGCAAGTAACAAGCGAGAAGTCGAACAAGGCGGTCTAAGATTTGGATGGATTCGGGGTAGAACAACGAAGTAATTAAAGACAATTTCAGCGAGAGCAGTTCCTCGATTAGTGGGTTGGGTAGATAGTCAAACTTTAGATGTCTAGGCATTTCAGTAGGTAGTGCATGCATTCAGATTCAGAAGTATGTCCTTGGTTCGGGTTAGAGTTCCATAGAATTTATTGATTATAAATTGGTTTTGGATGACAATATAGCATGGTTCGTAGCAACTGTCCATCATGATGACTTACAATTATCTAGCGTAGCTTCGGGATAGCTGGCCCTAGTGACTTGACCGTCGAATCAAAGTGAATGTGGAAGATCTATAGAATGACCCTTGCGATAGTGCATTTAGGAAAGTGTCAAGGATGGATATGGAGTGGTGCATGTTGAAGATACATCTTTATGATTGAGTATTTAGTTTCAAAGTTCAACGGGGTAGCCTTCAGCTGAAGATCCAGCCAGAAGATCAAAGCGGTGCTATGGGAACAACATGCATCAGCTAATGAGATACAGAGTCACAGATTTACGCAAATGGCATCTCTTTTGACTCGTCTCACCCAGAAGCAAATCATATTTATATAAATTGATGACTGCGAAACTAGTTTCAAGAAGTAAGGCCTCGATTCGAATCAAACTCATAACCTTGCAATTCTGGAAGAGAAAAGATGTGCCTAATATCTATAAGATAAAATCAGACTTGGTTTGCGGTATGTACTCATAGAGAGGGCAGAGGTCACATCCTATGCTTCGAGGCAGTTGAAGCAGCACAAAGAGGCTATCCTACTTGACCTAGGAATTATGGCGATTGTGCTCGCATTAAAATTATGGCGACACTATCCCCATGGCATGGCGACAAAATCTTCGCTAAGCACAGGGACCCCAATATAGATTTTCACCCAGAGAGGAATTGAATTACAACAGGGGTGTTAGGCTGAACTGAGTTAGAGTTTAAGGTTGGTATTTGGGTAAGTTGCCTGGTGGGAGAGGTAACCCAGACTTTGATGCATCGATAATTCAGAAGTAAGATGGTCGCAGTAGTCGTTTGGTGGCGAGGCATAACGAGATTTTAGAAACATTTGTATGATAGGGCATTGAGGAGACTCATCGCGTTCGGATACGCACGACTTGATGCAACGCATATACTAAATATTCGATGTGAAGATTTGAGGAACGTAGAGGCCTTGCAGAAGCCCATTACGTTCGGACACGCAAGGGCTTGTTGCAGGCATGCGTCAGAGATCAATGGAGGGTCAAGTATTTAAAAGTAGTTCGCATACGAAAGTGTTATGGACGCTAAGATCAGTTCAGTCGAGTGAGTGAAACAGTTGGTGATTCAGAAGTAAAAGCTACACATGTAGCTTGTCCGATTTTGCTATCACTAAACTTGGCTGAAATAAATATATTTTGGGGACTTCTTAAATATATGTATGATCATGACTAAGGGATATGCTGAACTCGAATGCAACTACAGGGAGGATATTGGAATGTTGAGGAATTTGAACGAGCATTAAAGACGTTTACACGAGCATCATATACGGAACAGAGATAGTGAATCAGAATTTGAAGTTGCATAAGTTGTGTGGAACAAATTTGTGTGTTGGTCAGAGGAAACACAAAGAGAATTGAGTATGGACTTTAGTTCGAGGACGAACCTTGTTTGAGTAGTATATTATGTAATGTCCCGCTACGCATGGTACATTACACTAAGTCAGAATGGGAAAGAGGCATTGAGTTGGTTGTATTACTTTAAGTCAAAATTGGAAATAAGTATTGATTCGGGTTTTTGGTTTTATGTGCAGGCTTTACGCAGAACTTCATGAGCTCGATATTTTGCCCCGATGCGAGCAGATGCACGAAGTCAGGAACGTTCAAGGAATCAGTATGTTCGTTTAGAGCAGTGCAGAGATAGCAGGACTTTGGCATGGTGCAATCTTACTTAAATCCGCTCGGGACGGATGATTGAGAAGCACTGTAACTACCACATTTCTAAAATAGGGATATTTTTATTATTTTGTATTATTATAAATATTATGATTTTAATTTATTTAAATATTGTGCATGTTATATCTTTGGTGACTAATATTATTATTGGTTTATAGATTGGACTATTTGTTTAGACATGACTCTAGTGGACCTAACCAACTTGACCAATTAGTTAGTGTCATGTCCTAGTCCTAAAATACGTAGGACTAGGACACGTAAGCATGCCAGCCGCATGTATATGGCAACTCCAATATGTGGAAACCATAACACATGTGTATGCTGTATTATGAATATCAAATCCACAAATGGTATAAACCATCATAAATCACAGGGTATAATCTAATCTCATCTACAAAAAATCATATATAAATAAATGACTAGTATCTATGAACTAGATCTCAATATGAGGTATCTCAAGATGACAGTCGGATGGAGATAAATTCACTGCCGAACTAGAATAAAGAATAAGCAAGATAAATACAATATAAGTACCATAACTATCAACCACTGAGACTCGAAGAGAAGACCTCCTCGGAATATAAGTAACCGGTCCGGATCAGCGCTCCTGCGAATACTCATGAACAATACACCTGGAAAGGGACTAGGTCCTCAGAGGGACATAACAAGATACATAGAAGCATGCCATAAAGTAAATACTGAATAAATAAAAGGAGTGCGCTAACCATCTAAGTGAATGTAATGTGAGGACAACTTTGGTACGTATGGGTAAGCGTAGGCATAACGTCCCACGTCCTCTAGAGTGTGGTATCTGTAACGTCCATCATTCCGAAGAATGAGGTATCTGTATATATATAACATCCAACACTCTAAGGGATGTGGTATATGCAATAATATATACGTTCGTATCATTCCGAAGAGTGCGATATCTGCAATAAAGGAGGTGGGTGTCCCATACGCCTACTAGTCGTCCTTCCTGTCCAATGATCTAAGCATGTCGTATCCACAACACGCCTTAGCTACTACGCCGAGGCATCGTAACTCTGGCTCATAGTCTATCGTTAGAACAATAGTCCAACCTTACAACCAAACAAGGACAAGAATTGGCCATCGTACCACGATAGTCTATGCTCCGCCTACTAATAACTGCTAAGTCTTCTAACATGCATCACTATTAGCAGTTATACCCTATCCGTCGCACGACCTACACGTACAGGTGGCTAGCCGGATACGCAAGTCTGTGCCCTACATAAGACTCACAATACATGTAAGAAATGTGTCAAGGCCTGGGAAGTCATACCGATGACTCCACAACTTTAGGTGGGTCTACTAGACTCTAGGTCAGACACAAGTCCTAACGTCAACGCATTTGTTGACTGCACCCGAGTCTCTCTCTGACGCGCACAGTTATATAATATAAATTAATAAACATACAACTAATATATATAACTGAATTTAAATAGTACAACAAGGCAAGGTATACTTGTCTGGCAAGAGAACTGCAAAGAATGTAACGTCCAGATGTCAAACACCAAGAGTCAAAAACTACGGCCTCAGAATGAACATCTCCGGATGATGAAATAAATATCACTAACATTTCCAGAATAAGAAAAATAGCTAGAAAGCACTCCCCTTTCGTTCAATTTGGACACAGGAACAAAACGGTAATTTTTGGTCAAAACGGGCTCCACATAGGGGCCACTTTGCACCGAAAAGTGTGCCAGAGGTAACGGTCTCTAAATAGGATAAATTATAGGTCAAACAAACTCTAAAAGTCAGTACAAACTCAACGGTATGTCCAGATGCGGATTCCGGTGAGCCGAACACTTTAATTTTGCCCAAAAGGTCAACCGTGGGGCCCGCCAATAGGCAACTTGGTCAACTGTCTCAGAATCACGTTAAACTTGGGTCACAGGACCAGCGCGATACTACGAGTCCAATGGCGTAAGTTTCGTCACATTCTGACGAGCGTGCACTAAATGCGCAGGACTTTTGCAAAAGTTGCGATACGGGGTATGTTCTGCGGATACGGGCTGATTCTGACGCGCACACGCGTCCAAATCAGTTTCTGCGATAGCCCACATGTCTGGATATACTACGCGCACCTTTTGGTATGCTTGGTACACGACAAGACTGTCCCGTTTAGTGGGGCGTGCTCCGTATCACAATTTCTGGAAATTGCCAAAAAGTATATTTTCGGGTTTTTCTAACTAATTTAATTCTATATACAGCAGTTAATAGAATAATATAAATAATAGAAATTAAACTAGACCAGACGGTGTTCGCATACCAAAAAGAAAAACTGGATTCGAATCTCTGTGGTGGGAGATACGAGTCCGTGAACAGGGGTAGTTTCAACCGATTTTCTGAGATTTAAAATATCGCAGTTTTTTATCGACTTGGCATCAATTTTTACCTAGGTTTGCATGTGGTTCGAGATGAAATAGCATGCAAATATGGAAGGGGATATGTGAGGATCATACCGGTGGAGTCTACTTCGGCTGAGAGAGGAGACGGGAAACGACGCGTGAACATAGCTTCGTTGTTGATCAGATTCTGACGTGGTGCGTTGACGTGGCACGCGGGCTCGGCGGCGGGTGACACAGGCGATCGGCGGCAGGGTCTGAGGCGGCGGCTGTCCCGCGGGTCGGGGAGAGGGAGGATTAGGGTTAGGGTTTGGGGTGATAGGCAGAATATAGAGAGAGGGAGAGAGAGAGATCGCGATAGAGAGTGGGGGTTTGTTAGGCCGCGGGGGGGGGGGGGGAGGGAGGAATAAACATGCGTCTGCTGCTGCTTTTGTATTCATATGCGGGTGTGGGTTATAACGGGTTAGTGGGTAGGATAGTATTTAGGGCTTAATTCATTTGTTTTTCTTTTTCTTTTTCTTTTCTTTTTCTTTTATTCCCTTTTTCATTTCTTTTTCTTTTTCTTATTTCTAATAAATTATATATATATATATATATATATATATATATATAAATTCTAGAATTTATATTATTGCATACCATTAAGCTAGCAACTGTCCAAAGGGTCTCCTACATGAAATAAATTAAAAAAAATTTATAATGGTTCCATAAATCTCCTAAATGCACAAACACCTAAAATAAAAATTAAAAAAAATCTATTCTCTATTTAGCTCATAATTACTACAATTTAATTATTAATTAATTAAAAAGGTAAAATACGGTTTTTAGAATTAGGGGTTTTACATTCTACCCAACTTATAAAAATTTTGTCCTCGAAATTAAAACTGAGTTACGATAGGAGGTCAAGGATGGTATAAGATAGAGATTTACAGCTTATTTTGTACCTTCCTCCATCCTAACCTCCATAATTTTTCAATTGACATGGGAATGCTTGGAGGACTATAATTTGCATTGTTTAAAATGCAAAGCTAGGTTTAAATGAGGGGCGATGTTGCGCGTTGCGCATTCCAAAATTTCATGGAGAAGATTTATATGGAAGAGAATTAGGTTTCTTCATGTGCCATATCGAATGGGGTGGACACATCAATGCACCATTACATAAAAGCACCTAACAATTGGAAAATAGCACAAAGATGGCAATTGGGTTAAATAAATTAAAAATAATGCGCATGGTGTTCGGGAATTAATTAGAAATATATGGGGATAAAATTAGGTGGGACACATATGTCATGGACATAGAGGCTCATGATAGAATATTATCAAAATTTGGATTGTACAAACGGGTCAAGATTGTGTCTCCAATTTTGATTGGAACGCACAAGGATCCAGAGTTAGAGTTATATAGAATTAAATATAAACGTCCGTGATGAATGTTGTGCGGCTAAAATATAGCACAAAGGAGCTTAATTATAAGTTACACAAAGGTCAGAATGGATGACGGACATGTCTAGGACAAGGGTGTAGAATTTGTAAGAAGGCAGTGGCTAGTATAGTGCTGCAATTATCGAAGCAATGGTAAGGTGCTCTAAGTGATATAAATCTCGTATAATTAACAAAAATACCGTGTCCTATTTCCAATTGGATACCAACTAGCCCTAGTCTCGCTATCTCAGCCAAGTAGGTCTAATTTTGGGTGAGGGAGTTTATAATCTATCCAATCTTAAAATATGTCATCCTCGAAATTAAAATAGGGCATAATTTGTTAATTCTTTCACATTCGCATATAAGGCAAATCAATCACAATCTCTTCCAAAATTTTAAAAAATATTTTCTAATCCATCGCAATCACCTTCAGAATTAAGGTAACCTATATTTAATCAAAATATTGAAATCTCTTCTCAATTTCTAAATAATTACATCCAAATTTAAGCTAAATCTATATGACATCTTCAAGTTTTAAATAGCCCACATCAATTTTTACATTACGATCTCCAACTATCATAATCTCTTTTAAAAGAAAATAATTCTAATCCAATATTATTCCTATTTTTTCTTATGAATTTTTATCCTTCAAAAAAAATTTAAAATTTAATTCACATCCTCAATATTTCAAATAGGTAATCCAACTATCAAAATTTAACTTTTAATTCGAATCCTCAATTTTGGAATTCAATCCGTCAATGTTCAAGTCTGAAATTCTATATTTATCCTCAAAATTCAAATTCATCTTTAATATTCAAAATTTAAATCATGTACTTAAAGTATAATTATTTGGTCTGACATATCAAATTTTCAAAATTTATTAAATACTTATCATCTAACTCCTTCTCCTAAAATTCTTCATATTTAAAATAACTTAATCTCTCAATCTAATCCTACTTGATCACAATCTAAAAGAATTCTCCTCAAGTTTAAATATGCAATTTCTATCCAACTTAGAATTTATCTATCTTTCATATAAGGCTATACACTTAAGAAAAATATTCCTCAACTTATTTAGTCATGCTATTCGATCATCAAAAGTTTGAACACCAATATTTTACCTATAATATGCCCTTAATTACGGAAAATCATCATCAAGTAATGCGGTTGGCCTATGGGGTACTAGTACTATCTGTATATCAAACTTATACCAAGCACGAGATTTCGTCTTTCCGAAATAAGGGAAGATGAAAAACAATAATAAAGAGTTCAAGGGGAGGTAATAGAATAGAAGTATGGGGATCAAGGCATTTAAGGAATTCAAAAGGAATTGTCAAGGCAGGTGTGGATTGAAATTCCTATTTGATAATTTCTTATTTGTATGCTCGTATCAGTTCAGTTATGTAACCGATACGATACGCTCAGACATGTCTAGAGGGCAAGTACATTCGTCTATTAGACACTATATATCTTAATCCACGTAAAGCAGTTATGCGAAGGGCGAACCAAGTGCACCAAGGTTAGCTAGACCTTAATACATTGATTCTGAGATATATTAATGTATGCATCCACTAATATATATATCGTGAACAAGCTCGATAAAGAATAAGCTTGCAAAACTAGGCTATAAAATAGCAACATAAGTCAAGGTAGTATAAAATATAAATGCGCTAGATTATGATAAAATAGGGTACAAATAATTCAAGTTCACAAAAACAAAACAAAAATAAGACTATACAGTCTCTATAGTTGTAGTACTAACACCTTGTCTAAGCTGCCAGTCAACAAAATAGGGGTATGGGCCTTTAAGTTCTACCATCAAAATAAATACTATTGTCTTATGCTAGTATATAGTTAATGTCATTCAATTATATTACAATAATATGTCAAGAGGACTATGTGATACTAGGTTGGGAGGCATACTACCCAATTTATAATAATAAACTAATACTGTGACAGTCTTAAGGGAAATATGTAAAATAACCTTATTCTTATAAATAAAATAAACTCTTATGAGGGTATACGAGAAAAATATCTTGGTATTTATCAGGGTCTCCTATTGTATTATATAGGAAATGGTCACCTTAAGTCTTAATCATAGTGCTCATAGAACATGTGTCAATAGTAAGAATGGGAGAGCTACTGGTTCTTAAGTGAAAAGAGGATATACCTATATTAGGTTATGGATACGAATTATGCGATTTAAAACTTAGGATAATCATCAAGCTACAATCTACAAGAATAACTCAAAACTATCAAATTCCAACTACCCAGCACAGAAATTCAAAATTCAAGATTACAACTATAACCTTAGTAACTATATATATAACATAGGATAAAATCACTTGGTATACCATCAGAAGGGTCAGGTGGCACGAGTTGAAAGTTGAAGAAAAGAAATATAATTAGTCGTTGCATCATAGCGAGGGCTAAGGTTGCAGAGGGACAAGATATAAAATATAAAATAGAGAGCTCTAGATAGCATCATGGTTTCTTAAGGGGAAGGTAATATGCTAATATCTGTATTCAAGGTATGATCGAGGAAATACTATATTCATTCCTCTCGGCTTCCTAGGGTACTGTCTGCTAATATCCAGACAAAAATCTAAAGGTATAGTTCTATAATACTATCTTACTATAAAAGTTAGGGTTAGTCCTAACATTCCACCTTGGATTTCTATTGATTCCTCAATGCTAGGGTAAAACAGTATGGCCAACTTTCTAACTAACTCTAGTAGTGTCTGTACTACTCTCAAATCATTCATAATTATAATGGTAAACCAATCTATAGATGAGGGATGCTAGGGTTCAATAAATATTCTAAACTTAGTGAGGTATCAATGTTCTAGTTGTATTCTTAGTAGGTGTGTTACCGTAATTATCATTCTAACAACAAGGATTCTTATATTCTAGCAGGGGCTATACTCAAGAACTATTAAGGAAGCACATGAATCAAGCAGGATGCAATTATTTAAATACAACGAATATGGAAGAAGGATAAGTCATAATCAAATATGGATGAGATCCTATACTCTATTCCTCGGTGCAGGCTTGCTCGGTACAGTAATATAACTGAGACAATATGCTCAGACCTGCATGGGCCACCATTAAAAATATGTCACACCCTAGTCCCAAAATACGTAGGACTAGGACACGTAAGCATGCCAGCCGCATGTATATGGCAACTCCAATATGTGGAAACCATAACACATGTGTACGCTGTATTATGAATATCAAATCCATAAGTGGTATAAAATATCATAAACTATAGGGTATAATCTAATCTCATCCATAGAAAATTATATATAAATAAATGACTAGTATCTATGAACTAGATCTCAATATGAGGTATCTCAAGATGACAGTCGGATGGAGACAAATCCACTGCCGAACTAGAATAAAGAATAAGCAAGATAAATACAATATAAGTACCATAACTATCAACCACTGAGACTCGAAGAGAAGACCTCCTTGGAATATAAGTAATCGGTCCGGATCAGCGCTCCTGCGAATACTCATGAACAATACACCTGGAAAGGGACTAGGTCCTCAGAGGGACATAACAAGATACATTGAAGCATGCCATAAAGTAAATACTGAATAAATAAAAGGGGTGCGCTAACCATCTAAGTGAATGCGATGTAAGGACAACTTTGGTACGTATGGGTAGGCGTAGGCATAACGTCCAACGTCCTCAAGAGTGTGGTATCTGTAACATCCATCATTATGAAGAATGAGGTATCAGTATATATATAACGTCCAACACTCTAAGGGACATGGTATCTGCAATAATATATACGTCTGTATCACTCTGAAGAGTGCGATATCTGTAATAAAGGAGGTGGGTGTCCCATATGCCTACTAGTCGTCCTTCCCGCCCAATGATCTATGCATGTCGTATCCACAATACGTCTTAGCTACTACGCCGAGGTATTATAACTCTGGCTCATAGTCTATCGTTAGAACAATAGCCCAACCTTACAACCAAACAAGGACAAGGATTGGCCATCGTACTTCAATAGTCTATGATCCGCCTACTAATAACTGCTAAGTCTTCTAACATGCATCACTATTAGCAGTTATACCCTATCCGTCGTACGACCTACACGTACAGGTGGCCAGCCGGATACGCAAGTCCGTGCCCTACACGAGACTCACAATACGTGTAAGAAATGTGTCAAGGCCTGGGAAGTCATACTATGACTCCACAACTTTAGGTGGGTCTACTAGACTCTAGGTCAGACACAAGTCCTAACGTCAACTCATTCGTTGACTGCACCCGAGTCTCTCTCGGACGCGCACAGTTATATAATCTAAATTAATAAACATGCAACTAATATATATAACTGAATTTAAACAGTACAACAAGGCAAGGTATACTTACCTGGCAAGAGAGCTGTAAAGAATGTAACGTCCAAATGTCAAACACCAAGAGTCAGAAACTACCGTCTCAGAATGAACGTCTCCGGATGTTGAAATAAATATCACCAACGTTCCCAGAATAAGCAAAATAGCTAGAAATCACTCCCTTTTTGTCCAATTTGGACACAAGGGCAAAACGATAATTTTGGGTCAAAGCGGACTCCACATGTGGACCACTTTGCACCAAAAAGTGTGCCAGGGGTAACGGTCTCTAAATGGGACAAATTATAGGTCAAACAAACTCTAAAAGTCAGTACGAACTCAACGGTATGTCCAGATGCAGATTTCGGTGAGCCGAACACAATTTTGACCAAAAAGTCAACCGTGGGGCCGCCAATAGGCAACTTGGTCAACTGTCTCAGAATCGCGTTAAACTTGGATCACAGGACCAAGCGATACCACGAGTCTAATGGCATAAATTTTGTCGCATTCTGACGAGCGTGCACTAAATGCGCAGGGCTTTTGTAAAAATTATGATACATGATATGATCTGCGGATACGGGCTGATTTCGACGCGCACACGCGTCCAAATCAGTTTTCGTGAAAGTCCACACGTCTTGGTATACTGCGCACACCTTTTGGTACACTTGGTACACGGCGGGGGAGTCCCATTTGGCGGGGCGTGCTCCGTATCATAATTTCTAGAAATTACCAAAAAGTATATTTTTGGGTTTTTCCAACTAATTTAATTTTACATACAACAGTTAATAGAATAATATAAATAACAGAAATTAAACTAGGTCAGGCGGTCTTCGTATACCAAAAAGAAAAACCAGATTCGGATCTCTATGGTGGGAGATACGAGTCCGTGAACAGGGGTGGTTTTTGTAATACCCCGTTCCGCTCAAGCGGACGGCCGACTCAATCGGCAATAGTGCAACTGTCCCGACCTGCTTTGCCTCGATCAAGAAGCAAAGGATATCCAGACTTGTCCCTACAGCAATCCGGCTTGGACTTTCAGAGGCTCGCTCAGACGTATCGCTCTACCGAGGTGAATCATCGCTAAGGTGGGTGGCTACGGTGAACTTGTCTTTGCTTAGCCAGCACACATAAAATCTGGAATGTTTATGCTAGTCGCTAGGTGATTCACCCCTGCATGCTAATAAATCCAACGCACCTAGCTAAGGGAATAATCCCAACTCATATTGCTTGCTAGAACATGGAAATGAAATACTGCTTATATTCAGAACCTCGCATGTTAAGTCCCTTAACGATTTTATCTCTCGGACTACCTTCGGACCCGAGCAACGTGCCTGCTTATGTTCCTTAGAAACGCATGCTTGTCTGCTTGATTGTTACCGTGTTTTTATCCAAACCCCGGAAGACTACTACGTAGTCGTTCCGTGCCTGAACGAACCTGCAAGTATTCGGGACCGCTAGGTCACTAAGGCAATCTTCGCCCAAAGAGAATTGCATCAAGGCAAAGCATCTTATCTTGTACTATTGTTGCCTCAACAGCTTGCCTCTTGTCTTGTACTCTTGTTGCCCCAACCAAGGCCCCGTTCGATCATGGACAACCAGTGCACAGGGTAACGGTCTCGCGGGCGATGCTGGGGCACTGGCATCGACCCGGTCCGGGCGAGACATATTGTTCTTAGTCTTTTGTTCGGCGGAATGGCTTGCAGCACCTCTTGTTCTTTGTTGCAAAGCATTCTCGTCAAAGACTAAATAGTCTCTTGTTCGACGGAATAGCTTGCAGCGCCCCTTGTTCATTGTTGCAACCCATCTCGTCAAAGACTATACCGTCCATTATGGCATACGCCAGTGATCGCCTTGTGATAAACTTGTTGCATGCTTGCTTGTAAAAGAAAGATAAATAATTCATCCTCGCTTAGCGGCTATCCGCGTGCGGGGCACTGTACCGCATCAAGAGCAACTAAACACCTGAACGATCTTGAAATAAATACTCTTGTTTGCATATGCTTGCCTCCTGAATGTTTATACATGCCTCTGCTCGAATTTATACTGTTTGCCTCAATGTTTGCCTTGGACAGGGAAGGAGATGGTAAGTTGGTAAGTCTCGCCGTGTTTCCTCAAACATCGCACGGCGCACTGCCCGACACGTTAGGTTATTCAACGTTTGCATGAAACTGATCCTAAGGCAACTAGAAAGACAACTTAATAGTTGTGCACGGAACCTGTATTACGTGTTTGGATTTGTCGAGCGGGCGAGTAGCTTCCCCACCAGTGCATTCAATGTACTGATAATCCACCAGTTTGATATGCAGGGTACGGAAGAACCTCGTGCGGTGCGGACGCCTCCTTCGTGCGTGCTAAGGCCAGGAGTTCCCTCTGAAGCCTTGCAATGGTGCGTCCGGGACTGAAGCACATATACAAGACATAAGTTGTGAACATCGCCTGAACATCGCCTGACCATCGTCTGTACAAATCATTCCACAGTTGTAGCCACTTGGCACGCTTTTACTGTTTCAGAGAGAGGCTTGAGCGACTTGTAATCTCGGCTATACGCCACTTGTAACACAAGTTTATATAAATAAAAGAGCTTGCTTTACTTTCAACTTGTGTTTCAATGCTTCCGCTATATTTGTCAACTCAGAGAACTTGTTACCGAATCGCTATGTGTTCATGACTCCGCTGCACTCGGACAATCTGTGCGACTTTGTGGCTTAGAACTCTTATCGCCAGCCAATGAATCACGGCCTTGCACGGGCGCGGTTCACGCTCGTGCGGCATCACGCCCGGATGGGTCAAGCGATCGTTCCGCGGAAGCGCTGGCGAGGGTGATTCCCGCCTAGCGGGAATGGCCGATTTGCCTGCGGGAGATCGGGGTGTGACATGTTGGTATCAGAGCCTGGCTTCTACGCCTTTGTCCTCAATTCGATATCTCTGTTTCGAAATCTCGTTCATGTGCACGCTCTCTCTCAATGCCTCGATGGGATGTTCCAACAATAAGTCTAAATACTTTCAAAATGCGTTTTGAATGTTATGATTGCTTGTCTGGTTGTATGCTGTGAGTGGCCTTTGTGCCAACCTGTGCGAACCCTTCGAGAGTATCACTAGTAGCTTGTCCGATTTTCACTAACCCTAAGTTTGGTTGAATGCATCTATTCGAGGGACGCCTTGAACTAGTGCACCATCCAAGACTTAAGAAAAGGTGAAACTCGAGTGCTGAGACTTCGCTATCACTAAGCTGGTTGACGTGCTCACACTAGAAATGCATGTCGAAGGTGCGCACGATCCAGTCTAAGCGATATGCTAAGATCGACGCTTGTGCAAGTGAATATCCAAATGAACAAGTACAACAACTTGTCTAGGATTGCCTCAACCCTAGATTACTGCTTGTCCTCAGTAAGTCTCGAGGACGAGACTTTTTCTAAGTTGGGTAGGATGTAATACCCCGTTCCGCTCAAGCGGACGGCCGACTCAATCGGCAATAGTGCAACTGTCCCGACCTGCTTTGCCTCGATCAAGAAGCAAAGGATATCCAGACTTGTCCCTACAGGAATCCGGTTTGGACTTTCAGAGGCTCGCTCAGACGTATCGCTCTATCGAGGCGAATCATCGCTAAGGTGGGTGGCTACGGTGAACTTGTCTTTGCTTAGCCAGCACACATAAAATCTGGAATGTTTATGCTAGTCGCTAGGTGATTCACCCCTGCATGCTAATAAATCCAACGCACCTAGCTAAGGGAATAATCCTAACTCATATTGCTTGCTAGAACATGGAAATAAAATACTGCTTATATTCAGACCCTCGCATGTTAAGTCCCTTAACGGTTTCATCTCTCGGACTACCTTCGGGCCCGAGCAACGTGCCTGCTTATGTTCCTTAGAAACGCATGCTTGTCTGCTTGATTGTTACCGTATTTTCATCCAAACCCCGGAAGACTACTACGTAGTCGTTCCGTGCCTGAACGAACCTGCAAGTATTAGGGACCGCTAGGTCACTAAGGCAATCTCCGCCCAAGGAGAATTGCATCAAGGCAAAGCATCTTGTCTTGTACTATTGTTGCCTCAACAGCTTGCCTCTTGTCTTGTACTCTTGTCTTGTACTCTTGTTGCTCCAACCAAGGCCCCGTTCGATCATGGACAACCAGTGCACAGGGTAACGGTCTCGCGGGCGATGCTGGGGCACTGGCATCGACCCGGTCCGGGCGAGACATATTGTTCTTAGTATATTGTTCGGCGGAATGGCTTGCAGCGCCTCTTGTTCTTTGTTGCAAAGCATTCTCGTCAAAGACTAAATAGTCTCTTGTTCGGCGGAATGGCTTGCAGCGCCCCTTGTTCATTATTGTAACCCATCTAGTCAAAGACTATACCGTCCATTATGGCATACGCCAGTGATCGCCTTGTGATAAACTTGTTGCATGCTTGCTTGTAAATGAAAGATAAATAATTCATCCTCGCTTAGCGGCTATCCGCGTGCGGGGCACTGTACCGCATCAAGAGCAACTAAACACCTGAACGATCTTGAAATAAATACTCTTGTTTGCATATGCTTGCCTCCTGAATGTTTATACATGCCTCTGCTCGAATTTATACTGTTTGCCTCAATGTTTGCCTTGGACAGGGAAGGAGATGGTAAGTTGGTAAGTCTCACCGTGTTTCCTCAAACATCGCACGGCGCACTGCCCGACACGTTAGGCTATTCAATGTTTGCATGAAACTGATCCTAAGGCAACTAGAAAGATAACTTAATAGTTGTGCACGGAACCTGTATTACGTGTTTGGATTTGTCGAGCGGGCGAGTAGCTTCCCCACCAGTGCATTCAATGTACTGATAATCCACCAGTTTGATATGCAGGGTACGGGAGAACCTCGTGCGGTGCGGACGCCTCCTTCGTGCGTGCTAAGGCCAGGAGTTCCCTCTGAAGCCTTGCAACGGTGCGTCCGGGACTGAAGCACATATACAAGACATAAGTTGTGAACATCGCCTGAACATCGCCTGACCATCGTCTGTACAAATTATTCCACAGTTGTAGCCACTTGGCACGCTTTTACTGTTTCAGAGAGAGGCTTGAGCGACTTGTAATCTCGGCTATACGCCACCTGTAACACAAGTTTATATAAATAAAAGAGCTTGCTTTACTTTCAACTTGTGTTTCAATGCTTCCGCTATATTTGTCAACTCAGAGAACTTGTTACCGAATCGCTATGCGTTCATGACTCCGCTGCACTCGGACAATCTGTGCGACTCTGTGGCTTAGAACTCTTATCGCCAGCCAATGAATCACGGCCTTGCACGGGCGCGGTTCACGCTCGTGCGGCATCACGCCCGGATGGGTCAAGCGATCGTTCCGCGGGAGCGCTGGCGAGGGTGATTCCCGCCTAGCGGGAACGGCCGATTTGCCTGCGAGAGATCGGGGCGTGACAGTTTTAACAGATTTTTTGAGATTTAAAATATCATGGTTTTTCATCTACTTGACGTCGATTTTTACCTAGATTTGTGCGTGGTTAGAGATGAACTAAAATATAAATATGGAAGGGGGATAGGTGAGGATCATATCGGTGAAGACGGGGTCTGGTTTGGCCGAGCGAGGCGACGGGAAAGACGTGTGAACATAGCTTCGCTGTTGATCAGATTCTGACGTGGTGCGTTGACGTGGCGCGCAGGCTCGACGGCGGGCGGTGCAGGCGATCGGCGGCAGGGTCTGGGGCGGCGACGGTCGCGCGGGTCGGGGAGAGAGAGGATTAGGGTTAGGGTTTGGGGTGATAGGCAAAATATAGAGAGAGGGAGAGAGAGAGAGATCGCGATAGAGAGGAGGGGTTCGTTAGGCCGCGGGGGTGGGGGTAAACATGCGGTTGCTGCTGCTTTTGTATTGATATGCGGGTGTGGGTTATAATGGGTTAGTGGGTAGGATAGTATTTAGGGCTTAATTCATTTATTTTTCTTTTCTTTTTCTTTTATTCCCATTTTTATTTCTTTTTCTTATTTCTAATAAATTTTATATATATATATATATATATATATATATATATATACATAGAAAAATTCTAGAATTTATATTATTGCATACCATTAAGCTAACAACTGTCCAAAGGTCTCCTACATGAAATAAATTAAAAAAAATTTATAATGGCTCAATAAATCCCCTAAATGCACAAACACCTAAAATAAAAAATAAAAATATATATATTTCCTCTATTTAGCTCATAATTACTACAATTCAATTATTAATTAATTAAAAGGTAAAATACGATTTTTAGAATTAGAGATTTTACAGTTATACTAGCCCACTTTAGACCCAATTAGTTAATTATTCTCCTTAATTAGAGATTAGACTTAACCTTCATTAGGAATAGAAGCCTCGTTAATTAAAAACCCTCTTCATGATAACCCAATAGGGGTAGATGGGTCATTGTACCTTGCTTGGAGAAAGGGGCACACATAGTCGGCCCTAATTTAGGGAGAGAGACTCTCTCTCTCTCCTCTCATTGTTCATTCTATTTCATTTTCTATTAGTGTTCTTCCCTAAATTGTTCATCCCTCCACCAAATTTTTCATAATCCCTCTCAAATTCACTCATCATCACCATCTAAGGAGACTAAAAGGTTGGGTTGGCAAGTGCACTTGGAGAGGAAGGCTTTGGACAAGAAATTGGTGTCCAAATTGTGTCAACTTGACTTTACATTGGGAATCCATCTCTCAATAGGTAAATTCTGAGATTTTCTCTCTAATTATATTTTAATTGTTGCATCTAATCATTGGGAACTTATCCATACATTAGGACTACCCATAGGAATAATTTTTGACTTCTAATAATCCCTATTGTGACTTCTACATTAACTTTTGTGCCAAATTTAGAAGAAATCCGAGATTGGAGCACCAAGTGGTTGTCATTAGGTTTAGTAGATCAATTTAGGCTTGTATTAGTGTGGCGAGGCTAGCTACGTGTCCATAATTAGATACGAGTAGGCCGTATCGCAATATTTTATGATACGGGATAATTTTGGAGATTTTTTCTTCGACACATGTGACACACATGCCATATTTTGCCATGATACCTAGAATAGCTAGCTAATACCTTGTTTAGGCTTTAATCATTATTTATGACATGTTGGTAGGCTTTGGTTTAGGTTTAGAGAAGCTTGGAGTCTGTATCATGAGCGTATCCTAGCATAACCAAATTGTGCACCACAAGTGTTTGGTTTAATGACTAGTTGTTTATTTAGTATTGATATTAAGTATTGTGCATATATATATATATATATATATATATACTCATATTTTTATTATAAAATTGCTATATATAAATATGAGTATAGATAAATATGTTGTGTGTATGTATTTTGTTTTAGTGTGAGAGTTGGGGGTGTTGTTTGTAGACAGAGATAAGGGGGGACCACTGAGATAAGGGGGGACCACTGTTTAGTGTAGACTCTGAGGGCAGGAATTCATATAGAAATTCAGGTTTGTGAGGAAACTTACTGCAGTGAGGTATAGATGTGTGCATGAACCGTGCATGAGAGTTGGTGTATCTGTGCATTCAGCAGTTGTTGGTGTTTCAGTTACAACAACAGGTAGTATTGATAACTGTGTGTCAGACTTAGAGAGTGTGTGGTTGTGCATGAGGGAGCTGGGTGTGCAAGTGTGTGTGGGGAGGGGGGGTATTTGTGGATGTAGGTATTGGTGGGTATTTGTAGTGAATTGTGTGTGAGCTAGAGGAGGGATAATAATCTAAACTATGAGTGTAGTGCTCATGTGTGACTGTGTGTGAGCTCAGGTGTGCTGTGCAAGAACAACAGGGATGTACCATAGGTTAAGGGAAGTATAAAGTCGGGATTAGCATTTAGGTGCAGTAGGTTATGGGGTATAATCTGTTGTTGGTGTATCAGTAGTACTATAGGAGTGCCAGTTAGCAGTGTAGAGCTGGTCACATTCATTTGGAGTGAGGGAGGATAAGGTGCAGAGATGATGGGGACTGATACCAGTGTGTATCAATGAGTGTTTCACACTACAATGTGATGTGCACTAGTAAACATGGGATGTGTGCAGCAACAAACCTAAGTGCCTGAGAGTGATTTTAGTTTGCAAGGTGTGTTAGAGAGTGAGGTGCCTTACATATATAAGTGTATGTATTATATATACTAATGTACCTTGGGTATTAAGAACAGTGGTGAGCAATTTTGCAGTAAGGAAGAGAGATGTGTAGATGGTTGTTAAGGGTCTGCAGTCTTGCAGTATTCTCAAGTGAGGTGGCAAGTGAAGGTTAGTATCAAATATGATACCAAGGTGCAGTAAACTTGGGCAGTGCAGACAATTAGTGATGCTAGAGTATACCATCACAGTGGGTTGCTCAGGTAGTGTATCAAGGTCATGTGTGTAAGGGCAATAGGTAATAGGTAGTTAAGGTATTAACTTAGTACCCTAGTTAATGAGCAAGTTAAGTCTAGGCATTAGAGATGTACTATAATATATAAGTATATAGCTAAGATAAGATAAGTATTTAAAGTATTAAGGTAAGTTAGTTAGAGACTAAGGTATTGCTAGGTAATGGTATATATAAGTCTATGTTATATATATATGATATCTTAGTATACTATATTAGCTAGCATACCTTAGATATTAACATGATATGACTAGTATGACCGAGAAAATATAGTTTAGTAAGGTAATGACCTAGTACGACCTAGTTTGGCTTAGTTCGACCTAGAAATGGCTCAGAGACCTAGTTGCAAGATATATAGCATGTTTATGATTCCAAAATACTATTTTTACTTGATATTTCATATTTAGGTCCTTGAGGCACTGATACAGATATTGTTTGACATTTTACATCAAATTTTAGGCGAGTACATTCTCTGATAATTTTTATTATTTAATAATTACTATAATGCAAGTACTTAGAAATGTATTACTTGATTCCTGACACATTGGTACACGGATTAGTATACACATGGATCTGCAGTCATGAGATGTTATTTATTATTTTATTGTTTCTCGTGTTCTTGTATGGTTTAGACAATATTTAATGTTAGACAATGTTCATTGAGTATCTTGCATGGTGACATGTCATGGTTGGATCCATTGTACTAGTCGAAGAAAGGGGAAGTGTTAGATGGATATGTGATCAAAGTCTAGACAATATTTAATATTCAATGTTTAAGTTAGACAATGTTTATCCAACGTTTAAGTAGACAATGTTCAACCCAAACCGATCACATATTTAACTAGTATTTCAAACACTTAGTGTAGTTACAGTTATTCACCATATTCTATTTTATTGCCTTTATTCTATTTTCATTGTGATCATTTTATACCATATTGCTCTAGTTTACCTGTTTCTTTCCACAATATTATGACATATTGTTCATTGTTTCTCATCTTGTATTACACTCTATTTCTGTTTATAGTCATTATTAACTAATTGGAACTGCTATTGGGTTGTACTTTGCTCCAATTCTGACTAGATATATTTTTTAGATGAGTGGTTAGAGGAGATGTGTTTCACTTTTTATGGGCCACAAGATGGCGAGCCGAGTGAGAATTTAGTGCCAGCTACTGAGACGACTTAGATTTCCATTAGCCTATTGTATATATTTCAGTTTTAGACATTGACAAGTATATATATTATTTGAGATTTGTGTTGTAGCTAGACTATTAGTCTTGGATGTATTGTATTATGACTTTGTGACTCTTTCTTCTATTTCATATCATGTCTTTATCTTCCTTTAGTTTTATATCGTGATTGAGTATTGATTATAATTAAACCATCATATTATCCTCCAATTGGAGTTGAGATATCATTGACAGGTACTATTATATATATTGTGTGAGATGTTTATATAGTTTTGTTGACCTAGACAGCGTTCTTCCACCGATGCAACGACGTAGGTTGGACATACCCACTTACTTATGCCCCTACACCGGGTGCGGGTCATGACATGCACGGCCTGCTCATATGGTTATACCAGTTAAGTGAATCATGCTTTGCATCAGACCACGAAACCCGGGGATAGGCTGTATCGACTCGGCAGAACGACAAGCAGAGAAGTATAAGGTAGGCGAGTTATGTCCCTTCTTTTCTACTCCTTCATGCCTAATAAAATATATAATTATTCTGTGAGTATCATCAAAGAATCAATAGGCGTAGTTTGGATAAACAGAAGTCATAACTTATGTTGAACACTTATGTTGAACACTAAGATAGAACATTGAGCAAGTATCAAGGCGAGCAGTTGTGGCACAACTCCATGGAACTGCCAATATACAGATGGTGGGAACGTGCATTAGTGCATAAGCATCAATAGAATGCTTCGTCTAGCGAAGCATGCAGTTGTGGTTCAAAACTGTGCAACTGCATCGGGAAGAGAGCATTGTGCCATGGAACTATCGAAAAAGAGTATGGCATTTGGACCACATTATGTCTAGAAACGGTATGGTGCCTTGTAGCATCGGAGCAATTATTATCGCGAGTATCGTATGGTGGAGGTAAGAAGGCGCGTACCATGTCGTACCTACATTATCGATAATATTGCATGGATCATGGTTACGGACTTCCCGTGCATAGGCTTGGTATTCCTCGAACGAGATCGTCGGGGCACCGGGACTGTTCTGCCTAGAAGAAATTTGGAGTGCTGATTGAGTACGGTATAGCGTGATATTCTTCTCGAGGAGTTGCAACCTTCGGGTAAATGGACGTCGCTTACCACATATCGTATTTTGATGCGAGCATTTGTGGGACCTACAGGTGAGGCGTTGCAACCAAATTATCCTGAAAGTGCTGCTCGCAGGTGTTGAGTAATAGTCCATTATGGTTTGTCCAGCGACCTTCATATAGATAAAAAATTGGATGATAACGTACGTTGGTGCAGATGGCTAGTATCCACCTTACCTCAGGCAAGAGTGTGCGTATCGACTATAGTTAGAGCCACAGATAAGTGATGCGGTGCGATGTGTTAATGCTTTACTTACGCGATTCGAGTATAACCTATTATATGCTTAGTTACCTATGTGATCCGAATATAACATGCTTATTTACCGTTACGATCGAGTATAATATGCATGTCTGCTTATAGGATTCAATGCTTACATGCATACGTGATTATACTGCTTTACATGTGTACATGCTTTCCTGCTTTCAATACATGCCATGATATGAACTAAAATTCATCTAGTTCTAATAGAAAGATCACCTATAAACTGTATGCTTTCACATGATTACTTAGTATCGGTTTAGGCGAGTGGGTTAACCTTCTCACCAGTACAAGATGTGTACTGACCTACGTTTGTGGGCACCATTTTCAGGTACTAAGGTGCGAGGCCTTAGCTTGGATATAAAAAGGCATGATGTATGGAACGGTGAGATCCTTTGTGTGTATGTGTGTGTGTGTGTGTGTGTGAGAGAGAGAGAGAGAGAGAGAGAGAGAGAGAGAGGGTGTTGTAAGCTAATGCGGCTTATTTTATTTGGGCTATTAAAAGCCTTGTAACCTATTTCATGATTTAATAAAGAGATTATCTTCGTATACTCTGATATATTGTTATTTGTAACACTATATTCTTCCGTTGCAACATGATCGTTTTGATGATAACCATGACATTTTACGTTATTGTCTTATGCGAGCGTAACTCCAGGCTCGTACGACATCACTTCCAGATGAGGACGATTATCCTGCGAGAGTGTTGGCGTCATAACATCATGTCCAGTGGAAACGATCGATCATGCGGGACATCGGAACGTGACACATGTTACCCAAGACCAACAAAATATCAAACGCACAATATATGGTGGTTATGGCCACCCAGACAAGTCCAAACCTTTTATTAATCAAAGATTGAATACAATGTATATTTTGTCTCCCTTACCCCAAGGGACTATCCTTTACAACTTCTCAGGAGGAAAATATAATAAACAAGATTAGAAAAGAAACCCCCAAACCTTACAAAGATCTCATCTAGTAATTGTTGTCCACCGTCCGAACAACGATCTCCCTGGAGAGTTAGACAACTCTCCAATCATTTGTGCGACTTTTATCTTGAAGTGCGAGACCTATGAAAGCATATATCTCTAGTAGAGATGGTGAATTCTTTATTGAATCTCCTTAAGAGCATACTAATCAAAACCAACTTAGTCTTGTCTTTATAAGGAATAAAAAAACCCTAATAAGAATTAGGAAACCCTAATCTAATTATTAAGTCGGCCACCACGATATGGCTTATTGAAATTCCAACAAAATCGACCCATATATGTTGATTATGCCCAGACCCAAATTTTTTTTATTTTTGGAAAAAATTAAGATGAAAATTTATTACCATGTTTGTTTAGGCCATAAAAAAATTATTTTCGAGAATTACAAATACATGGGTAAATAATTTACCCACGAAAATGAAAATCCTATCCCTTAAGAATATGTGGGTATATTTTTTTTCTGTCCGGACAAAAAAAAAATTTGTTTAAGATTTGTTTACTTTCTTTTTCTTTTTCTTTTTTGATTTTTTTGTCATTTTTGGTCGTTTTTTGATCATTTTTTGTCGATTTTAGTCGATTTTGATCGTTTTAATCATTTTTTTGTCTTTTGATCTTTTTTGTCGTTTTTGATCAATTTCAGTCGTTTTTGTCTTTTTTTTATTATTGTTTTGGTCGTTTTTTGTCCTTTATTGATCATTTTTTGTCGTTTTGATCATTTTTATTTCTTTTTGTCATTTGTTAGTTTTTATCATTTTTATCATTTTTGATCGTTTTTAGTCGTTTTTTATTTTTTTTTGTCGTTTCTGGTCTTTTTAATATTTTTTTATGGTTTTTAATAGTTTTTAGTCTTTTTTATCATTTTTAGTTTTTTTTCGTTTTTTCTTATCATTTAAAATTTTTTTTGGCATTTTTGATCGTTTTTAGTTCTTTTATGTCGTTTTTAGTCATTTTTATCGTTTTTATTGTTTAAAGTCATTTTTGATCCTTTTTTTTGTTTTTTTATCGTTTTAGTCATTTTTATTGTTTTTGACCATTTTTAATCGTTTTGATATTTTTTATCGTTTTTGGTCGTTTTTAATCTTTTCTGTCCTTTCGTTAATCTTTTTTTGACCGTTTTTAGTTTTCGTTTTGTCTTTTTTATCGCGCTTTTTTTATCTTTTTTGATTCATTTTTTTATGATGTTTGATCTTTTTTGATTTTTTAATCTTTTTAGTCTTTTTTATTTATTTTTTGTTTTTAGTCTTTTTTGGTCGTTTTTTATCATTTTTTTTTTTTTCGTTTTTGATTTTTTTTTTTGATTTTTTTGTTTTGTTTTTGATCACTTTTATTTTGTTCGTTTTTGATTTTTTTTTTTCATTTTTAGTTTTTTTTTGTCTTTTTTTTGTTTCTATTTTGTTTTTGTCGTTTTTATTTTTTTTTTTTTTTGTCGTCGTCTTTTTTGTTTCTTTTCTTTTTTTTATTTTTTATTTATTTTCTGGGTTTATTTTTTTTTTTTTGCTTTTTTACTTCTTCTTTATATTTTTACATTTAATTTTTTTCTGTTTTTTTTCGGAAATATTTGTATAATCACATAACATAAATATAAAAAATTTTAGAAAATTTAATTACTTAAATTTTTTTGGCTATTTAGTATTCCATTTATCAAATTTCCCCTAAAGTGAAAAATAAAAATCATAACTAATATTTAATGTTGGCTACTTTGACCATGGGTCCATGCCCCAAAACTCGTGCCCACCCGTGGGCATGAAACCCCCTTTCCTTTCCGTTGCGTGTTGCGTGTTCTCGCACTCCCATCAAAATCACCGTCGTGCACGAATCTCGACGATCTGAGCTTGAACTGGTACGACCGGGCACGATATCTCGGAACCATATAGGGGTCGGCGCCTGCGGGGCCCACCTCAGCATTAACACGTCGCCACGTGGGATGACGTCAACGGGTGGTGCCGGAAACGCCGATTACGTGTCAGGGACGTTTTTTTTGTTTTTCTAATAACCACCCCCGGCCCCCGGGCGCGCACCAGAAGCGTGAGATTCTCTTTCTGGCGGGTCCCACGAAAAAAAACAAAGAAAAAAAAAGCAGCTTTGGTCAGCAGTACTTTTTTTATGTTTAGTAATATTGATTAAAACTGTTGATATGCTTTTTAATACGTGCTCTCGAGATTTGTTGGTAACAGTTTGGATTCTTCTTACGGAGCATATTTTTTTCTCTGAATCATTGGGAAGTGTAAAATCTGACTTTCTTCTGATCACATGAAATGTGTGTCACATTGATTATAGATTTTGGAATATAATTAGTTTATTAATAATAATTTTATTTATCTTTTCTAATCTAACACTCCAGATGCAAAGATTTACCAAGTTATACGACTTGTAAAACACCCTACTAATTGGCAACTCGGAAAAATGTCATAAAATTACTTACATCTTATCATGATAATTGATAACTCTACTATTATTTAAAAAAAAATATTCTAACTACCACAGTTTATAAGAGCCCTGGATGGATGAATGGCGATGGATCCATTCATGAAACATAATATTTCTTCTATTTATATAAATGATAAAAATTAAAAACAATAAATCCAAAAGTCGTGTACAAATTTTAAATATTACGTCGCAAAAAGGAAAAAAAAATCCACCGTACCTAAAATGTTTCTAAGTACTATGTATCCAAAATTTTATAAATATATGTATAAAAAAATATGAATTAACATATATTCAAATCATATTTAAACTAACTACATAATATTATATATTCAAAGTTCTAAAAATATATCAATAGTAATTTTAATTAAAATATATTTAAAATATATTTAAACTATTTTAATATAATTTAAATTTTAAGTAATTTTTTAATAATATTAGAAAAAAAAAAAATTAGTCCGCACGTGAACATAACTAGTAATTATAATATCTTTGAACCCCTAACAAAAATGCGTAAAAAAAGCCTAATAATTCACCCTTTTTAACAGAACCATGACCTTTTTCATCCATCCACAAGGGCGTGTTTGGCCACTTGAAAGTGGCTGGAAAGTCACACATTTTTGGGTGCAATTTCTGTGTCTCGACAATTCCACTCTTTGGCCAACAACGAAAGTATCGATAGAAAAATATCTACACTTTCAGCAGTGGTTTTTCTCAACCGGAGGCTTGCTTCAAAAAATGCTGGTTTGACATCCGCGTTTTTGACGCGGATGTGGGTCGAAAGTACTATTTTTTTAACTTTGCAGTGGACTCTTTTTTTTCATCTACAATAATTTTTAGTAAGTGCACTAATTTTTTTAATAAAATTAAACTATTAATTTAACATATTATTAAATTGGTGGATTAGTTAAATATGGACACGGTGTCATTAAACACAATAATTAGACCCTCCAAAAATCTAGACTATGTCATTAAGGCAATCTGAATTAGTTAATAAAATATTTATTACTTTACATAAATTAAAAAAATAAAATAATATTACTAATAAATAAATATTAACTTTGTTAGCTAATTAATTATTTTTGTTATTCTTATAATATATTTTTTAGTTTACTCACTTTTATAGCCATCCAAATACCGAAAATATGAATTTAACCACTTTCAAGTTACAAAATCACATATCCAAACATTAAAACTCACTTTCAGCGAACAAGAACTAGCATAAAACTCAAAACGGATTTTTTCATTTAAAGTAATATAAAATTATATATTTATAAAAAACGGGAAAAGTTTTGGGTATTTGCGGAGGGGGGGACCACTCGCCAACTCAGTTGGCGATGTGCTGAGTTGGCGAGCATCTCGCCAACTGAGTTGGCGGGGCGCCCTCCTCGAGGGGCCGCTCGCCAACTCAGTTGGCGGGCCATGCACCGTTGGCAAATTAGCCGTTGGCCAACGGCTATATTCACTTCCTATAACCCCCCCCCCCCCCCCAAACACTCCTCACACCACTTTCTCCTCCTACCCCAAACACTCCTCACACCACATTCTCCTCCTATTTTCACAACTTCCTCCTCTTGATATTTACTAGCGATGGCTACCCGCAATGACGGTCGTATTCCTGGCGGATCGACTACCGCGCTTATTATTAAGCAACGTGAAGAGCACATTTCTAGTCAGATATTTACTGGCGAGGTAATTTTTAAAATTATAAGTTGCCAACTTTATTAATGTATATGTTTTTTATAATGCCTATGTTTACTTTATTAATGCATATATTTTTTATAGTTATACGACCATGATAATGCTTTACGAACCCGAATCCACGTATATTGGCGGTCTGAAAGGAATTATCGTACGTGGGAGCTAAATTCGGTTCAAAAGGCTTTGGTGGAATCCTTTGGATTCCACTATATAGATCGTGTTAGATATTTAATTCACGATCTTCATTTAGTTGTAAGCCTTGCGGAGCGTTGGTGGCCAGAACGCAACACTTTTCAACTCCCATTCGGCGAGATGACGATCACCCTTTTTGATGTGGCGAATATACTAGGGTTACCTATTAAAGGTAACGCTATATATTTTGATCCGCACTTAAAGGGATCTGATATGATCCGAAGTTATCTTGGTGTTAGCCCTCCTTCAGGTCTAAAAGACGGCAATTATGTGAAATTTTCATGGCTCCGTGGCAACTTTATATACCTACATCAAACTATTGATGGGGTGGTTGATGTAGATGAAAATCGGGTATGTATTTTTATTAGTAAATTTGTTTATTACTTAATTTAGTTGCACTAGAGCGTATCTGCTCTGTTTATGTGGTGCAATTCTATTTCCCGATGCATCGGGAAATCTGGTAAATGTGCAGCTTTTATTATTCTTGGATGATCTGACAAAACCTACTGAGCATGCGTGGCGAGCTGCTACTCTTGCATTTTTGTACGCCAATCTGACAGAATTTGTGTACGCCAATCTGACCAGTATGCTGAAGCGGGCCCTAGTGACCAGTATGCTTGAGCGGGCCCGAGTAACCAGTATGCTGGAGCGGGCCCTAGTTACCAGTATGCAGGAGCGGATCCGAGTTACCAAACTGCTGGAGATGAAAGCTACCAGATATTCACACAATTTTTTTTGACTCCATCAGCACCGCTGCCTACCCAAACTCAACAAAACGATGACGAGGATTAGTAGAAAATTTGTAACATTGTATGATTACAATTTTTGTATGATTTGTAATGGTTTTTTATTACAATATTTGGGTATTGAACAATTCTATTTTAATCTCTCGGTTGACTAGTACATCTTCTTCGGTTGTGTCCCATAGCACCACAATTACTGCAACGTAAATCTCTTGTCGATGAATCCCGGGGTTTGATGCGGTTCTTCTTTGGTCTTCCGGCTTTACGTCTTACATCTGGCACCCCAATTTGTCCTCTTACCAAAGGACCTTGGATTTCGTAGGGAACTGGAATTGGCTCCATTTTATGCGCGTATACAGCTTTCAAGTTTTCCGTCGAAAATACTGCAGGATAAAAAGTATCAATACTAATATTGCAATATCTACAAACAAAACATGCATGTATACATGGTATATAAGTATGGTACCATCTAAAACATGTACAAGATTTGTCAGTTATATTAACAATATAGGTTCTACTTGTTGCACGGTCTATTATTTCAAACTTATAATTATCAATAGCTAATATTTCTAGGTGGTTCTTCTCTTTGATAATAGAATCCATATTTTTTAACATCTTCGGACAATAATCTGTGTCTATATTTTCAGCAAACTTTCTACGATTGTCATGAAGTATAATAATCTTGGCTCTAATACCATCGAGAAGTGTTGTTATTGGCTTATCTCGTAATTTCTTAATCCAGCTGTTGAAACATTCAGCAAGATTAGAAGTGTTAATATCTAATCTAGGACAAGTAGCATACGCTGTTATCCAATGTTCAAATCGACGACTTTCATCGTTTACACCAATAAGCCAATCGTACAACACTATATTCTCGGCTTTAATTATATCAAACACACTCTCTGCATCCGTTTTATTATATGATCTAGCAAGCGAGTCTAACAAACGTTGAAATACTGGTTCTTTTGTAACTTTTTTCATGTTTTGTTTAAAATGTTGAATACAAAAAAAATGAGGAGATACAGGAAAAATAGCACGAACAGCATTTATTAATCCCTTTTGCTTGTCAGATATAAATGAAATTGAACTCCAATCATTAAAATAACTTTCAAAAGATATTTTAAGAGAATTTAAAAACCAAGACCAAGAATCACTATTCTCACCTTCAGCAACAGCATAAGCTATAGGATATAATTGATAGTTAGGATCGTGAGCACAAGCAATAAATAAGATACCTTGATATTTAGACGAAAGAAATGTAGCATCAGTACTAATAATTGGTAAACATCCACTTAAAAATCCATCAATACATGACTTAAAACAAATAAAAATTCGTTCGAAGCTATTATTTTCGGTAGTTTTAATAAAACATGTACTACCTGGATTTGTCTCCATAATTCTATAACAATACTCCTCAAGACTAGCGTATGCCTCATCATAACTATCATTAATTTCAGCTAATGCTGTCTCTCGAGCTCTCCATGCTTTGGAATAACTAACTTGTATACGGTGCTCCCTATATATATCTTTAACAATTTGTGATGGACTGTATGACTGGTTATCTCTAATAATATCAATTATCATGGTCTTAATCCATGAAGCGGTAGCTAGTCGATGACGTCCTGTACTAAGTCTTCCTAAACAAGAATGACGATTTTCTAATGTACTAACTTTAACTATATCGCCATTTCTAATAGATTTGACATATACTCTCCAATTACAATTCGGTTGATCATAACTATATATAATTCCACGAGCATTATACATAAGACTAGCTGAACAACTAAAATTATATTTAATTGCTAAATTATTTATAAAGCTTCTAAAGTGAGAACGACTAGAAAATGATTGTCCCTTAAATAATTCATCAGTGATAGCTTTTACAACATCATCATCTACCGTATAATCTATATTTTTAACTAAATCATCACTATTTTTATCGTCGTTGTCACTATCATCATCATGGTTAGATTCATATGATGAATGACCTTCTTGGATAAATGAAACTATTTGTTGAGAAGAACTAGCACCCGAACTAACATGCTGATATTAAAAAAAATATTCATTATTTCTACTATCTAAGGTTGCTGCTACTTTAATAACGTATATTTTTATATAGCGTGATTGTGAATTAATCTCAAGAATATAATTTCATGCATCTTCACTATCTATCAAAAAATAATTAGAACAGAAAATAGACTTCAGAATAAAATCATAATGAATAGAACAACGTTCAATAATATGATTACGTATATTTTCAAAACTAATATTCGGGTAAGTTGAAAAAATTATACTTTCTCCTCCTTCGTAATTTAACCCATTTACTTTACCGCCGTGCGAGCATACAATTCTTACGCTACGATCCATGACGGTTGAGAACTTTTGCTACAGAAAATAGGAGGAGGAAGCTGTGAAAATAGGAGGAGGAAGCTGTGAAAATATGAGGAGGAGTAGGAGGAGGAGAATGTGTTGTGTGAGGAGTGTTTGGGGGGGGGTGGGGGTGTTTATAGGGGTTGGAGGGAGGGAGCCGTTGCCCAATGGTTGGGTAGCCAATGGTGCATGGCCCGCCAACTGAGTTGGCGAGCGGCCTCTCGAGGAGAGTGCCCCGCCAACTCAGTTGGCGAGATGCTCGCCAACTCAGCACCTCGCCAACTGAGTTGGCGAGTGGTCCCCCCCTCTGCTAATTCCCCAAACTTATCCCGTTATTTATAAATATATATTATTTTATTACTTTAAATGAAAAAATCCGAACTCAAAATAATACGCATTTCACTTTCAACAGAGATCCACTTTCGTAATTCCTTGCATTTCAAGCAACCAAACAACACATAATAGAACTAAAGCGTGGATCGTATTCAAAAGCTTGTGAGAACAAAAAGAATGGATTATATTCAAGAACCTTGTTGAAAGACTTAGGGCATGTTTGTATCGGATTTTAAACTCACTTTTCTGAGTTTAAACTCACTTTTCTGAGTTTAAACGGTATAGTACATGAAAATGGTGTTTAGCAGTCCACACTTCAAAAACGGTTTTCAAATTTTTTTTCCCAAACCCAATGTTTAAAAGTTGTTTTCAGAAAAAAAGAAAAAGATGTTTTCCCAATTCAATTTTCTCTCTTCCCACTCAGTTTGGTGCCCCCCACCCCCTCTCTCCATTGTCTCTCCTCCTACGAAATTTTTTTCTCCTCACCATCAAAATGTCATCGCCCTGCTCCTGTGGGAGCTTCTCGAACCACCGCCTCGACATCTCTGTCATGCCCCGGCCCCGAAGGGCCGAACGTCCTCGCTGGACATGATGCCGCGCGAGCTTAAGTTGTGCTCGCGCAAGGCAAGCACCAAAACGATCGATGAAATGCTAAGCCACAGAGTCGCACAGATAGTCCCCAAGCAGCAAAAGTTGTATAAACACAAGTATGACATAAAACAAAGCTCTTTTATTGATATTGAAATATAGATTACAACGGCGCTAGGCCCAATATTACAATCGCTCAGGATCTCTCTTTCAAAACAAAGAAACATGCCAAGCATCTTACAACTTTGGGAATGATCTAATAGGCGATGTTTTACTACATTATGTCATGTATAAGAGCTTCAGCTCCTGCAAAAGTACTCCAAGACGCCAGAACGAACTCCACGCCTTAGCGCGCAAGAAGGAAACACCGCACCGAACGAGTTGCTCTCGCATCCTATAAGAAATCTGGTGTGTTATCAGTACATTGAATCCACTGGTGGGGAGGCTTCTCGTCCACTTAACAAAACCAAACACGTTCATTTAGTTATGTGCACGAACTATTTTGTTGTCTTTCTAGTCTTGTCGTAGAATCAATTTTATGGCATATGATAAAAATTCTAACTCATGTTGCAGATATGAAGTACTGTCGCACAATTATGAGTAAATACGGTACAACTTGCCAACTTACCAATTGTCCTCCCCTGCCCAAAGTTGAATCAAGTTAATCAAGCATATATATAATGAAACAAGAGATCACATATGAAACTCAAAGTGTCTTGAACGTGTCCTTGCCACATACATGTTACGCTTGAACTATATAGTGTATTGTATCGTCATTCTCTAACTATATGATATGTCGTGCATCTTTTCTTGGACAATTAACAATCTACACACGGTGTACCATGCATTCGTTACTTTCTCAAGTTCAAAAGACTCGCACGTAGATTGCCGCAAGCGAGCCTCTAAATCTATATGAAGGATTACTGGCGCTACAAGCCATTATGGACTATAGTTAGGGTAGACGACGATGGTTGTAGGCGCAGGTAGAGAGCCCACTACAAGCCACCCCAACCCCCATGCTAGGCCATTAGCATAACTATACTAACATTCCGCCCAAGTTGAATCGGTCCTGGTGCCCCGATAATCGTTCGCAGTAACTATACTTCTTGGGCACAAGTTATCCGTGACCATGCAAGTCTCTTATCTTGATATCTTCTTCTATATTGCTGAAGTCTTTTTCTTTCTCTTATTCACAAACTTACTGGGCTCCCCGAGCCATTCTTCTTCTGCTTTACTTATCATACTACAGTTCCCTAGCTAGTTCAGGAGCTGCATTGGCGACCTAACGGTCCCGAAGCCTTTTCATGTTTTAATTACTTGGCTTGGAAACGACTATTTTGATAGTCTTTCTGCCTCAAGTGAGTTAACCATGTTTATGTGAAGTACATCAAATTGTGGCATGTTCTAAGTGATAAGCATTGCATCGGTGTTAAGATTAAACATTGTAAAGATCATGTACGATAGTCTACTTAGAAACATAAGCAATCTTACTACAACAAATCTAAAGTAGCAGTAAAAAATTAAATTCTCGTAGCAGGTTCAATTTCCATGTTCTATGCAAGTAATACTAGATGTGATTATTCCCTTAGCTAGGTGCGTTGAACTCTTTTATTAGCATGCATCAAATATTTTCTTAGCGACTAGAATGTATCGTCCATGTTTTAATGTGTAAAGGCCAAGCAAAGACAGCTTCATCGGAGCCACCCACCTTAGCGAGGACTCGCTTCGGCCGAGCGGGACCCCGAAGAAACTGCTTAATTTACCAAGTCCGAACGTCGTATAAACCATTACGTTATTTGAATTATCTTGTTGAACTGAGCGTGTCACGACCCACACCCGAAATTTAGGATACGAGTACGTGGGTACGTCCAGCCTACGTCGCAACATCGGTAGTAGAACGCTGTCTAGGTCATAATACTATCTAATTAATCTCTCACGAATATCCAACTCCATAAGGAGACACAAATATCACAATATAATATAAAAATACTCAATCACATAACTAGAGCACGATAAGATATCGAATAAATAAATAAAATAAAATCACAAGTCTAAACAACAAAAATAGTCTAACCTGCAAATAATAACATCCAAATCTCAAAGTATGCTGAAAATAAATCCGGTACCATAAACTACTAAAAGAAACTAATCTGAATAACTAGTGATCCCGGCTAGACCTTCCGAAATCATGACTGAACTACAAGATCCAAGGCTGCAGCTACTCTTTATGTGGTCCATAAAATATCGGACACCAGTCCTCTAAGTCGTAGTCTAAAAAAATATTTTCAGTCAGGATGGAACGAAGTACATCTCTAATAGCAGTTCTAAATCAATGATATAAACTATGTAGCAGTAAATAGATATAAATATACAAGATGCATATACATGTACAAGAGATACACAATAAAGGAAATACTGGAAATAAATACAAGAATGAACAATATGAAAATAAACAAGAATACTAATGACTAAGTGTGTGAGTACTAGCTTTAACATATGATCGACTTGGGAACTTGTACATGAATAACGGCCTGGTTAGTCATACGTGTGGTGTATGACCAACACTAACATAAAAACAAGACTTGTACATGAAGGCTATGATCACATATCTATACTAAAATACTCTCCATCTCCGACTGGTATAGTAGATCCAACCATGGTACGCTATGGCACGGGATTCCCCAAGAAGATAGCTAGTCTTCTCGAGAATCAGTGTTTGTACATGTACAAGATAATTAATAAAATAAGACTTGCACAAGATGCATCATATACAAGGAATAACATCTCATGACGAGATCCGAATAAACTAATCCGTGTAACCATCGTGTCAAGAAAGATGGATATCCACACTAAATACAATGAACATAGAGGATATCATAAATAAGAAACTATCAGAGAATGTACTCGCCTGGGGTCCTTAGCTGGTAATACCAATATCCTTCTCCTGAAGTCTCGCAGGACGATCCAATGGTCTTATATATATATATATATATATATATAATATAATAAAATATAGCATCAGTCGTTATACTAGCACACACAACATAATTACGCTGAACTCAACAGCTACACTAGGGTGATACTGGTCAACTAGCAGGGTCAAGCGTGCGTCTAAATGCACGGGTGTCATATCTTCAATGCTGTGCATAATCAGATAGTCAATCACTAACACATGTCTAGCCAGTACGTCGGTGTACACAAGACAGTTAACTCACTAATATTCAGGTCACATGGTCATATGCAATACAAGGTACCCATAGTTAGCACTTATGGTCATATGCAATTATACGGGACATCTACAGTTAAAACCTAGGGTCATACAACATACATTTATTTTGGTCAAATATAAATACGGGATACCTACTACTAACATTTATGGCCATTCAACATCTATAATACAGGGTACATATTACTAGTAATCAAATTTCCACAAAATATATTTATCAACCTAATTAGTAACACACATGCACATGCTACTAGTTTTGTTTTACTAACATAGGGTCCTCTGTCACTAAACTGTCATAAAGCAATTCAAATCCCTAATAGTATTCACACAAGCATATATATACACAAAATAAAAGAAGAGGGGACAGGTTCGAACCTCAGGGTGCGCGTGATCGAAGAGGGTGCTCGGGCTCTGGCGAGGGTGGTGATAATGATGATGATCGTGATGATGATTGTGATAATGATAATGATGATGATGAAGGTGATGATGATGATGATGGTGAACAGGTCAACTACTCGGAGGTTGATCGGGAAGCTGCGCTCAGGCGGGGGCTGCTGCTCGGCGGAGATAAAGACGTGGGGAGGTGGTCGAGTCGGGCTCGATGGAGGAGATGAACGGGGAAGAAGAAGAGGGTGGTCAGGAATGTCGTCGGTGCAGGCGGAGGAAGAAAGAGAACGGAAAGGAGAGGTGGGGGTATGGGGAGTCTCAGTCGTCGGGGGAAGGCTGTCAGCGGCTGTCGAGGGGAGGTTGATGGAGTTCAGCGTTCTGCAGTCGATGGCTGCACTGCTCGACGGGGTCGACGGGAGAGGCGGCTCAGGGTTGGCATGATGGTGCAGTCGGCGAAGGAGGGAAGGAAGCCGGGGTATTGATGTGTCATCGTGTCAGGATGGAGGTGGTGGCGGACTGCGGGTCAGGCGGAGGAAGGTGTGCAGTCGGCTGCAGTCGGGTCCGACGAGGTCTCGATTGTGAGTGGTGGTGTAGATATAGATGATGATGGTGAAGGTCGAAGGAGATGGTGGTTTCCGTATGGAGTGAGGGTGGTCGGCTCGCCGGGCTCTGGCGGTTGCAGAGGCGGGGACTCGGGTGCCCCGGCGGGAAGGTAGCCGGAGGAAGGGGATGAAGAGTTGGGTTAGTTTTAGGGTTAGGGTTTTCGGTTTTTGGAAGAAGGGGGGGATGGTGAAGATGATGTAAATATATAGAAAAAGTTGTATATATATATGGGGAGAAAAGGGTAATGTAGCCCTAGGGATTTGGGCCGCCCAAGTACATCTTGGGATTGGGTTTGGCTTGTTTTTACATAAAACTTTAAAGGGTGGAGATGGTGTTGTTTGAAGTGGATGGCTAGGATTTGATGAGGGGGAAGGATGTTGAGTGTTACACACTCCAAAATTATAGAGAAAATTTACATGTGAAGGGGAGGGTTTCTTCATGTGTTGGGTCCAATGGGATGTGGATACCTCACTGAACTTTTGAAATAAAGTCCCCATCAATTAGAAAATTGCACAAAAATAAGAATTGAGATTGGATCAGGGAACACACCATGTTTGGTATGATGTAGCGACTAAAAATGGTGTATGGTATTTAGTATGAGTCTTGAGGGTGTGAATGGGGGTTTGGTTTGGTTTGGTGTTGGGTCTAATTTTGGGTTAAGTTGGATCCTTACACCAATTTAATTAAAATTAATATAAACGGTGTTCTAAAGTTAATTGGAAGTACATGGGGCTAAAATTAGGTAGAACACAAGTGTCATGGACATAGAAGACTCAGAATAGAATATTATCATAATTTGGGTTGCATGAAATGGGACAAGATTGTGTCTCCAATTTTGATTGGATCGCACAAAGATACAAAGTTGAATTTATTTAGAATTAAAATAAATGTCCGTAACGAATATTGTGCGACTAAAATGAAGCACAAGAGAGCATATTTATGAGTTACAGAAATGTCAGAATGGAGGACGGGCACGTCTAGGACAAGGGTGTAAAATTTGTTGGAAGGCAAAAGCTAGGATAGCGCTCCAAATATCGAAGCAATGGTAATGCACTAAAGAACACTATATATATATATATATATATATATATATATATATATATATATATACACATATCATGCAATTATTTAAAAATAAATATATACAATACTTATTAATAAATAAAAAGACAAAATTATCCCTATTTCAGAATGTGGTAGTGACAAGTCTACCCTCCTTAGTAAAATTTCGTCATCAAAATTTAAAATCCTCAATTGTTGTATTTAATTTTTTTTTGACCATCAAAATTTAAATTCAACAACCCATATAATCATGAAGTAAATCCATATTGTAATTCCAAAATTCTAAAAATATCATATTCCTGAAAATCTTTAAAATTAAAATTAAATTCCATTCTTATTACAATCTCCTCCAAAATTTTAAGTTAATAACTAAATACTCAAAAATTTAGTATCCAATCCTCTAATTTAAATCCAATCAATGTATATTTAGAAAATTTAAATTCTTCTCCCAAAATTTGAATCTAAGCTTTAATCCATTAGTGATCTTATTCTTCGATTTCTTTTTTTTCCCACACAATACTCAATGATGTAATACTTATGAAATATTCAAATACCACATTTAAGTATAAATTTAAATTTATATCTTGTAGTCAAATAAATATAATGATAATCTTCTTAAATTTCTCAAAATTTAATGATAAATTCAATCATATCATAATCTTCATAAAAATCTATGATTTAACAAAATTGCCAATTCTGCCATATTAAATTCTCAGATCTTTATTTAAATTAATATTTATCCTCAAAATTTAAGGCACCTTATCGCTCTCTGTCCAGTCATAACCTTTTCATTAATCTTCACTACAGTCAAACCCCCAACAATCAAGTCTAAGAAAATCCTACCTACAGTCATACAACATACAATCTAAAAAAAATGTGTGTGGTTTATGTTCTGTTTTGTCGTGGTATTGCAGTCTCTGCTAAGGTGTACTACTAACTATATTATAGCAAGAAAATCACTAATACAAGCTACAGTATTAAGAAATTAACCAATCAACAAACGAAAAAGGAACATAAGGAAGAAAATGAACAGAACCTACTAACACATGACCTGCAGTATCGGTCTCCTCGATTATTATCGCAAATACTCCGCCCTACAGGGGTGGCTCCCTCTGCGGGTGCTGAGCAATCTATGGTTCCACAGGTGGCCTAACTGGATCTCTATAATTTGGAGCTACGCGCTAGCCGGGAAGATAAGGGGCTCGAATACAATCCTTCATTCGATGTCCCGCAGAGCCACAGTACAAACAAAGTCCTAGACTCGCCCTACAGCTCTTCCAAATATGACCTGGCTTCTTACAGAAATGACAAGCCAGCTGGGTCTACCTCAAAGCCTGTTGTTGATCCTGAGATCTGATCTTCGGCGACATCCTGAAGACGGATCAAAACCAAGAGAAGTCATTAAGGCACAAGAATACAATATCATCAAGAAAGGACAAAATATTCAAGGAAGGCAATATTCAGAAGGAATAAGGATAACAAGATAATTAGATTGGAATGTTCCTAGTTGTGATTGAGTATTTACTCTCATCCTAGTATGTTATATCCTAGATCCTATCGCAGGCACGCAATAATGCAACTAAGTCGTCGTACTACCACGACATCACTCTAATTGAGAATCTCGACCTGCATGGGCCACCAATAAAAATGTGTCACGATCCGCACCCAAAATTTAGGGCATGAGTACGTGGGTACGTCCAGCCTACGCCACAGCATCGGCGGTAGAACGCTGTCTAGGTCATAATACTATCTAATAAATCTCTCACGAATATCCAACTCCATAAGGAGACACAGATATCATAATATAATATAAAAATACTCAATCATATAACTAGAGCACGATAAGATATCAAAAAAATAAATAAAATACAATCACAAGTCTAAACAACAAAAATAGTCTAACATGCAAACAATAACATCCAAATCTCAAAGTATGCCAAAAATAAATTCGGTAACATAAACTGCTAAAAGAAACTAATCTGAATAACTAGTGATCCCGACTAGACCTTCCGGAATCATGACTGAACTACAAGATCCAAGGCTGCAGCTACTCTCCCGTGGTCCATAAAATGGCGGACACCAGTCCTCTAAGTCACAGTATGGAAAAATATTTTTAGTCAGGATGGAACGAAGTACATCTCTAATAGCAGTTCTAAATTAATGATATAAACTATGTAGCAGTAAATAGATATAAATATACAAGATGCATATACATGTACAAGAGATACACAATAAAGAAAATACTGGAAATAAATACAAGAATGAACAATATGACAATGAACAAGAATACTAATGACTAAGTGTGTGAGTACTAGCTTTAACATATGATCGACTTGGGAATTTGTACATGAATAACGACCTGGTTAGTCATACATGTAGTGTATGACCAACACTAACATAAAAATAAGACTTGTACATAAAGGGTATGATCACATATCTATACTAAAATACTCTCCACCCTCGACTGGTATAGTAGATCCAACCATGGTACGCTATGGCACAAGATTTTCTATGAAGATAGCTAATCTTCCCGAGAATCAGTGTCTGTACATGTACAAGCTAATCAATAAAATAAGACTTGCACAAGATACACCATATACTAGGAATAATATCTTATGACGAGATCCGAATATACGAATCCGTGTAACCATCGTGTCAAAAAATATGGATATCCACACTAAATACAATGAACATAGAGGATATCATAAATAAGAAACAATCAGAGAATGTACTCGTCTGGGATCCTTAGCTGGTAATACCAATATCCTGCTCCTGAAGTCTCGCAGGACAATCCAATAGTCCTATATACATATAATATAATATAGCATCAGTCATTATACTAGCACATACAACATAATTAAGCTGAACTCAGCAGCTACACTAGGGTGATACTGGTCAACTAGCAGGGTTAAGCGTGCGTCTAAATGCACAGGTGCCACGTCTTCAATGCTGTGCATAATCAGACAGTTAATCACTAACACATGTCTATCCAGTACGTCGGTGTACACAAGGCAGTTAACTCACTAATATTCAGGTCACATGGTCATATGCAACACAAGGTACCCATAGTTAACACTTATGGTCATATACAATTATACGAGACATCCACAGTTAAAACCTAGGGTCATACAACATATATTTATTACGGTCAAATGTAAATATGGGATACCTACTATTAACATTTATGGCCATTCAAGATCTATAATACAGGGTATATATTACTAGTAATCAAATTCCCATAAAATATATTTATCAACCTAATTAGTAACACACATGCACACGCTACTAGTTTTGTTTTACTAACATAGGGTCCTTTATCACTAAACTGTCATGAAGTAATTCAAATCCCTAATAGCATTCACACAAGCATATATACACAAAATAAAAGAAGGAGGGACAGGTTTGAACCTCGGGGTGCACGTGATCGAAGAGGGTGCTCGGGCTCCGGCGAGGATGGTGATGATGATGATGATGATGATGATGATGATGGTGTTGATGATGATGATGGTGATGATGATGATGATGATGATGAAGGTGATGATGATGGTGATGATGATGTTGATTATAATGATGATGATGATGATGATGAAGGTGATAATGATGGTGATGATGATGATGATGATGGTGGTGAACAGGTCAACTACTCGAAGGTTGATCAGGAAGCTGCACTCAGGCGGAGGCTGCTGCTCGATGGAGATAAAGTCATGGGGAGGTGGTCGAGTCAGGCTCGATGGAGGAGATGAATGGGGAAGAAAAAGAGGGTGGTCGGGACTGTCGTCGATGTAGGCGGAGGAAGGAAGAGAACAGGAAGGAGAGGTGGTGGTGCAGGGAGTCTCAGGCGAGGGCTCGGCAGTTCAGTCATCAGGGGAAGGTTGTCAGCGGCTGTCGAGGGGAGGTCGATGGAGTTCTGCGGTCTACAGTCAATGCCTGCACTGCTCGGCGGGTCGACGGGAGAGGTGGCTCGGGGTTGGCCTGATGGTGCAGTCGACGGAGGAGGGAAGGAAGTCAGGGTATTGATGTGTCATCGTGTCAGGATAGAGAAGGTGGCGGACTGCGGGTCAGGCAGAAGAAGGTGTGCAGTCGGCTGCAGTCGGGTCCGACGAGGTCTCGGTTGTGAGTAGTGGTATAGATGTAGATGATGATGGTGAAGGTCGAGGGAGACGGTAGTTTTCGTATGGAGCGAGGGTGGTCGGCTCGTCGGGCTCCAGCGGTTGCAGAGGCGGGGACTCGGGTGCTCCGGCAGGAAGGTGGCCAGAGGAAGGGGATAAAGAGTTGGGTTAGTTTTAGGGTTAGGGTTTTCGATTTTTGGAAGAAGGGGGGGATGGTGAAGATGATGTAAATATGTAGAAAAAGTTGTATATATATATGGGAAGAAAAGGGTGATGTAGCCCTAGGGATTTGGGCCGCCCAAGTATATCTTAGGAATGGGTTTGGCTTATTTTTACATGAAAATTTAAAGGGTGGAGATGGTGTTGTTTGAAATGGATGGCTATGATTTGATGAGGGGGAAGGATGTTGAGTGTTACATACTCCAAAATTGTGAAGAAAATTCACATGTGAAGGGGAGGGTTTCTTCATGTGTTGGGTCCAATGGGATGTGGACACCTCAATACACTTTTACAATAAAGTCCCCAATAATTGAAAAATTGCACAAAAATGGGAATTAGATTAGATGAGGGAAGACACCATGTTTGGTGTGATGTAGCGGCTAAAAATGGTGTATGGTATTTAGTATGAGTCTTGAGGGTGTGAATGGGGGTTTGGTTTGGTGTTGGATCTAGTTTTGGGTTAAGTTGGGTCCTTACACCAATTTAATTAAAATTAATATAAATGGTGTTCTAAAGTTAATTGAAAGTACATGGGGCTAAAATTAGGTAGAACACAAGTATCATGGATGTAGAAAACTCAGAATAGAATATTGTTATAATTTGGATTGCACAAAATGGGTCAAGATTGTGTCTCCAATTTTGCTTAAAATTCACAAAGGTACAAAGTTGGATTTATTTGGAATTAAAATAAACACTTATAACGAATATTGTGCGACTAAAATAAAGCAAAAGAGAGCATATTTATGAGTTACACAAATATCAGAATGGAGGATGGGCACGTCTAGGACAAGGGTATAAAATTTGTTGGAAGGCAAAAGCTAGAGTAGCGCTCCAAATATCGAAGCCACGGTAAGGCACAATAATTAAATAAAATTACGGTAATTAATTATAATCCTCAATTATTTAATTCCAAATAATACAAATTAAAATCCATAATCCTATAATTCGGTCATGGGTTCATCTAGTAGACTTCTAGGTCTAGTCTACTAACTCATGCATTTAAAAACAATATATATATATATACACAGATATCATGCAATTATTTAAAAATAAATATACACAATACTTATTAATAAATAAAAATACAAAATTATTCCTATTTCAGAATGTGGTAGTCACAGAGCGGAGCCGGTCTTTACATAATATATCACTCAATTTTTTTTTGTCCTCGTAACTTCCTGAGCGCACTCATCCTACTGCACCACTTTCGCTTAAACCACCAAACATCTCGCTCCCTATCTATCCAAACATGTCTAGCCTAACTTCAAAGATAGCTCACACACATGCCTTTCTTTTATTCCTCAATTTGCGTCATGCTCATTCCTTCGCTAATTTTCTCGAACAACTATATTGTTCAAACCAAACTGACTATATCCACAACATAACTATTGTGTTCACTGTCTCAATCCTACTACGCCTAGCGAAGAGCTACACTTATACAAACACAGGGTATGCTAAGACTCATATTATCATACAACAGGTAAATATCTAATCTCATCCACAGAATATAATATAATAAAGGCTGAAGCAAGTGCTGGTAAATAAAATACAAAGAGTCTGAATATCCGTAATACATCTGAAATAGTCTGATGGGGACAAACCTACCGAAATACAGTAATGAAATAAAAGTACAAAAAGAAGTAAGATAACTAGACTAGAGCATCAACTAGCTAGATAAATACGCTCTAGCCCAAGGTAGCAGTATACACCAAATCATGGAAACTCCTTTGGAAATGCCTTAAAGTCCTCAGCCATGAATTCAGTTTGTACTCCTGCTCCGTAGATGGTCGGGTACAAGTGCTCGTCCGAATCTGGAAAGGAACCAGGTCCTCAGAGGGACGTAACAAGATACAAAAATACATGCTATAAGTAAATATTGTAAACTCGAGGGTGATCTAACCAGCTAAGTAAAATGCACTTGAAGACAACCTTGGTATGTATGGGTAGATAAAAGGTATAAAGCGTAGCGCCAAGCCAGAGGCTATCTGGCATTAGCTATAAACTGGATGCAGAAGTATATGCTGACTACATCACCAATCATAATTGCGCACGGCTAGTAATCTCTGCCAGATGTATCGACAAGCATATACGCCCATAACCGGGTAGCACATAGCCCATAACCGGGTAACACATAGCCCATAACCGGGTAACACTGAGGCTCACGACTCTGTAGTTTGCTCTGAAACTACTGTAGACAAATGTCTGTCCCATACGCCTACTAATTGTCTTTCCCGCCTAATGCCAATGTACAAGTCGCGAATACGACGTGGACATCTCGTATAATGCAAGTCACTAAGAAATATACCACTATGCTAAATACCGTCACACATGCTGCTCACACCGATGGCCAATCAAGTATGAAGCATGCGTCCCTATATGAACTCACTCTGTGACGTACAATGATACGTGTCAAGGCCCAGGGAGTCATATTGATAACTCCATAACTTTAGGTGCGTCCACTAGACACTAGGTCAAATACAAGTCCTAACGTCAATGCCTTCGTTGACTGCACCCGAGTCATTCTCGGACGTACACAGTTATATAATATTAAAACAATAAAATATGCAAATAATAATAACTGAATTTAAACAGTACAACAAGATAAGGTATACTTGTCTGGAACTCCGATGTGAACAAGTAAGGATCCGGAACCTACAGCCAAGGTAGAATCGTCTTGGGTTCCTATAAATATATAACAATAAATATTAATCCCTACATTGCACTATGCTAATCACGCACAAGAGTACAACTTATGTAACGTCATGAGTAACGCAGAGTCTAAATCAAATAAACGTTCTAACTAAATAGGTTGGCTAAGATTGACTAGTCAAGGATCAAGGAGGTAGGTGTACACTTAGTCTATTAGTCCCACAACATTTACAAGCATCTAAAGGTATAATTTCTCATATGTCACAATCGCGGTCACAACTAGAATTTGTGTAGGTGCTAAGTTGTTGTCCAAGACAAGTTTGATAATGGTAACCATCTAGGTCTCCATGTACGAGTGTATCATATGTCCTTAAATACCGTGCACAATAAGAGAGTTAGCTACCAATACGTTATGTCTCCAATATCGTATAACACTAAATACGTGTCCTAGCTAGTAGGTTAGGGTAAACAATGATAATCTAGTCTAAGCACCTAGGGACTACACAAATATGTGTTATTAACAACCTAATTCCATGAAGTATTTAATAACACTAACTACTACTCCAACACATGCATATACATACTAGATAATAGGGTTCACTGAAGCAAGTGCTGGTAAATGAAATACAAAGAGTCTGAATATCCATAATATATCTGAAATAGTCTGATGGGGACAAATTCACTGAAATACAACAATAAAATAAAAGTACGGAAATAAGTAAGATAACTAGATTAGAGCATCAACTAGCTAGATAAAGACGCTATAGTCCAAGGTAGTAGTGTACCCCAAATCATGGGAACTCCTCTAGAAATGCCTTAAAGTGCTCAGCCATGAATCCGGTCTCTACTCCTGCTCCATAGATGGTCGGGTACAAGTGCTCGTCCAGATCTGGAAAGAAACCAGGTCCTCAGAGGGATGTAACAAGATACAAAAATATATGCCATAAGTAAATACTATAAACTCGAGGGTGATCTAACCATCTAAATAAAATTTACTTGAAGACAACCTTGGTACATATGGGTAGATAAAAGGTATAAAGCATAGCGTCAAGACAGAGACTAAGTATTTGGCATTGGCTATAAACTGGATGCCAGAAGTATATGCTGACTACAACATCGATCATGATAGCGCGCAGCTAGTAACCTCTGCCGGATGTATCGACAAGCATATATGCCCATAACAGGGTAGCACATAGCCCATAACCGGGTAACACCGAGGCTCACGACTCCGTAGTTTGCTCTGAAACTACGGTAGTCAAATGTCTGTCCCATACGCCTACTAATTGTCTTCCCCACCCAATGTTAATGTACAAGTCATGAATACGATATGGATATCTCGTACTATAATGCAAGTCACTAAGAAATATACCACCATACTAAATATAGTCACACGTGCTGCTCACACCGATGGCCAGTCAAGTATGAAGCACGCGTCCTTATATGAACTCACTCTGTGACGTGTAATGATACGTGTCAAGGCCTGGGGAGTCATATTGATAAATCTATAACTTTAGGTGCGTCCACTAGACACTAGGTCAAATACAAGTCCTAACGTCAACGCCTTCGTTGACTGCACCCGAGTCATTCTCGGATGCACACAATTATATAATATTAAAATAATAAAATATGTAACTAATAATAACTAAATTTAAATAGTAAAACAAGGCATGTATACTTACCTGGAACTCCGATGTGAATAAGTAAGGATCCGGAACCTACAACCAAGGTAGAATCGTCTTGGGTGCCTATGAATATATAACAATATCAATCACTATATTGCGCTATGCTAATCATGCACAAGAGTACAACTTACGCAACATCATGAGTCACGCAGAGTCTAAACCAAATAAACATTCTAACTAAATAGGTTGGCTAAGGTTGACTAGTCAAGGATCCAGGAGGTAGGTGTACACTTAGTCTACTAGTCCCACAGCATTTACAAGTCATCTAAAGGTATAATTTCTCATATGTCACAATCGCGGTCACAAATAGAATTTATGTAGGCGCTAAGTTGTTGTCCAAGACAAGTTTGATATTGGTAACCATTTAGGTCTCTATGTACGAGTACGTCATACATCCTTAAATACTGTGCACAATAAGACAATTAGCTACCAATACGTTACATCTCTAATATTGTATAACACTAAACATGTGTCCTAGCTAGTAGGTTAGGGTGCACAATGATAATCTAGTCTAAGCACCTAGGGACTACTCAAATATGTGTCATTAACAACCTAATTCCATAGAGTATTTAATAACACTAACTACTATCCAACACATGTATATATATACTAGATAATAGGGTTCCTTAACAACCTTGGTCTATGTAACACAATAACAAGGAGGAGGAGTGAACATGCAAACCTAGGGTTAGATCTTAAACAAGGAGGGGTGCTCGGCCCGCGGCTCGAGGGTGGACGATCTCCGGCAGGTGGAGGTGCTCCGGAAGACTGTACAGTAGCAGCAGTAGCAACAGCAACAATGGCAGCAACAGTGGGGTGGTAGTGACAAGTTGACGGTGGTGGCGGGATGGTTGTGGTCGGGGTGATGGTGAGACTGATGGTGGCGGTGGCTATGGTGGTTGGAGGTGGTGATGGCCGGGGTGATGATGGCTATGGTGGTGGCAGGATAGTCGTGGATAGGGAGGAGGAAGGTGGTGGCAGTCGTGGTGACTTTGGGGGAGGTGGCGACTGTCGTGGTGACTAGTATGGCGGGATGATGGTAGAATGATATTGATGGTCGGGGTGTTTGGTCGGGGTGATGATGGCTATGGTGCCATTGTCATGGAGGAGAAGGTGGTGGCGGTTAGCTGTGGTGGTGCTGTCGAGGGTGGCGGTATTGGCGGTGGTGGTGCTCGGAGAAGATGGTGGTCGTTGGGATGATGGTGATGGTCGGGATGATGATGGCTACGGTGGCACTGTCGTGGAGGAGGAGGTAGTGGCGGTTAGCTGTGGTGGCAGGATGATGATGATGATGGTGGTGGAGATGGTGATGGAGAAGGTGGTATTTGCCGGAGAAGGAGAAGAAGAAGGAGGAGGAAGGTGGCGGGTATTGTGGTGGTGGGATGATGATGATAGTGGTGGAGAAGGTGGTATTAGCCGGAGAAAGAGAAGGAGAAGGAGGAGAAAGGTGGCAGGTGCTGTGGTAGTCGGGATAGTTTTCGAGGTCACGGTGTTGGCGGCGGTGGTGGTCGGAGAAGACGATGGTCGTGGGGATGATGGTAGAAGATGGAAGGAGGTAGGCAGGAGAAAAAAGAAGGAGGAGGAGTTCGGTTTTTAGGGTTTCGGTTAGGTGTGTGTTGGATGAATTTAGAGAGAGAGAGAGGAGGTGTTTATGTAGGAAAGAGAGAGGAGGAGGGCATGGGGATTAGGGCCGACCACAAGGCTTTTTCTAGAGATGGAGGAGATTCCTCATGAAGAAATGGGTGGCTAGGATGGGCTAAATTTTGAATGGAGGGTGTGGATGAGGTAGGTGAAAAGGTGGTGTGTTGTATAAATAAAATGGGAGAGGAAAACATTGTGTGACTGGTCAAAAATAGAGGGTAGGTTTCTTCATGGTTTTGCTCCAATAGGGAATGGACACCTAGTTGCTTATTTGCACAAAAGCCCCTAACAATTTAGAAATTGCATAAACAAGGGAAATTAGGATTGGATGAGGAAAAATATGATATTTGGTATAATGTAGTAGATTAAAATGGTATGTGGTATTTAGTATGAACCTTGAGGGTGTGAGTGGAGGTTTGGGTTGATGTTGGGTCTAGTTTTGGGTTGGTTGGATCATTACACTAATTTAATTAAAATTAATGTCAATGGTGTTCTTTAATTAATTGAAAGTGCATAGGATAAAATTGGGTGGGACTCAAGTGTCATAGATGTAGTAGACTCAGAATAGATTATTGTCATAAATTGGATTGCATAAAATGGGTCGAGGTTGTATCTCCAATTTTAATTGAGACGGACAATGATGCAAAGCTAAATTTATTTGGATTTAAAAATAGATTTTTGTAACGAATATTATGTGACTAAAATGAAGCATAAGAGAGGATATTTATGAGTTGTATAAATGTCAGAATAGAAGGCTGACACGTCTAGGAAAAGTGTATAAAATTTATTTGAAGTCAGAAGCCAGAGTAACGCTTTAAACATCGAACAAACGGTAAGGTACACCAAAAAAATTTAATTAAAAGAGGCAAATTAATAACTCCATTAAATAATAAAAGAAATAACCCTAAATGAATCCTAATCCTAGATTTGGGTCACCAATTTAGGATTTATTTAATTTAAATTTAGAAGACTAGGAATAATTTGGATACAATTAGAATTAAGTTACAACGATTATGTGACTTAATATACCTTACCGTCGCTTCGATGTTTGGAGCGCTACACTAGTAGTTGCCTCCAACCCAAAAGTTATACACATCTCTTAGATATGTCAGGCTACCCCTCTGACCATTGTGCAACCTTAGATACTCGTCATTGCGTCTCACCTAAGCTTCGCAATATTTATTAATGAACACCATGCGCGCTGTTAATTAAATTAAATTAGGAGCAGTTTCACCTCAAGCAGGACCCAACCAAGCCCACGTGCACCCTTTCACATGGATCAGCCGCTCCCCAATGAGTCCAGACAGGCCCAAGTTCTGAGGCTAGCCCATAAAATTCCCCTTATAAATATACATACTCTATAACATTTTAAACCCTAATTCACTATTTACCACCTACCCTCAAACCCTAGCCGTTCCCCTTGCAACCCGAGCTACCCCCTCCACTTCCGACCAGTCAATGCCTCAGGCTGCCACCCCAACCACCGGACAACCCCTTCGCCCCTGGACCACCACCCCCACCGCCAGCGCAGCACCTCTATCCACCGTCGCCGCCATCTCTTTCAAAATCATTAACTTCTCCATTAACCCGACTCCTTAGCCGCTGCCCCCGAGATACCCTGCTGCCTCAGTCACCGCCCACTACTGGCCCTGTACCATCCTCAGCCTCCCCACCTCTGCCAAAGCCGCTGTTGTATCTGCTGCCGCTGCTGTACGTACTGCCGCTGCTGCGTGGACTGTCGACCGGAGCTCCGATCGACGGCGAGCGGGCACATCGACGAAGCAGATTTCCCTCGCTCTATTGATCAGGTACTCGTCTACCAATATTTTTGGTCTTGTGTCCTATCATCCTTCCATTGTGTCATTGTGTCGTATATCATAGGGTTGGACACAAGTTATGAAATGAGAAACCCTATATGGTTATGTATGATTATTAACTAAATTAGATAGTAAATTAATTAATAGCAATTACCTTAATGAATGACCTGTGATTTAAGACTTATATATTTCACCATTAAAAATGTAGGCCTAGACCTAGTGCACTTAAACATGAGGAAGAAGGACATGTATCTATGCAAAAACACAAGAGTTCCGTAAAACTATAACGTAGAAAATTATTTTCTCGAGGTACATGGTAGCCGAGGACAGAACACGTGTACACCCTAGCTATGTGCACACGTGTCACTGTAGTCGACTAACCATGATCTCATGACAGTACCTAGAACATCGTCATAATTAAGCATGTAATTCCCTTAGTGTCTGATGTTAGATTGCTATATTATATTGTATATTTAGGATCATTGGATCAGCCAGGAGATACCGCAGGAGCAGGCTAGTGGCATTCACAGCTTGAGGACCCAGGCAAGATACCTTGCCATATTTACTGTCTAATTTAAATATTGCATATATTGTATGATATTTTCTTGCTTATTTTATATGACTGTGTGCGTCCAAGATTGACTCGGGTGCTGTCAATGGATACGTCGATGATTTAGTATACTTGACCTAGTCACTAGTAGACTCACCCCAGTTAGGAGGATACGTTGATATCTTCCAAGACCTGACACTTTTACACGTATTCACTATGACATTCATATTGGGATGCGGGTCCGCGTATTCGACTAGCTATCGGTGCGTGTGACATGCATCACGGTTAGTACGTAACTCAGGATTATGTTATTTTAGAGACTGGCATATAGACACATGGTATGCATGTCGAGTATTCGACTAGTATATCTACATTGGGCGGGGAGGATAGCTAGTAGGCGTATGGGATACACACATTGGACTCTGTCATATCCGGAGGAGCCACAGATCCAATGGCTTCTTTTATTGCAGATACCGCACTCTTCGGAGTGATACAGACGTATATATATTGCAGATACCTCATTCTTTGGAATGATAGATGTTACAGATATCATGCTCTTCGGAGTGTTGGACGTTATGCCTACACCTACCTATACGTACCAAAGTTGTTCTCATATTGCATTCACTTAGATGGTTAGCACACCCTTATTGTATTTATTTTATTCAGTATTTATATATGGCATATTTTTATGTATCTTGTTACGTCCCTCTGAGGACCTGGTACCTTTTCAGATTTGGACGAGACATATTACCCCACCGTGTACGGCCCAGGATAGGAGACTAGGTACGCTACCGCAAAGGAGCTAGAGGTGCTACCGTCAGAGTTTCCGTGATCACCTGGTAGGCCTTCTGCCTAGGATTGAGAGCATTATTATCTAGTCAACCGATGCCCTAGTTATTATCTTTTATCTATCATTTTAGTACTTTATTTTGTCATAGTAGTGGGTTTGTCCCCACCAGACATTCTTGGTTGTACTATGATATTTGAGACTGGCATTTATCTTCCAGCATTTATTATCAGTACATTCTTGCAGTTTATATTTGTGGATGAGATTAGATTACCTGTTGATATTGATATTGGACTTGTTAGTTATTTAGGACAGCGTAGCACTCTTCGTTGGATCCATTAAATTAGGATATCCTCGGAGACGTGACAGCTGGCTATTGCCACGAGGCCTAGTTCCATATATTTTGGGACTGGGGCGTGACATGGTTTTAGTGGTGGCCCATGCAGGTCGACTTTTTTGCTTGTGGTACGATAACGTGTCCAGCGAGCCTGCAATAGGATAGAAATTTCTAGGTCTCATCCACTTTGATTTATGTTTTTGAACTTCCTTCGTGGTACTTTTAAATATCTATATCCTATTTGCTTAATTTTGTACTCTTTTAATGAAGTCCTATCTCTTGCATCAAGATGAACTTGCGCAGTGGACGAAGAGCACCCAGTGCCGTGGTGCCAACCGACACTACCCAAAGAGAGGAGGTACCCCAGGGACTACCTGGAGGGCAACCACCGCCACAGGCCCCGCTGATACATTGGCACGAGACTTCTCAGGGTGATCCTACCCAGCAGCCCGAGGGACAGACTTCATAGACGATCCTCGCACAAAATTTTGAGGGCCATACTTCAGGAGCTACACCGATGCCGCAGACCGAGAGGCCGACATCTGATGAGACACCTACCGCACAGCCAAAGGTTCCACTACCACCACCCCCACCTTATCCACCCCAGATGCCACAGCTAGATGGACAGCCACAGATGCTTCAGTTCTTTCAGACTATGATGCAAGCACAGTTGCATCAGACAGAGTTGTTTAGACAGAGTCTGATGGCAGTACTAGAGAGGATACTCGTCACAACACCAGTACCAGCACCTGCACCAGCCCAGACATGAGGCACTGTGAGATGGTTCCGACAGATGGGACCAGATACTTTCTCAGGCAATGAGACAGTAGAGGAGATCTCCGATTGGGTTGCCAACACAGATATGTTACTTGAGGCTTCACAACTGCATCCAGACCTTTGGGTGACTGCCGTGAGGGCCCAACTAAAAGGCAACACCCATCACTGGTGGGATTCTATTGAGCGCAGTGTAGGCAAGAACCAGACTTGGGAACAGTTCCTAGAATACTTCAATGCGAAGTATTTTTCAGCAACAGTAAAAAATGTTCTGTTCTTCCAGTTCCTACATCTAGAATAGGAGAATATGACTGTTGATGCATATGACACAGAATTTAGCCATCTCAGTAGATTTGGTGCCGTCTTGATACCCAATGACCTGGAGAAGGCTCAGAGATTCTATCACGGTCTTACTTTTGAGCTACAGAGGTATACCACCACACAGGCAAGGATATCTTATGAGGAGGTTCTTGCAGAGGCGAGGATCCAGGAGGCCATTGTCAGAGGAGCTAGATGTTCCCGCATGACCACACCAGCCAAAGCCCAGCCCAGAGCAGAAGGACCGATCCGTCATCCCGGAGCACAGACATAGTAGAGGGCAGCCCCATACCCGCAGTAGGAGCTTCCGACTTGTCACCATTGTGGCAAAAAGGGATACGTCATCAGAGACTGCCAAAAATGATGGGATTATGCATGATATATGGAGCAAGTAAACACCTTGCCCGAGACTGCCCACAGCGCAGAGATGCAGCACCCCAAACCGTACAGAGGCCAGCAGCACCAGTCCCGAGGATACTACCCCCACCAGGAGGTTAGCGTCCACCCACAAAGGATTTCAGAGGGGACCACCCTTGGCCCCACAGCAGGCATAGTTTGATCAAGCCCGACAGCAGACCGGAGGGTAGAGGTACGGACAGGCCTTTGTATTAGCAGCTACTGAGGAGGAAATAGAAGGAGAAGCTATCACAGGTACCATTTTAGTTGCATCATTACCTGCGACGGCATTGTTTGATTCTGGTTCTATGTTATCATTTATATCTAGTAGATTTGTAGGAATACATAGAGTAGCTACTTCTTTCTTACCTAAGAGTTAGAAGATTCTTACCGGAGGAGGTATCCTGCCGGTTACCAGCACTATCAGAACGTGCTCGGTAGTCGTATGTAGTAAAGAGATGAGAGCACGATCTTGGTGTTACCCATCCTGTACTTTGATGTTGTGCTAGGCATGGACTGGTTAAGCCAGTATAATGCCGTACTGAACTGCCGGAAGGGTAGTATGACTTTTAGACCGCCAGACCAACTGGAGTTCGAGTATATGCGAGGGACCGTCGAACAGGGAGTAGGACAGATAGCTGGAGCTTACATGGCTATGGAGATGGTACCCCCACCAATAATTATAGAATTTGAGGATATTTTTTTAAAGAATTGCCAGGCTTACCGCCAGATAGAGATGTGGAGTTCACCATTGAGCTAGTACCCGGAGCAGCACCGGTATCGTCTAATGTGTACCGATTGGCGAAGAAGGAGTTAGATGAGTTGAAGCTACAATTAGAGGAGTTGTAGAGCAAGGGATTTATCCATCCTAGTGCATCACCTTGGGGAGTACCAGTGTTGTTTGTACCTAAGAAGGATAGAACAGTACGTATGTGAATTGATTACAAAGCCCTTAATGCTTTGACTATCAAGAACAAGTACCCCCTGTCGCGGATTAATAATTTATTCGACCAGTTGACAGGAGCAGTGGTGTTCACAAAGATCGACTTGAGATCGGAATACCTGTAAACCCCTTCACCCAAAATTAGGCCTACTTGGCTTACATAGTGAAATTAGGGCTCGTTTGAACCCAATTAGAAATAGAACACAACATTTATTTAATTTTTTTTGTAATATTTATGACACGTAGCGCACCTTACCATTGCTTCGATAATTGGAGCACCTCACTAGCCATTTTCTTTCTATAACTTTCACCACCTTATCCTAGACATGCCCGCCTACTATTCTGATCTTTGTGTAACTTATAATTATGCTTTCTTGTGCTATATTTTAGTCGCACAATAAACGTCGCGGACGTTATTATTTTAATTCTAAATAAATCCTGACCTTGTACCCTTGTGCGTTCCAATTGAAATTGGAGACACAATCTTGACCGTTTTATACAACCCAAATTTTATTAATATGCTATACCGTATTCTCTACGTACCTGACACCTGTGTCCCACCTAATTCTATTCCCAGGTACTTCTAATTAATTCCAGAACATCGTGCACATTCAATTTAATTAATTTAAATCTAATTTTCGTCTTTGTGTAATTTTCCAATTTTTGGGCACTTTTATGTAAAAGTGCATTGAGGTGTCCACATCATTGGACAATACGTGAAGAAACCCAATTTTTCTTTCACAGAAATTTTCCTATAAATTTTGGGATGTGCAACGCGCACATTGCCCCCTCAATTAAACCTATCCTTGCATTTTAAACAATGCATTTATAGCCGTCCCCAACATCCCCATGAGAGCCCGAGGCCCAAACCCTAGGAGGTGTTGACCAAGCCCACTCCTAGGTCAATAAAACCCTAGTTCACATGTATATAAATACAAACTTTTCTCCTTTTTATTATTTATTGGAAAACCCCAAAACCTAATTCTAACTCAGTCGACCACCTCTCCCCTTACTATTCAACTTTCTTCCTTCCCCCAGTCCCCCTCGTCGGAGCTCTCGATGTAGGAGAACTCTCACCGCCAACTCATCGACAGCCCCCTTCCCCGGTGATCACCGTCGACCTCCTCTAATACACAGCGCCTGACCCGCTCGTCCCCGACCCCCTATTAGCCTTAACCCGACCGGAGCTCATCCCTGACGCCGGAGCTCGCTGTACTGCCCAACCCGCTCCACGGCTTTCTCCCTCACCGCCTCGTCCTCCACCGAAGCCGGCAACAACATCCCTGACTTCATTTCCCAGTCATCCTCCTCCGCTCTCCCTGTTGACCTCGCCACAAGAACACCCTTGACTGAACCACCTCTTCTCGAACTCGCCGGACTCCCCATCACTATCACCATGGCTATTGCCCTAACCTTCATCCTTGACCTGTCCTTCCTCCTCCCTCGCTGACCTCGTCGATGACCTCATCTGCACTCCACCACGACATCGTCACCACCAGCCACAGGCATTCCCAACCGCAGACCCCGCAACACAAGTCTCCACCCTCGACTCCTTCTCCTTCCCGGCTACATCCTTCATCCAGTCACCACCACCAGCACAAACACCTCCGCCTGCCAACCTGGCCTCCAACTCCTCCTCCCTGCTCAGCCTCCCTATGGCCAGAGAAGCACCTCCCATTAACACCACCACCATTGCCATCCCCCTCTCCCTCGTCGACTTCTTCTCCCTCTTCCTGTCCAGCCACCTCGCCTAGCCGGATTCTGGCGAGCCTCGTAGCCTATCACCACCATCATCCATGACCATCATCACTACCTCAATTATCTTCACCATCATCATCGCCATCATCGTTGTTATTATCACCTTAACCACCCTCGTCACCATTATCATCCTCATCATCGACCCTAACATCGTTATCACCCTCGTCGTCCTTGGTATCATCATTGTCCACATCATCGTCCTCATCATCATCATTCTAGTCATCATCATCATCGTTCTTGTCATTCCATTGTCCACGTTATCGTCCTCGTCGTCATCATCACCTCCATAGTCATCGTCGTTATCATCGTCATCACCATCGCCATCGTTACTGACATCGTCATCATCCCTATCATCATGATTGTCAAACATTATCATCATCCATCCTCATCCATGTAATCATCATCATCTCACTATCATCATCATCATCTCATTGTTGTCGTTATCATCATCATTAGTCATTATCACCCTTAACTATCACCCTTAGCAACCCCAATTATCGTCATAACCCTTGTCATCGTCGACAACATAGACCCGTCACCCTTGCCAGATAATCCGCAGCCGACACCCCCAATTTTCGTACCTGTGCAGGCTGACCCCGAGGATCTATTGGATTGGTTCTACGCGGTTTTTGGAGCTGGTTATTGGTGCTACGCAGCATTTTTGCCAGGCAAGTATACCTTGCCTTTGTTATACTATTTAAATTCAGTTATACATTTAGTTGCATGTTTATTATTTTAGATTACATAATGTGCGCATTCGAGAGAGACTCGGGTGCAGTCAACGAATGTGTTGACGTTAGGACAGTGTCTGACTTAGAGTCTAGTAGACCCACCTAAAGTTGTGGAGTTATTGGTATGACTTTCAGGCCTTGACATATTTCTTACACGTGTTGTGAGTCTCATGTAGGGCACGGACTTGCGTATATGGTTGGCCACCTGTACGTGTAGGTCGTATAACGGATAGGGTATAACTGCCAATAGTGTTGTATGTTAGAAGACTTAGCAATTATTAGTAGCCAGAGCATAGACTGTCGTGATACGATGGCCCAATCCTTGTCCTTGTTTGGTTGTTAGGATTGGGCTATTGTTGTAGCGATAGAGTATGAGCCAGAGTTACGACGCCCCGGTATAGTAACTACAGCGTATTATTGATAAAACATGCATAGATCATTGGGCGGGGAGGACGACTAGTATGCGTATGGGACACCCATCTCCTTTATACAGATACCGCACTCGACAGAGTGATACGAACATTATTATTTATATAGATACCACGTTCCCTAGGGTGTTGGACGTTACTTGGTGATTTTACAGATACCTCATTCTTCAAAATAATGGACGTTACAGACACCACACTCTAGAGAACGTTGGACGTTATTATATTCATGCGTCCGTGTTATAGGGGACATATGTGGCATATACTAGCCAGTTGTCATGATTGGTGAATTACGTCAGCATATATCTAGGCTACACTTTCCCATACAACCAAGGTTGTCCTTAAGTACATTTCACCTAGATGGTTAGGTCACCCTTGAGTTTTTACAGTATTTACTTTATGGCATATTTCTATGTATCTTGTTATGTCCCTCTGAGGACCTGGTCCCTTTCCAGGTGTATTATTCATGAGTATTTACAGGAGCGCAGATTTGGACTGGCTACGTATATTGTAATGAGGTCTTCCCTTCGAGCCATGACTGTTAGTTGATATTCTTGTATTGTATTTATCTTGTTTATCTATATTCTGGTTCGGCAGTGGATTTATTTCCATCCGACTGTCATCTTTAGATACTTTTCATGGTGATCTAGTTTCATAGCTACTGGTCATTTATTTATATTGATTCTATGGATGAGATCTAGATTAAACCTTGTGACTTGTGATAGATTTTTACCACTTGTGGATTTGATATTCATACTACAGCGTATGTATGGGTTTTGGTTTCCATATATTGGAGTTGTCATATCCATGCGGCTGGCATGCCTACGTATCCTGGTCTTACGTATTTTGGGACTGAGACGTGACATGTTTTTAGTGGTGGCCCATGCAGGTCAAGAGCATATTGTCTCGGTTACGTTACTGTACCGAGCAAGCCTGCACCTAGGATTAGAGTATAGGATCTCATCCACAACTGACTATGACTCATCCTTCCTTCCAATTTATTCTTTATAAATAGCTGCATCATGCTTGATTCATGTGCTTTCCTTATAGTTCCTAGAGTATAGCCTTCTCCTAGAATATATAAACCCCTATTGTTAGATAATAAGTTGGGTAACCTTCCTATTAAGAGTACAACTAGGATAATAACATATCACTGAGTTAGAATACTTAATAAAACCCTAGCACCCCTTACCTATAGATTAACGTACCGTTATCCCTCGATATAGGTATGAAGACTTGAGAGTGGTATAGACACTACTAGAGTAGTTAGAAAGTTGACCGTAAGATTTGACCCTAGTATTGAGGAACCAATAGAAATCCAAGATTGAATATTAGGGCTGAACCTAATAATGAGATAGTATTAGAGAACTATAAATATAGATCTTTGTCTTGATATTAGTAGACAGTACCATAGAAATCCAGAGCAACGAATATGACATTCCCCTTGATCATACCTCGAACACAGAGATTAGCATCCTACTTCCCCTCAAGAAACCATGATATTATCTAGAGTCTCTATTATAATTTTATATCTTGTTCCTCTGGAAACTTAGCGCTCACTACATTTGTGCGATGACTAATTATGTTCTTCGATTCTTCATTTTTAAATTCGTGCCACCTAACCTTCTGATTTTAGGCCAAGTGATTTCCTTTTGTTAGGATATATAGTTTGCTTGAATTTTGAATTTAGTGCCTGGTAGTTAGGGCTTGATAGCTTTCTGTTATTCTTGTAGATTATGACTTGATGATTATCCTTTAGTCTAAATCACAAAATTTGTACCCTACCTCAATATAGATTATATCCTCTTTACCCTTGAAGACCAGTAACAATTCCATTCATACTATTGACACTTGCTCTATAAGCACTATGATTAAGACTTAAGATGGTCATTACCTATATAATGCAATAGGAGACCCTAATAAGTACCAAGTTCTTTTCCGTATATACCCCAATAAGAGTTTATACCTTATTATTTAGCAGGATCCCCTTAAGACTATCACAATATTAGTTAATATTTTAAGTTGGGAGGTATGCCTCACAACCTAGTAACACATAGTCCTCTTGACTCATTAATGTAGTGTAATTGAATGACACCAACTGTAGACTTGCATCAGAAGATAATATTTATTCAGACTATAGAACTTAGAGGCCCATACCCCTATGTGGTTGACTAGCGACTTAGACAAGGAGTTGTATGACAACTGTAGAGATTTTAGAGTCTTGTTGTTTGTTTTATTTTATTTTAGTGAACTTGAATTATTTTGTACCTTCTTTCATCAAAATCCAGCGTATTCATATATTCTAAACTATCGTGATTTATGCTGCTATTTTATAGCCTAGCTTTGCAAGTTTATTCTTTTAGCGAGCTTGTTCATGACATATGTGTTATTGGGGACGCCTACTAATACATTATCTAAATCAGAATCAGTATATTAGGGTCTGTGTCACGCCCCAGTCCCAAAATATCGATGGACTATATACGTGGCAATGGCCAGCAGCACACATTGATGGACAAACCCAATTTAATGGATCCATCAGGGCGTACTTAAGCTGTAATACAATAATAAGGGTCTAGATAGACTAATCTCACCCACAAAAATGAACACAACAATATCAGAATCATAAAGCAAGATCAATCTCAATAAAATATAAACTCGAGAAATAACCCGATAATGAGTCTGATACATCTGTCAAGATACAAGAATAAAGATAACCACAGCAAATACTGAGTATGAAATAGTATATACTCAGAAGATACCCTCAGGGATCACTCGTCTACTGGACCTGGTACTGCTCCAGTGTCTGCACCTGCTCCTGCTCCTGCTAATGCTCCTGTCCCGTATACCTAGGGGTAGATCTCGTCTGCTAATCCTGGGGACATAATCCGGATCCAGGTCCTCAGGGGACATAACAAGGTATAAAATAACTCAAGCCATAATAATGCAGTGCAGAAAATAAATAAGTAAATAGGGTAATACTAAATAACCAGCTAAGTGAAATACAAGATGAGAGCAGCACTAGAAATCAGGCTGAGACCACTACAAGCTCTGTGTCTGGGAGCCGGTAGCAGTGTTACTATGTATTTTACTATGTATTTTACTATGTAATATATATATGAAATCAGCCTGTAGCCTGTGTGTCTCTCCCCACCCAATGTAACCACACGTCTCATGTCCATAACGTCTCATGTACATGTCACGCAAGATCATAGCTAATGCAACCAGTCATATATTATCTATGAGTATAATGTCTATGTCAAATCCTGCATCCTATACAGAATCACCATGAATATCTCAGGAAGATTCTGTCTCATAAATAGTGTCAAGTGTTCTGGGTTATAATGTACTTGATAAGACAAGTACGAGAATGTAAAGGGTCACGAATGTCCATGTTTAGATGACGTTACACAACTCCGCGTACGGTGTTGGCACCCGATTAATAATCGGACACTAAGTAAGTCACACGGTCCTAGGTTAAGCATGTATAACAATATATAAATAAGACAAGAAATAAGTAGCAAAAACTGCAGTGTTGGCAAGGTACACTTGCCTAGAGTTGGAATACCAACAGCTGTCCCTGTATAAGTGGATCCTGCCGGTACTCCTCCAAAAGCTGTAATAAACATCACCAACAGTCTCAAAAAATATCAAATAGCTAAAAATGCCTGTCTTTACGTCCAATTTGGACACAGGGGCAAAAATAACATTTTTTTGGTCAAAGCGGGGTCCACATGTGGGCCGCTTTGCACCGGAAAATGTGTTAGGGTCAAAGGTCTCCAAATTCGTCAAACTTAGTGACAACAAGTCCCGAACGATGATACGAACCCAACGGAACTTCCAGAATTGGATTTCGATGAGCCGATCACAAAATCTCCCGTCAGGTGGAGCCGCGGGGCCCACGATACGTGATTTTGTCAACGTTCTCAGAATCGAACCAAACTTGGGTCACAGGACCAGCGTATTGCTACGAGTCAGATGGCACAAGTTTTGTTTCGATCCGACTTGTGTACACGAAGTTACGATGTGTTCCAGAACAGGCGAATATTGGGCGTTATCGGCGGATATGCGTTAATTTCGGTGTGCACGCACACCCAAATCAACTTCTGCGAAATTCTGCACGTCCGTATCAACGGCGCGCACATTTCGGTGAAGACCGCACGTGACCAAGTCGTCCCGTTTGGCGGGGCACACTCAGTTTCGGGGTAAAATAGGGTGTTGTTTTTCCTGTTTTTGGATCGCGGTTCGCGATCGCCACAGGACGCAACACACCGAGCGGGTTGCACGAGCATCGAGAGGATTACACAGCCTACGTGTCACAACCGACGAAATGAAAAATGGAGCAACGAGGAGAGAGAACGGGTTACCTGAACAGGGCTCCGTGGAACAAGAATTTCTCGTGTCCGGGTACTGTTTTGTTTCCTGTCTCGAGTCTGCCGTGTCCGGAGCTAGGGCGGCTGTGTCCGGGTCACTGTGTCCGTGATAGGGCAGCTGGCGGTCGGCTGGGAGTGGGCGTTCTGGTCGGGCGGAGCCCGTCGGCGGCTAGGGCGGTGGTCGGGCGCTGCGAGTCGGCGGAGAGAGGTCGGTGGTCGGGGAAGATGAGGTCGGGGCGGCTGGGACGGTGGAGCTGGGCTTGGCTAGGGCAGAGGGAAGGTGGATACGGTGAGGGGATGGTCGAGGAAGACAAGGGTGGTATTCGTCGAGCGGTCGACATCGGCTAGGGCGGTGGAGCTCGTCGGGAGGAGGAGACGAGGGTGGTGGGGGTGTTCTGGTCGGTGGTCGAGGATGGGCTATGGCGGTGTTCGTCGATGGGATGGTCGACGACTGGGGCTGATGGCGAGATGACGAAGCGGGGTGAGGTGGTGATGGTCGAGGCGGAAGAAGAGGGACGGGCCGAGGGAGGTGGTCGAGCGGGGTGCTCGGTGCTGCGACGGAGAGGGAGATGGCGAGATGGGGGTGCTGCGGGTCGACGACTGAGGGAGACGAGGGCTAGGGAGCGGCGCTGCGGGCGGCTGAGAGAGGTCTGGAGAAAGGAGGCGGCGAGTCTGCGTTAGGGTTTCGGCCGGCTGGGCTCGATTTATGAGGGTTTTAAGGGGGCCGGAAGAGTATTTCCGGATAGAATTTGGGAATTAGGGTTTCGGTTAGGGTTTCGGGTCGGGTTCGATTCGGATCCGACCCGACCCGTTAAGGATGGGTTTGGTTTGGTTCGGTCTAACACGGTTTGGGTCAGTTTGGTTTGGTTTATTTCAAAATAAATCGGGTTTAGTCAGGGTTTAATTAGGTTTAAAAATACATTGGTTTTTAGGGCTTTAAAAATGTTTCCGGAGTCCAATTAATTCACAGAAAATTATCCTATGTCCAGTTTTTCATTTTACACCCAAAAATATTATTTTCATAATATTTTAATATTAATTAATATCATTTAAAAATTATTTAGTTATAAAATACCTTAGTTTTAATTCCAAAAATTACCGAAAATTATAAGAAAATATTAAAAAATTCTGAAAAATCAGGGTGATGACTGTCTGGACAACCCTAGTGCACTTGGTTCGCTCTTTGGATGACTACTTTACGTGGATTGAGATATATAGTTGACTAGTAGACGAATATACCTTCCTCTAGACATGTCTAAGCATATCATATCGGTTACATAACTGTTCCAATATAAACATGCGAATAGAAATATACCAAAATAGGATTTTAATCCACAACAGCCCTGACAACTCTCCTTTTTGAATTCTTCAATCTCCTTGAACCTCGTTCTTGTATTCTATTAACATACCCTTGAACTCTTTATTATTGGTCTCCGTCTTCCCCTATTTTGGGAAGACGAAATCTCGTGCTTAGTATAAGTTTGATATACAGAGAGTATTTGATATACCCTATAGGCCAATTACATTATTTGATGGTTATTTTGTAACCAAGGGCATATCACATGTAATATATTTGGTGTTAAAATTTTTGAGGATTGAGTAACATGATTAAGTAAAAATTAAGTAATGCGATTTCTAAATATAATAGCCTTATGTGATAGATGGGAAAATTTTAAGTTGGGTAGCAGTTGCATTATCAGCTTGAGAGAAATTTCTCTAGATTGTGATCGAACAAAAAATTAATTTAAAGATTCAAGTCATTTTAATTTTTAGAATTTTGGAAGAATGAGTAAGATAATGAGGGTCAATAAATTTTAAAAATTGGAATATGACAAACCAAATATTTATACTTTGATCACATGATTTGAATTTTAAGAATTGGGGGTGAAATCATCGATTTAAATGTTGAGAAAAATAAATAGAACTCCAAATATGAACATAGTCAGATTGAATTCTAAATTTGATGATTGAATTAAAAGAAATTTTGATTGTTGGACCACCTATTTAAAATATTGAGGATGTAAATTGAAAGTAAACTCTAAAGAGTATAGAATTTCTAAGTTGAAAAAGAGGAGGAATATTTGATTAGAATTATTTCTAAAGAAGATTATGATAGTTAAAGATCGTGATATAAAATTTGATATGCAAAGATGTTGTATGGATTAACTTAGATTAGATGTTGATGGGTTAAAAACTGAGAAGAGATTACAATAGATTGAATTTCGATTTGAACAATGATTATCTTACTTTTGAGGTGATTGTGATAGAATTGATAAAAATCTCAATTATCGCAAGGAGATTGTGATTGACTTACCTTATGTACATAAAGGAATAACAAATTATACCCTAGCTTAATTTTGAGGACGAAATTATTTTTAAGTTGGGTAGATTGTAAACTCCCTCACCCAAAATTAGGCCTACTTGGCTTAGATAGTGAAATTAGGGCTAGTTTGAACCCAATTAGAAATAGAACACAACATTTATTTAATTTTTTTATAATATTTATGACACTTAGCCCACCTTGCCGTTGCTTCGATAATTGGAGCACCTCACTAGCCATTTCTTTTCTACAAATTTTACCACCTCATCCTAGACATGCCCGCCTACTATTCTGACCATTGTATAACTTATAATTATGCTTTCTTGTGCTATATTTTAGTCGCACAATAAACGTCGTGGATGTTATTATTTTAATTCTAAATAGATCCTGACCTTGTACCCTTGTGCGTTCCAATTGAAATTGGAGACACAATCTTGACCGTTTTATACAACCCAAAATTTATTAATATTCTATACCGTATCTTCTACGTCCCTGATACCTGTGTCCCACCTAATTCTATTCCCAGGTACTTCTACTTAATTCCAGAATATCGTGCACATTTAATTTAATTAATTTAAATCCAATTTCTGTTTTTTGCAATTTTCTAATTTTTTGGCACTTTTATGCAAAAGTACATGGAGGTGTCTACACCATTGGACAATACTTGAAGAAACCCAATTTTCCCTTCACAGGAATTTTCCTATAATTTTTGGGATGTGCAACGTGCACATCGCCCCCTCAATTAAATCTATCCTTGTATTTTAAACAATACATTTATAGCCGTCCCCAACATCCCCATGAGAGCCCGAGGCCCAACCCCAAGGAGGTGTAGACCAAGCCCACTCCTAGGTCAACAAAACCCTAGTCCACATGTATATAAATACAAACTTTTCTCCTTTTTATTATTCATTGGAAAACCCCAAAACCTAATTCTAACTCAGCCGATCACCTCTCTCCTTACTATTCATCCTTCTTCCTCCCCCCAGTCCTTTTCGCCGGAGCTCTCGACGTCGGAGAACCCTCACCGCCAACTTGTCGACAGCCCCCTTCCCCGGTGATCACCGCCGGCCTTCACCAATACACAGCGCCTGACCCGCTCATCCCCGACCCCATGTTAGCCTCAACCCGACCGGAGCTCATCCCTGACGCCGGAGCCCGCTGTACTGCCCAACCCGCTCTATGACCTTCTCCCTCACCGCTTCATCCTCCGCCGGAGCCGGCGACAACATCCCCGACTTCGTTTCCCAGTCATCCTCCTCCGCTCTCCCTGTCGACCTTGCCACACGAACACCCTTGACTGAACCACCTCTCCTCGAACTCGCCGGACTCCCCATCACCATCACCATGGCCATTGTCCTCACCTTCATCCTCGACCTGTCCTTCCTCCGCCCTCGCTGATCTCGTCGACGACCTTGCCTGTACTCCACCTCTCCACTGTCACCACCAGCCACCGACATTCCCAACCACAGACCCTGCAGCACAGGTCTCCCCCCTCGACTTCTTCTCCTCCCCGGCCACCTCCTTCAGCCAGTCACCACCACCAGCACAAACACCTCCACCTGCCACCCTGGCCTCCACCTCTTTCTCCCTGCTCAGCCTCTCCATGGCCGGAGTAGCACCTCCCATTAACACCACCACCATTGCCATCCCCCTCTTCCTCGCCGACTTCTTCTCCCTCTCCCTGTCCAGCCACCTGCCTGGCTAGATTTCGGTGAGCCTCATAGCCTATCACCACCATCATCTACGACCATCATCACCACCTCAATTACCTTCACCATCATCATCGCCATTATCGTTGTTATTATCACCTTAACCACCCTCGTCACCATTATCATCCTCATCATCGACCCTAACATCGTCATCACCCTTGTCGTCCTTGGCATCATTATTTTCCATGTCGTCATCCTTGTCATCATCATCCTACTCATCATCATCATCGTTCTTATCATCACCATTGTCCACGTCATCGTTCTCGTTGTCATTATCACCTCCATAGTCATCGTCGTTATCATCGTCATCACCATCGCCATCGTCACCGACATCGTCATCATCCCTATCATCATGATCGTCAAACATTATCATTATCCATCCTCATCCATGTAATCATCATCATCTCTCTGTCATCATCATCATCTCATCGTTGTCGTCATCATCATCATTAGTCATTATTACCCTTAGCAACCCCAATCATCATCATAACCCTTTTCATTGTCGACAACATAGACTCGTCACCCTTGCCAGACAAACCATAGCAGATACCCACATTTTCTGTACCTGTGCTCGCTGACCCCAAGGATCTATTGGATTGGTTCTACGTGACTTTTGAAGCTGGTTATTGGTGCTACACAGCCTTCTTGCCAGGCAAGTATACCTTATCTTTGTTATACTGTTTAAATTCAGTTATATATTTAGTTGTATGTTTATTATTTTAGATTATATAACTGTGTGCGTCCGAGAGAGCCTCGGGTGCAGTCAACGAATGCGTTGACGTTAGGACAGTGTCTGACTTAGAGTCTAGTAGACCCACCTAAAGTTGTGGAGTTATTGGTATGACTTCCAGGCCTTGACATATTTCTTACAAGTGTTGTGAGTCTCATGTAGGGCACGAACTTGCGTATATGGTTGGCCACCTGTACGTATAGGTCGTGCAACGGATAGGGTATAACTGCTAATAGTGTTGCATGTTAGAAGACTTAGCAGTTATTAGTAGGCGGAGCATAGACTGTCGTGATACGACGGCCCAATCTTTGTTCTTGTTTGGTTGTCAGGATTGGGCTATTATTCTAGCGATAGAGTATGAGCCAGAGTTACGATGCCCCGGCGTAGTAACTATAGTGTGTTGTGGATATAACAGGCATAAATCATTGGACGGGGAGGACGACTAGTAGGCGTATGGGACACCCACCTCCTTTATACAGATACCGCACTCGATAGAGTGATACGGACGTTATTATTTATACAGATACCACATTTCCTAGGGTATTGGACGTTACTTGGTGATTTTATAGATACCTCATTCTTCGAAATAATGGACGTTACAGACACCACACTCTAGAGAATGTTGGACGTTATTATATTCATGCGCCCGTGTTATAGGGGGCATATATGGCATATACTAGCCAGTTGTCATGATTGGTGAATTACGTCAGCATATGTCTAGTACTTTCCCATATACCCAAGGTTGTCCTCAAGTGTATTTCACCTAGATGGTTAGGTCACCCTTGAGTTTTTACAGTATTTACTTTATGGCATATTTCTATGTATCTTGTTATGTCCCTCTAAGGACCTGGTCCCTTTCCAGGTGTATTATTTATGAGTATTTGCAGGAGCGCAGATTCGGACTAGCTACGTATATTGCAATAAGGTCTTTCCTTTGAGCCGTGACTGTTACTTGATATTTTTGTATTTCATTTATCTTGTTTATCTATATTCTGGTTTGACAGTGGATTTGTTTCCATCCAACTTTCATCTTTAGATACTTTTTATGGAGATCTAGTTTCATAGCTACTGGACATTTATTTATATTGATTCTATGGATGAGATCTAGATTATATCTTATGACTTGTGATAGATTTATACCACTTATGGATTTGATATTCATACTACAGCGTACGTATGGGTTTTAGTTTCCATGTATTAGAGTTGCCATATCCATGCGGCTGGCATGCCTACGTATCCTGGTCCTACGTATTTTGGGACTGGGGCATGACAATATCATCAAGTGAAGGTGCGAAGAGAAGACATTCAAAACACAACATTCATGACTCGTTATGGTCACTACGAGTTCTTAGTGATGCCTTTTGGACTGAAGAATGCACCTGCTGTATTTATGAACTTGATAAACAGAGTATTCCAGCAATACTTAGACCAGTTTGTGGTAGTCTTCATCGATGACATCTTGGTGTATTCGAAGAGCTACGAGGAGCACGAAGAGCACTTGAGACTAGTGTTAGAGACGCTGAGGAGAGAGAGGCTTTATGCCAAGCTAATCAAGCGTGAGTTTCTTCTAGATCGTGTCACTTTCCTTGGACACGTTATCTCAGGAGATGGCATTTCAGTAGATCCGACGAAGATTTCTTCAGTAGAGACATGGCCAACCCCTACCAATATTTTAGAAGTGAGAAGTTTTCTAGGACTTACCGAATATTACCGGAGGTTCGTAAAGAACTTTACAAAGATTACAGAGCCGATGACCCGTTTGACCCGTAAGGAGCAGGAGTTTACTTGGGCAGAGGAGTGTCAGAAGGCATTCGATGAGCTGAAGAAGCGTTTAACTATGACACCTATCTTGACCATACCATCTGGAATCGAAGGATTCGTGATCTATAGCGATGCATCCGAGAAAGGATTAGGATGCGTCTTGATGCAGCATGGGAAGATTGTGGCCTATGCCTCTAAGCAGTTGAGGACCTATGAGAAGAACTATCCCACCCACGAATTGGAGCTTGCAGCAGTGATCTTTGCTCTGAAGCTTTGGAGACACTATCTATATGGAGAAAGAGTAGAGATATTCACTGATCACAAAAGCCTAAAGTACGTCTACACTCAGAAGGATCTAAACCAGAGACAGAGACGTTGGCTCGAGGTGATGACAGACTTTAAGATTGAGCTGCAATACCATCCGGGAAAGGCTAATGTAGTAGCTGACGCATTGAGCAGGAGATCCATGGAATTTTTCTTAACCACACAGCAACATCTGTTGAGAGATCTAGAGCAGATGGTTATAGAAGTCATTATGCCCAGAGTGGATGGACAATTGTCGAGTTTTCAGTTGCAATCGACATTAGTGGAGAGGATCAAGGCTGCCCTGCCGACGGACGCCACATTTCAGAGGCTACGATTGAGGACAGAGGCGAGAATACAGACATGACTGCGTATACATGAAGATGGGACTTTGAGATGTGGAGATCGTCTCTATGTTCCAAATAGAGAACTTTGTCATGAGTTGATGTCAGAGGCACACAATTCAACCTACTCCATTCATCCAGGAGGCACAAAGATGTACAGAGACCTAAGGCAGTACTAATAGTGGCATGTAATGAAGAGAGAGATAGCACTCTTTGTGGCAAAGTGCTTGGTATGTCAGCAAGTCAAGGATGAACATCAGAGATCTGCAGCATTACTTCAACCGCTTCCGATACCTGAATAAAAATGGGAGCATATCACTATGGACTTTGTTACGGGCTTTCCGAAGAGTCCTAGTGGTCGCAATGCAGTATGGATAATCATGGATAGACTCACCAAGTCTGCACACTTTTTACCCTTCAGAGTTGGGCAATCTACAGAGGTCTTAGCAGATATGTACATGAGCGAGATTGTGCGACTGTATGGAGTTCTAGTTAGCATCGTGTCTGACAGGGATACAAGATTTACATCTTACTTTTGGCAAAGTATGCAAGAGAGTCTCGGTACCCACCTAAAGTTTAGCACATCGTATCATCCACAGACAGATGGCCAGTCGGAGTGCACCATTCAGACATTGGAGGACATGTTAAGAGCGTGCATGCTAGATTTCAGAGGATCATGGGAGGACTATTTGCACTTGGTCAAATTTTCCTACAATAATAACTATCAAGCGAGCATCCAGGCTCCCTATGAAGTGTTGTATGGAAGGAAGTATCGTTCCCCAGTATGTTGGAGCAATATAGGCGAGAGACAGATTCTCGGGCCAGAGTTGGTTGTTCGGACAGTGGAGAAAGTGAAGAAGATCCAAGGACACCTACGAGCAGCATAGGACAGACAAAAGCATTGGGTGAATGCACACCGACGACACCTAGAGTTCCAGGATAGAGATAACGTATTTCTAAAGATCTTGCCTACTCGAGGGACTATCAGATTCGGAGGCAGAGGAAAGCTGAGTTTGAGGTACATCGGACCATTCGATGTGTTAGAACTCGTCGGAGAAGTTGCTTACAGATTAGCCTTATCGCAGACCTTGGAGGGAGTCCACGACATCTTTTATGTATCTCAGCTGAGGAGGTACATACCAGATCTGAGTCATGTACTTAACCATTCAGAGGTCACAGTCGGCCCGAGTATATCATACCAAGATGAGCCTGTTGAGATCCTGGATATGGGTGAGAAGGTATTGCGAGATCAGACTATCCACCTAGTCCGTGTCGCATGGAGGCATCATACACCAGGAGAGTCAACTTGGGAGCGTGAGGAGGATATTCAACAGCATTATCCCTATCTCTTCGAAGGACTAGGTATGTAGAATCATTTTAATTTTACCCAGTAGTTCTTACCTTACGTATGGTTTAATTTTAAGGACAAAATACTCTAAGGAGGGTAGATTGTAAACTCCCTCGACCAATTTAGGATTTATTTAATTTAAATTGAGAAGACTAGAAATAATTTGGATACAATTAGAATTAAGGTACAACGATTATGTGACTTAATACACCTTACCGTCACTTCTATGTTTGGAGTGCTACACTAGTAGTTGCCTCCAACCCAAAAGTCATAAACATCTCTTAGATATGCCAGGCTACCCCTCTGACCATTGTGCTACCTTAGATACTCATCATTGCGTCTCACCTTAGCTTCACAATATTCATTAATGAATACCATGCGCGCTGTTAATTAAATTAAATTAGGAGCAGTTTTACCTCAAGCAGGACCCAACCAAGCCCACGTGCACCCTTTCACATTGATCAGCCCCTCCCCAATTAGTCCAGACATGCCCAAGTTCTGAGGCCAGCCCATCAAATTCCCCTTATAAATATATATACTCCTTAACATTTTAAACCCTAATTCACTATTCACCACCCACCCTCAAACCCTAGCCGTTTCCCTTGCAACCCGAGATACCCCCCCACTTTTGACCAATCACCGCCTCAGGCCGCCACCCGAACCATCGGACCACCCCTTCGCCACTGGACCACCACCCCCACCACCAGCACAACACCTCCATCCACCGTCGCCGCCATCTCTTTCAACATCATCAACTTCTCCATTAACCCGACTCCTTAGCCGCTGCCCCTGAGCGACCTCGCCGCCTCCGTCACCGCCCACCACCGTCCCTGCACCGTCCTCAGTCGCCCCGCCGCTGCCAAAGCCACTGCTGCCACTGTTGTATCTACTGCCTCTGCTGCATGTACTGCTGCTGCTGCCGCTGCTGCATGGACTGCCGACCGGAGCTCCAATCGACGGCGAGCGGGCACGTCGACGAAGCAGATTTCCTTCGCCCTATTGATCAGGTACTCGTCCACCAATATTTCTGGTCTTGTGTCCTATCATCCTTCCATTGTGTCGTCGTGTCATATATCATAGGGTTGGACACAAGTAATGAAATGAGAAATCCTATATGGTTATGTATGAGTATTAACTAAATTAGATAGTAAATTAATTAATAGCAATTACCTTAATGAATGACCTGTAATTTAAGACTTATATATTTCTCCAATAAAAATGTAGGCCTAGACCTAGTGCACTTAAACATGAGGAAGAAGGATATGTATCTATGCAAAAACACAAGAGTTTCGTAAAACCATAACGTAGAAAATTATTGTCTCGAGGTACATTATAGCCGAGGATAGAACACGTATACACCCTAGCTACGTGCACACGCGTCACTGTAGTCGACCAACCATGATCTCATGACAGTACCTAGAATAGCGTCATAATTAAGCATGTAATTCCCTTAGTGTCTGATGTTAGATTGCTATATTATATTATGTATTTAGGATCATTGGATCAGCCAGGAGATACCGCAGGAGCAGGCTATTGGCATTCACAGCTTGAGGACCCAGGAAAGATACCTTGCCTTATATACTGTATAATTTAAATATTGCATAAGTTGTATGATGTTTTCTTGCTTATTTCATATGACTGTGTGCGTCCGAGATTGACTCGGGTGCTGTCGACGGATACGTCGATGATTTATTATACTTGACCTAGTCACTAGTAGACTCACCCCAGTTAGGAGGATACGTTTATATCTTCCAAGACCTGACACTTTTACATGTATTCACTGTGACATTTATATTGCGATACGGGTCCGCGTATTCGACTAGCTATCGGTGCGTGTGACATGCATCACGGTTAGTACGTAACTCAAAATTATGTTATTTTAGAGACTGGTATATAGACACGTGGTATGCACGTCGAATATTCGACTAGTGTATCTATATTGGGCGGGGAGGATAGCTAATAGGCGTATGGGATACACACATTGGACTCCGTCATATCCGGAGGAGCCACGGATCCAATAACTTCCTTTATTGCAGACACCGTGCTCTTCGGAGTGATACAGACGTATATATATTACAGATACCTCATTCTTCGGAATGATGGAAGTTACAGATACCATGCTCTTCAGAGTGTTGGACGTTATGCCTACGCCTACCCATATGTACCAAAGTTGTTCTCATATTGCATTCACTTAGATGGTTAGCACACCCTTATTGTATTTATTTTATTCAGTATTTATATATGGCAAATTTCTATGTATCTTGTTACGTCCCTCTGAGGACCTGGTACCTTTTCAGATTTGGACAAGGCATATTACCCCACCGTATATAGCCCAGGACAGGAGACTAGGTACGCTACCACGGAGGAGCTAAAGGTGCTACCGTCAAAGTTTCCGTGATCACCTGGTAGGCCTTCTGCCTAGGATTGGGAGCATTATTATCTAGTCAGCCGATATCCTAGTCATTATCTTTTATCTATTATTTCAGTATTTTTTTTGTCATAGTAGTGGGTTTGTCCCCACCAGATATTCTTGGTTGTACTATGATATTTGCGACTGGCATTTATCTTCCAGCATTTATTATCAGTACATTCTTACAGTTTATATTTGTGGATAAGATTAGATTACCTGTTGATATTAATATTAGACTTGTTAGTTATTTAGGATAGCGTAGCAATCTTTATTGGATCTATTAAATTGGGATATCCTCGGAGACGTGACAGCTGGCTATTGCCACGAGGCCTAGTTCCATATATTTTGGGACTGGGGCGTGATAATACCCAAGGGAACTTAGGGCTAGGGTTGTCACACCCTGATTCCCGTAAGGGGCCGATCGTCCTCGCTTAGTGCCTTGGGAACCGATCGTCCTCGCATGGGCATGATGTCGTTCAAGCCTAAGTTGCACTTGCACAAGGCCAAGGCTTTGAACAAGGACAAGTAAGCTATTCAGAGTAAGAAGCAGCGACACAACATTGCAGAAAAATAAATAAACACCATGTTATAAGAAAACAAGCTCTTTATTGATATTCAAGAATTGTTACAAGCGGCGCTTTGGCGAGATTATAATTCGCTTAAGCTTTCTCTCTCTCGATTACAATGACATCGTTTCTTTGATTATATCCCTATATATAAAAGTATCTCAAAATATCTTGATACAACTTAAGGTATCGACTCCAAATTTTTGGCTCATGAGGATGAGGATATGTTATCGTTTCTTCGGATAACCCAATACCTGTGAACAAGCAAACTGGTGGGGGTCAGTAATTTGGGAAAAGTAATGGTGAGTATAAAAGCAACGAACATAAGCAACACTCTCTGAAACCAACACTAAGTAATAATGTGATAAAATATTATATTACTTTTGATCTTGCTACTTTTTACCTAGGTTCATTTCATGCAGCATAGGATTAGAGTCAGATTTCTTCTTTCGAAAATATATCTTTGAAAATAGTTTGCATATTCAATACATTCAAGTATACAGTAGGGGCAATATTCTATCGTATAGTACCCAACATGTATCGTGAGCTATATTCATTAACTCTTAGGTACATAAGCTATCACTAGTGGACTATTCAATCTACATTAAGGGGCAACAACATAATCAAGTAAAATATACAAGTCTAGGGGAAGTACACAATTTAAGACTAATTAGAAATTAATACATCACTTATTCAGTAATTCTTATCCTTGGTCAAACGGTTATCCCTGTAATAGACATACAAGTTAGCAACAATTTGCATATACATATGAGATTCTATTTCTTGTTTGTCTCTTCATCAAACAGTTAGGTATGTAAGAAGGCTAACCTTGCATGCGTCCTAACTATATGATAGCCCATAAAAACCCATGATTAGTAGCGGTATGACCATGGCCCAGTACTATACCAAAATACGCTCAAAATGGTCACTTTGACACGTGAACCAACTAACTAATGATATAAACACCATCCTAATATCGAGGACTTTATTGCCTCAGGGTATTCCGATTAGCCTCTCCTAGGCTGAACGGTTCCCAGTGCCCCAGGATACCGCTCGAGAGACCCCATACCTTGAGCACAAGTTGTTAGACCGATGCATGGATGCACTCTTATTAGATAATACTATATGATGCACATGTCTAAAAATAAGTAGAGTTTTCAATCAAGCGATAGAGCTTATAACACTTCAATCTTTTCTATTCAATCAATTCGATAGGTTCAATCTTCTTTTTTTTCTAATCGATCGATAGGTTCAATAGCATACAGTACAAGTCATTCATACAATTCTATCTTTTTGCAATGCGATCAATGAGACATGTTCAAGCAGTTTTCTATTAGCAAACATGCCAACAGTTATCTATATCTTTATAAACTAAGCATATAATTCTATTCTATCTTTAACATATGATAAATAAACATGTTCAAGCCTTCTTTTACTCTTCTTGTTAGCATGTCAATGGTTTATTTGATAATTGTGTCCGTGTAACTTATCATGCAATATTTTATTCTTTTACTTAGCATGGCAAGGTTCTTTTCAAAGACAAGCATTACAAGTCCTCTAGTTAAGCATATAGGTTCTCGTTTAATCATTCTTATGCAAACGTTATCTACTTAGCAACAAGCATTATAAAAACTCGGATTCATTATTAAGGCATGCAAGAATCAGAGAATAAAGTTCTGTCCACTAACTTAGATCAATTATTTTGTGTTTTGATTGGGAAACTCTTTGAGAAGACTTTCGCTCGAGCCAGCAAAGCTATATCTCTTGTACATAGTACCATCGTGGAGCGGGGTACTACATACTTACCCACCAAGAAAAAGTTTTGTCCTCGAAACTCAAAGAGAAACTTATAATATCCAAAGCAGCGATAGTCCTTATCCCTCACCATCCTCAATCAAAAATACTAGCAATCAAGAATCACAGAATCATATCTCCATCCATCAAGAAAATAATCTTGAAAACTTTTGCGCGCATCTTTGAAAATATCTTTGGACTTATTGTATGGAACACACATTGTAGCAACAATATCTGGGACATCGCTAAGTCGAATTAAAGCTACGGAATTGCCAAATAATTGGTTGCTCTAATACCATTATGTCATGCCACGATTCTCGCAAGGGGCCGATCGTCCTCGCTTAGGGCCTTGCAGAACCGATCATCCTCGCATGGGCATGATGTCTTGTAATCCTAAGGTTTTCCTGCACAAGGCCAAGGCTTTAAACAAGGATAAGTATGCTATTCAGAGTAAGAAGCAGCGACACAATATTGCAGAAAATTAAATAAACACAATAGTATAAAAAAATAAGCTCTTTACTGATATTTAAGAAGTGTTACCAGCGATGCTTTGTCGAGATTACAATTCGTTTAAGCTTTCTCTCTCTCGATTATAATGACATCGTTCCATAGATTATATTCCTATATACAAAAGTATCTCAAAATATCTCAATACAACTCAAGGCATCAACTCCAGATTTTTGGCTCCTAAGGATGAGGATATGTTATCTCTTCTTCGGATGATCCAGTACCTGCGAATAAGAAAACTGTTGGGGGATCAGCACTTTGGAAAAAGTACTGGTGAGTATAAAAGCAACGAACAAAAGCAACACTCTCTAAAACCAACACTAAATAAGCATGTGATAAAATATTATATTACTTATGATCTTCTACTGTTTATCTAGGTTCATTTCATGCAACACAGGACTAGAGTCAAATTTCTTCTTTCGAAAATATATTTTTGAATACAGTTTTGCATATTCAATATATTCAAGCATACAGTTGAGATAGTGTTCTATCGTATAGTGAGCAGCATGTATCATGAGCCATATTCATTAACTCTTAGGTATATAAGCTATCTCTAGTAGAATATTCAATCTACATTAAGGGGCATTAGCGTAATTAAGTAAAACATACAAGTCTAGGGGTAGTACACAATTTAAGAATAATCAGAAATCCATATATCACTTATTTAGTGATTCTTACCTTTCGCTGAACGGTTATCCCTGCAACAAACATACAAGTTAGAAATATTTTGTATATACATATGAGGTTCTATTTCATGTTCGTCTCTGTATCAAACAGTTAGGTATACAAGAAGCCTAACTAGCATGTGCCCTAACTATATGATGGCCCATAAGAACCTATGATTAGTAGCGGTGTTATCACGGCCCATCACTACACCAAAATACGTTCAAAATGGCTGCTTTGACACATAAACCAGCTAACTAATGACATAAACACCCGCCTAATAGCGAGGACTTTATTGACTTATGGAGTTCCGATTAGCCTCTCCCAGGCCGAACGGTTCCCAGTGCCCCAGGATACCACTCGAGAGACCCCATACCTTGTGCACAAGTTGTCAGACTAATGCATGGATGCACTCTTATCAGATAATACTATATGATGCATATGTCCAAAAACAAGCAGAGTTTTCAATCAAGCGATAGAGCCAATCGCTCTTCAATCTCTTCTATTCAATCAATTCGATAGGCTCAATCTTCTTTTTTTCCAATCGATCGATAGGTTCAATAGCACACAGTACAAGTCATTCATACAATTCTATCTTTTTGTAGTGAGATCAATGAGACATGTTTAAGCAATTTTCTATTAGCAACCATGGCAACAGTTATCTATCTTTTTATAAACTAAGCATGTAATTTTATTCTATCTTTAGCATACGATAAAGAAACATGTTCAAGTATTCTTTTACTCTTCTTGTTAGCATGGCAATAATTTGTTTGATAGTTGTGCCCGTATAACTTAGCATGCAACATTCTATTCTTTTACTTAGCATGGTAAGGTTCTTTTCAAAGACAAGCATTACAAGTCCTCTAGTTAAGAATACAAGTTCTTGTTCTATCATTCTCAGGCGAACATTATCTACTTAGCAACAAGTATTATAAAACTCAGATTCATTCTTAAGGTGTGCAAGAATCAGAGAATGAAGTTATGTGGACTCACTTAGATCAATCGTCTTGTGTTTCAATCAAAAAACTCTTCGAGAAGGCATTCGCTCGAGCCAGCAAAGCGATATCTCTTTTACATAGTGCCATCGCGGAGCGGGACACTACAAGGGTAACTCGACCAAAAAAGACTACTCAAATATTTTGAATCCAAGAACTTAACCCACCGATTCACTCGATGTCATCCGATCTAAACTCAGTGCTATGCCTAACCAATTTCCAATCCTTAAAACATCAAGATCAATCCCTACTGATCTTTTATACTCGGCTTCACCAAGGTCTAAGTCCAATCGTATCTCGATACACAATCCTCTATCTCGAGCCATTAATCATTCTCACTAAGAAAATTTTACTATCTTTCAAAGTTATCGTTCGATTCATCTATATTCTATCTTTCAAAATTTTCTAACTCTACAAAACAACCAATCATAATCCGAATCCTTTAGTATCCATGATTATATTACATTCTTCCAAACATGAATTTACTTCTGATAACATCGTTCGAATACAATCAAGTCGTAATCCATTTTCTTTCAATCCTCAAGTTACATTTTCAACTTATCTATCTTCTAACACATCAATTGTATCGTCTTCATTCATCAATACTTCTTTCGATAATATAAAATTTGAATCATCAAAGTCTATTTCATCTCACCAATCTAACCATCTATTCTTTCGATCAATCCATGCTATGATACGATCAATTATTCTAAGTATTCTTGTCTTAAGAAATCACCATGATACCTCGAACGGGGATGATCAAAATCTAAGTAAATTCAAATCCAATTTCAGACCCAATTATTTTACTATCATCGATTACGTCTTCCAAGCACACGATTTCTATTTACGATTTGATTCGTCATCCCAACTTCCTTGATAAATTACAGGCGTTCGATAATAACACAAATTCGATCAGTTCCTTGATACCATCTCGTTTCCTTCAATTGCAGGATATATTTAATCTTTTTTTAGCAATTAAGATCCAATTTCATCGTCCATTCCATTCACGTCTGAAGCATCCGCTAAATACTATATAATAAATAAATAAATGAGTAAGCACTAGTAATTTTGTGAGTAATTTTTTTGAAATACTAAGTATGGTATTGTAAGAATAGTAATATCATACTAAAGTTCATATAACTCATTGGGACTCATATTAGGACATATAATCATTTTAGGCTATTTTAGAATTTTTTGGATTTTTCTAGAATTTTTAGATAATTAAAACCTAGGAAACATAATTTTCTAGGGCTTCCATAATTTAATGTATGACCATACTTACATATTTTTCTACCAAATAATTATTTTAGGGTTAAAATGCTTAAATATATTTTTGATAATTTATTTGAATTTTTTTGGAATTTTTTTGGATTTTTTTGGTTTTAAAATAGGCTAATAACTAATTTTCTAGGAATTTGGAATTTACTGTAGAATCCTATGGCCATAAAATGGCTCTAAGTATTTTTTTAGGATTAATACTGGTATTTTATATTTTCTAGAATTGTTTTGGAATTATCCAATATTTTTACATATTTATTTTGAGTTATTTTGGTTAAAAACTAATTAATAAATAATTTCTTGTAATAAAATAACTATTTATCCTAATTATAATACCTAGTCAGCCATATTGGCCCCGCATGTCAGCCATCCGCGGCCTAACAGCAGGCCCAGCTGTCATGCACCACCTATATATATGGGTATATGTGTTTCTTTATTCCGTCAAAATTTAGAGAGGAGAGAGAGAGAGAGAGAGAGAGAGAGAGAGAGAGGTTTCATCTAGGCTTTTTCCAACTTCGCGAGGCTATAACTCCTAGCTCCGGACTCCAAACGCGTCATCGTTTCTTGTGTTGGAACCATATTAAGGTTAACTTTCAGAATATCTATTTTTTTAGTAATTAGGTACACCAAATTCTGTAAAATTCATTAAGTGTTGGTTATACCGAATCTGACATGTTTCGGTGTTTTCAAGATTTCGGGAGATCTCAAACACGGAATCATGGGTCGTTTGAAGTTTTGAAAAGCTGATAAGATAAACTTATATTTTTTTCCAGAATTAAATATGCTAGTTTACTATACTATAAAACTAGTACAACGTATTCGTAACCAGAAAACCACAAAAAACTGTCATCTGAGCGATATATTGGCGATAATTCTTTACTGATTTAAGATTCGGTGAAACTATCGATTCTAACATTCATGTAGTGCTGAAATCTACATAATTTCACACACAAATCAAGAATTTGAGTCGGTTAACTTTTGGGTCAATGGAACGTCTCGATTTGCGTGCTATGGATCCCAAATTCATAAAGTTAAGTTTCCTTAGGAAAAATTAGGGTTTAACCTAAAAATCAGAACAATAGGATTAAAATAAAATTTTAGACTAATTATTTCAGAATTAAATAAACTAAAATAAATTTATCTTGATAGGATAAAGAATCGATGTAGAAACAACCTAAAAACCCAATAACCAAGAAGATATTATGTTTATTGTTTTAAATCATCTCTTGACATGGTAATTCATATTATATAGGCTAATTGGACTCTGACTTGGATTCTGATTCGTACCACCATCTAAGGACCACATGCGAGTACATTCTTTGATAGTTTTTATACTTGATAGCTACTATGATACATGTTTCTAGTGATATTAGTTTTGATTCCTGACATAATGGTATACGGATTGATATATATATATATATATATATATATATATATATATATATATATATATATATATATATATATATATATATATATTGGATCCTTAATCATGATATCTTGGTTTCATATTTATACCTCGTGCATTATATTACATTTAGACCTTGGTCAAAGTGCCAATATTTAGACCTTGCATTAAGATTTTGTGTCGCAACGTGTCATGATTAGATCCATTATACTAGTCGATGGCGGGAAAGTGCTAGCCAGATAAGTGATAATACCCTTAGACCTTGTGGAAGTGTTATCATGCCCCAGTACCGAAATATGGAGACGGACATGGCCAGCTCCCCCGTACAAGATATATAACGTCATACAACGATCATGACTGTAACTAGACAAGGGGGTGCATACTAAAAGCAAGTTACTTAGGGTTACACAGCACATCTATTGTCTCAATCAGTCAAGTATGAACAGTAAACATAGAACATATATGAAAAGAAAGTAAGGCATCCCAAATGCCCTGCCACAATATTCTGGAAACCTGGTATGCAAAAATAAGAAAGCTGACAGAGTAGCAAAAGTACATGACCATGATTAGCTGCAGTCTGATTAATTATAATCATGTAATAAAACTAAATATCCAGATTTATGGCTAACAAGTGCCGGTGGCTAAACAACCAAAATGGTTAAAATATACAATAACGAGCAGGGAAGAAGAAACATACTCGTTTCTCTCAGTGGCCATCCGTCTGGTGCACACCATTATCTAGGACGAACTATGCTTGATCCTCGGGTACTGGCTCTAAACCTGGTAATACAAAACTAGTAGGGTTAGACCCCAAATAGCAAGTACCACAAAGGAGCATGAACGAAGAAATAAAACCAGTTTATGAAATATATATATATATATATATATATATATATATATATATAATTCTGTCTCGTAGTTTTGGTTTATAGCCTATCGTGACATAATAATCTAAACCCTACAACCAAACTAGGACAAGGGTTTGACCATTGCACCATGATAGTCCATGTCCCTAGACTATTTGATAGCAGATACAATACACAAACAAGCTCAGTTACATAATATGCCAATCACTTATACGGCTTACTAGGTGGAGTCTGGGTTATCCCAGAGGTATTATGCATATAAGATGAATCCTTATATCGGACCATGTTCTAGCAGGGGTTAGCCGAGCCATGAATCGCCGTATAGTACATAGTAGTATGCACCGGTCCCTCGTAAGGCCACCATGCTAAGATCACATAGAACACATAGTATAATATAATAGTCGGATATTTCCATCCACTAATAAGGACTTAAACAATATCCATGGGGGCCAGCCTTCACTCCCCATATAAAGATTAAGGGTAGCTAGTTAAGCACGATATCAAAATTTCGTCCCTCCCAATGCTCTACATGTTTTAGTTGCCTAGTAAACCATACGGTTAGCTGGAATCACATGGCGTGGTCACATGTTACTCCCTTTATATGTCGTACTGTAGTACAGGCACGCTAGATATGAATCCACTTTGTCACTTTGTAGTTCAATTTGGATTCACTCCAGCGTGATGAAACAGTCAAACGAATCCTAGCCATGCTTGGTTATTATCCAACTATCATGTCCATGCTGGAGGAATTTTATTACATCACATATCGCTTGGCACGTAGGCACAACTCGGTGTGAATCATGTAACATAATCACGTAGAAACACTTAGTACGTAGGAACACATAACACGTAGTAAGTGTATTAGCACGGATACCAATAGCCGAGTCAAGTTACCAATCATTAGTAAATCACATGGGTTCTAGCACATAGTCAGGTCTAACACATGGTCACGTAGCTCACAAACATTAGCAAATATTAAAATCACACGTAGAATCATAAAAGTTTTATAAAGCATTAAAACCAAGCAAATCAATAAAACGTGCACATAGGCCCCATGAGGATCAGGGACGCATAGAGTCAGTGCCGCATAAAATAGGTGCCGCATAGGAAGTCGGTCGCATATGGGTCGGTGCCGCTTGGAATGTCTCGACCGCATATGGGTCGGTGCCGCATGGGATCAGTGCCGCATATGACAGGGTAAAGTCTACTCATTGGGACAAGTATTGAGTGACGTGCATTTAATATGTGCCAATGAAGTGACTGAAGTGATGGATGTGACAAGCCATAAAGTGTCAGAGAGAAAAGAAAAACTCATAGAAATATGTGGCTATGGTTCAAAGTCATGCGTCCAAGGAATTATGGCCATATACTCTCCATGCCGCATAGGTCACACGGCCGCATATTGCTCTTTTGGGCTTTAGCAAATTTCTCATTCTTTCAGGGAGTGAAATACAAGGAGTTCACGGATTAGCTCCAGAATACTTATGTAATGACAGTCATGCATCCAATAAGATGGATCCATGCTGGTTAGTATGCGATAAAGAGCTCAGGCTGCATAACACTCTTTGTCGCATAACTTGCTGGCCGCATAAAAACTTTGTCTTCTCCAACAGTTGGTTTGGCCATGGCAAAAACTCTAAAAATTCCACAAAATATTTTCTTCATAAAAATCTTATTTTAATCCCGAATCAAGTGAACCAAAAGCCAAAATGCTTGAAATAAAGTGATCCATCAACCTCAAAACTGGTTTTCTAAAATACCATATTTTAATTGATCAAAACTATCAAAAACTCAAGGAACCCATAAAAATCCTAAATTTCAAATGTAGATCTACTCAAATCTACCCATTAAAACCAAAAATTCCAAGTACTAAAAATATTTAGAATCATAATATACACATATTAGACTAATAAAATGCAAGAAAAGAGCAAGAATAAAAAATTAAGAGATTTCTCCATGTAGTGCAAGATGTACTTGCCTAAATAAAGGAAGGGAAAAAAGAGAGAATAAGGAAAGGGGGAGAAAGAAGTTAACTTATATATGCTAGGATTGAGGTTTAGACCATAGGTTCACTCATGACCAAACTAGCCCAATAATTAAACCATGAGTCTAATTGATCCAAAGAATGGGTCTAGTCTCCATGACATGCAACCTAACTACCATGCAAGCAACAAATAATATAAGCAGGAAAACTAATATGTTCCAAATACGTATATCAGGAATTGAGGGTGACAAGTGTAGACCTTGTGAGAGCTAATCATACACCTCAAGTATGATTAGCCAAATCTTATTAGACCTTGTGCAAGTTACCAAGCCAGTCACATATCGAAACTAGTACTTCAAAACACCTAGATAGTTACAGTTATTCCATATATCAGTTCATACTTGATAATTTATGACATTATGTTCATGTCTACCAATTGTTCATAACTTGTCATGCCATGATTCGGTTTTATTTTTTTATCATGTATTATATTTACCATTACACGTTTTATAGTCTTTATCATGTATTAGAACTTTTGTTTGGGTTACACTCGTTCTATCCTGACTGGGTAAACATTTTTGGTGATTATGATGAGATACTTACTCCTTATGGACCATATATTGGTGACACTAATGTGGTGCCCCGTTCCCCCTATTCGGGGAGCGCGGCTAAGAAATACAAGACGGTATCGTTCGATCGGGATAGATTGAATCAAGAACTCGTCCTCGTTATGGATTTGTTTCTTCGGAATCGATTCCCATATTCAGTGGACCGTGCCCCCGGGATCGACTTAGCGGCAGAGTCAGGAGGGACCTCTCCGCTGCATTCTTTGTTGCCTAGTTTTCGCTGTCGCTTGTTGCTTTCGTGCCTTGAGTTGGTTTTCGGATTTGCTTGGGTTTTTCTTGAACGGTTTCGATGGATTTTATTTCTTTCGTTCTTAGGACTGCACTTCAATTCCGATAAGGGAAAGAGAGGAAGAAGTACTAATCAGCTGTTCGTGTCAATACAGGTGAACCAGCTGTAGTCGTCGCTCGAGCGGACGCCTAAAGCACTTCTTTCCTTTTCCTTCCAACTACCGAAGTGAGTGGCTACCAACCCGATTAGCTAGCCCTACTTGCTAGTCTTCATATCTAAATCTCGTGTTCGTGCTTGCCCCGATCAAACGATACCAAGTAAATAACTAAAAGATATCAAGATAATAAGGGAATAGACTTGGGAAATATTGCTTGTCAAATGAAACTTGTGAACGGTTACTTACTTATATGCTTGCTCGTTTGGAAATGTTTATCATATGCATAAATATAAGTTAGAATATATATTTCTTCTTAGAACTGTGCTATGTATAGAACTCATTTTCATTGCCATAAACTGAACAGATAGGCTATGCGAAAGTAAATCTTGCCTTGTACTGCCTGCTCCTGATATGCCCTAATTTGCCTCGATTGCTAACTTAGTGTACTGCGTTGATCACGGACAACTTGTGCACAAGGTCTTAGTTCCTGCGGACGGTCGCTGGGGCACCGGCACCGATCCGATCCGGACGGAACTCATGATAGTCGCCTGCTATAGGACGGAATGCCTTGGGACGTCCTGATCTATGCGTCGCACGGCACTCCGTACTGAGACTAGCCCGTCCATTATGGCAACGTGCCAGTGATCCCCTCGTATATTTAAACCTGTTGCTACTAACTTGTGTCTTCTTGGCAGGGAAGGCAAGGTAAGTATTATGCAGGTGGTTCAGACGGGCAGGTAAATGTCACCGAACGGTGGCGAGTTATTTCGATGATTCCATATATATGTCTTGCTGTAAAATGAACTAAGGCAAGATAGAAACCCATAAATATGCATGCTTCATTAAATCAACGTGTTGATTGGTATAGTTGGGATAGCTTGCCTTCACCAGTACGTTTCGATGTACTGACCCTCGTTGAAACAGGTTCTCCGCGCTAAGGAGAGCCGAGCGAGGAGCAGGAGACAAACCCCCAATCCAGTCCAGCTGTAGGCACGCCTCGACCGTGCTACCTTTGAAGCATTTTGAAGAAGAGGAAGCATTTTGAAGTAGAAGCCTTTTAAAGAAGAAGTTAGCCACCTAGCAACCATGCAGCTTCGTGGCAAGGCAGTCGTTCCGACCCAAGGTCTTATATTTTGAGTTTAGTAAGGATGTAATGTACAGGACTGCTATCTCATTTTGTATCAACACTTTTGTAAGCCCATAGAGGCAATCCTTATGACTCAGTTCAAGGAGTTTGTATTAGATGTTCATATTATCAATAAAAAGAGAACTTTTCCATGTTTCAATATCTGTTTCAATTATCTGCGTACTCTGAATATGTGCTCGCTATGCGAAACAAAAATACTTAGCCTTGTGCGGTTCGCAACCTAGGCCCGCACGGCGGTCACGCCCGGGGGACGACTAACGATTCCACGGGATCGGGGCGTGACACGTTGGTATCAGAGCACAGATTCAAGTTCCTTTGACTCTTAAACTGGAAAAGTTCCCTTAACGATAAGTCCCTGTGCGAACTCCTGAACTTGTTAAGGCCAAAATGAGATACGTTCATGCAATAAGTCCATAATACATTATAATCCTGATGTAATTTGCCTTCCTTTCAAGGAACGACGCAAGCGCAACCATCAGCGCTGGCGCCAGGCGAGACACGGACTCAGGAGAGCAGCTCCGGAACATCGGGAAGCTCTCGGAGCCAACGGGGCATGTCTCAAACAGATTCGATTCAACAAGTGGTGCAAATGTTAACCGAGCAAAGACAGAGGGATGATGCCCGCCAAGCCAAGTTCGAGAGCAACCTAGAGGCCCGGCTCTCAGTCCAACAAAAGCAGGTAGATGCCCTGCAACAGCTTGTTCAGACCCTGGCCTCCAACCATTCTGCCGCAACGACAGCTACACCAGTGGAGCAGCCAGCGCTTGAAGTTGAACTACCGCCCACGCCAAGGACGAGGGAAGTGACTGCCTTCACCTTTGGCAACTTCAAGAAGGTCTGCAACACGCCATTTAACTGGACTGAGGACCCGATCGTGGCTCTAGATTGGCTCGCCGAGCTTGAAGATCATTTTTCCCTCCTCGAAGTGCCGGAAGACAAGCGCGTCACCTGTGCCCAATTACTGCTCCGCCTCAATGCGCACGACTGGTGGGACGTGCATCGACGATCTCTTCAACTTGGCCATGGGGAGGAGGCGATCGCGTGGACGACTTTTTGTGTCGCGTTCGAGGAGGAGTTTATACCCCCACCTCTACGACGTCAACGGGAAAATGAGTTCGTTCAACTCCGGCAGGGCAGTATGACGGTGAAGCAATACTCGGCAGAATTCAATAAACTAGCCAAATTTGCTACCGCTTATCTACCGGATGCAGCGAGTCGTGCCAGACGATTCGAAGGAGGGCTACGTCCTGGCATTCACGGGCACGTAGTCGTTCCGCAGTATCAGACAATGCGGGAAGTATTAAACCATGCCCTCTCCCTGGAACCGCAGTATCCTCACGTTGCTGCCGGCGCTGTGCAAACTTCCAATCACAAACGCCAAGGCAATGATAGAGGAAACAACACTGCAAAGCGTCCAAATAACGGCGGTAAACAGCGTGGAGAAACTAGCAAGACCTGCAACTTTTGCAGGAAGCCAGGGCATATCGAAAAAGATTGTTGCCGCAAGCTTGGGACTTGTCTCCGTTGCGGCGATCCAGGCCATCAGATTAGCAGCTGTCCGCGTCATCCACCGCAACAACCAGAACAGACTCCGGCTCCTCAGGCAAATCGAGCGGCGCCTCAGCCAGGGCGTAATCAAGCTCAAGGCCGAGTCTACACCATGACACGGGAAGAAGCTTTAGCTTCAGATACCGTCGTGTCAGGTACCTTACTTTTTAATAATATACCTGCTCGCGTTCTATTTGATTCAGGTGCAACCCATAGCTTTATTTCTACAAACTTCGTAACGGAGAACAATGTTAAAATGACTCCGTTGCATTTAGATTTAAGCGTTAGCACCCCGTCTGGTACAAAAATTCCTGTCTGTTCAGCATGCCTAGGCGATTATATCTGTATTGGGGGGAGAAAGCTGTCACTTGATGTTTTAGTTCTTGATGTACGGGACTATGATATCATTTTGGGAATGGACTGGCTAGGCGCGTGCGCGGCAACTATTGAGTGTGCAGAGAAGCGAGTCATTTTCCGTCTGCCCGGAGAAGCCGTGTTCTGTTACACCAGTAGTCCAGCGAACGATGCGACCAAGGCCTGCATGGTAATTTCGACAAAATCTGCTCGGCGAATGCTCTACACTGGCTGCGAGGGATTTCTAGCATCAGTTCGGGACGTGCGGCAGGACTACGCAAACGTCGAGCCAAATTCCGTTGAGGCGGAGTTCCCCGACGTATTTCCGAGCGAACTACCCGACATGCCGCCCGATCGAGAGATTGAATTCACTATAGACACATTTCCAAATACACAGCCGATTTCAAAGCCTCCGTACAGAATGGCACCTGCAGAGCTGAATGAATTAAAGTGCCAACTCCAGGAATTGCTTGATCGCGGGTTCATCCGTCCGAGCGTGTCTCCTTGGGGCACTCCCGTGCTCTTTGTGAAGAAAAAGGACGGAACTCTACGCCTCTGTATAGACTATAGGGAATTAAACAAGGTCACAATCAGGAACAAATATCTTCTGCCACGGATAGATGACTTGTTTGATCAGTTACAAGGGTGCAGCAGTATTTTCAAAAATAGATCTTCGCTCGGGCTATCACCAGCTGAAGATTAAGCCAGAAGACGTACCCAAGACTGCTTTCAGAACCCGCTACGGCCATTACGAGTTTTTTGTGATGCCGTTTGGACTGATGAATGCTCCTGCTGCATTCATGGATACGATGAACCGTGTCTTTAGGCCCTTCTTCGATAAATTCGTGGTGGTATTTATCGATGACATCTTAGTGTACTCGAAGACTAGGGATGAGCACGCAGGACACCTGCGGATGGTGCTGCAAACCCTTCGAGACCACAAGTTGTATGCCAAATTAAGTAAATCAGAATTTTGGCTGGACAGTATCTCGTTTTTGGGGCATATCATCTCCTCGGAAGGCATCTCAGTTGATCCAAAGAAAATAGAAGCAATCACGCAGTGGAAACGACCGGAGTCAGCTAGCGACATCCGAAGTTTTCTTGGTCTGGCAGGGTACTACCGAAGATTTATACAAAATTTTGCTAGGATTGCTTCGCCCTTGACTCAGTTGACACGAAAGGGTGCGAAGTTTACTTGGACAGAGGACTGTGAAGCTTCGTTTACGGAGTTAAAGCAGCGCCTCATCTCTGCCCCAATTCTCACTCTGCCGAACGGACCGGATGACTTTAAAATATATAATGATGCCTCCGGAAAGGGTCTAGGATGTGTCCTGATGTAGCACGATAAGGTGATACCCTACGCGTCTAGACAGCTAAAGCCTCACGAGCAGAACTACCCAACGCATGATCTTGAACTTGCCGCGGTAGTATTTGCATTGAAGCTGTGGCATCACTATCTTTATGGCGTGCCGTGCGAAATCTATACAGACCATAAGAGCCTGAAATACTTGTACACTCAAAGGGATTTGAATCTTCGGCAGCGGCGATGGCTTGAACTCCTCAGCGACTTCGATCTCACGATCAGATATACGCCTGGAAAGGGAAACGTAGTAGCTGACGCGTTGAGTCGAGTGTTTGTAGGGAGTTTGGTTATTGATGATAGGCTGCGCCGAGATCTTGAATCACTGGGTATCACACTGAAAATAAGATATAAGAAGTGGGCGCAAGTAGCTCAACTGCGCCTCGAGCCTGACTTGTTATACAAAGTGAAGGCCGCTCAGAAGGATGACCCATTCCTGCAGAAGATACATGCCCTCATCTTGGCAGGAAAGGCGTCCGACTTTGCGGTAAGCGCGGATGGGATGCTTCGAGTAAAGGGAAGACTATGTGTTCCGAACGACGCGATCCTCAGACAAGAGATACTCACGGAAGCTCACTATTCTAGTTATACTTCTCATCCGGGTAGTACTAAGATGTATCGGGATCTTCATACGATGTTTTGGTGGCACGGCTTGAAAAGGGATGTGGCGCAGTTTGTGTCGCATTGCATGGCTTGTCAACGAGTAAAGGCCGAGCACCAGAAACCAGGCAGAGAATTACAAAGCCTTGCTATTCCGGAGTGGAAATGGGATGATATAACGATGGATTTTATCGTTGGTTTGCCGAGGACGCAACGGGGACATGATGCAGTCTGGGTTATCGTCGATCGACTCACCAAGTCAGCTCACTTCCTGCCTATCAAGTCTACTTGGAGTGCCGACCGCCTGGCTCAGATATATCTCAACGAAATCGTCCGACTCCACGGCATGCCCGTAACCATAGTCTCCGATCGAGATGGTCGATTCATATCACGTTTCTGGGGAAGCCTACAGTCAGCAATGGGGACGAAGTTGAAATTCAGCTCCGCCTACCATCCACAGACCGATGGCCAAATAGAGCGCGTCAACCAGATCCTCGAAGACATGCTGCGACTCTACGCCTTGGACACGAAGACTAATTGGGACCTTCATCTACCTCTAGCCGAATTTGCTTACAACAATAGCTATCAATCAAGCATTCAAATGGCGCCGTATGAGGCGCTATACGGGCGGAAGTGTAGATCTCCTATCTGTTGGGACGAAGTCGGGGAGCGGCAAGTACTTGGCCCTGAGCTCGTGGAGCAGACCGTCCAGAAGATTCGGCTGATTTGGGACAGATTAAAGATAGCTCAAAGTCGTCAGAAGAGCTATGCGAATGTTCATCGGAGACCGCTAGAGTTTCAAGTAGGTGACCGGGTATTCCTCAAGGTATCGCCCATGCGAGGGGTCAGCAGGTTCGGAGCGAAGGGAAAGCTAAGTCCACGATTTGTCGACCCGTTCGAAATACTAAAGCGGGTTGCTTCAGTTGCTTATCAGATCGCTCTACCACCATCCCTAGCAGACGTACATGATATATTCCATATTTCCCAACTTAGAAAATATGTGTACGATCCAAGTCATGTAGTAGACCTAGAACAACTGAACCTTCAGCCCGACTTGGCGTATGTAGAACAGTCGGTACAAATTTTGGATAGAAAAGAAAAGCTGCTTCGGACCCGTTCGGTTCCTCTAGTGCGCGTGCTTTGGCGGAATCACTCTGTCGAAGAATCTACTTGGGAGCTTGAATCTGATATGAGGGAAAGGTTTCCCTCATTATTTCCTAGTGGTAGGTTTTATTCCTTAAGTTTCGGGACGAAACTTCCAATTAGTTGGGTAGGATGTGGTGCCCCATTCCCCCTATTCGGGGAGCGCAGCTAAGAAATACAAGACGGTATCGTTCGATCGGGATAGATTGAATCAAGAACTCGTCCTCGTTATGGATTTGTTTCTTCGAAATCGATTCCCATATTCAGTGGACCGTGCCCCCGGGATCGACTTAGCGGCAGAGTCAGGAGGGACCTCTCCGCTGCATTCTTTGTTGCCTAGTTTTCGCTGTCGCTTGTTGCTTTCGTGCCTTGAGTTGGTTTTTGGATTTGCTTGGGATTTTCTTGAACGGTTTCGATGGATTTTATTTCTTTCGTTCTTAGGACTGCACTTCAATTCCGATAAGGGAAAGAGAGGAAGAAGTACTGATCAGCTGTTCGTGTCAATACAGGTGAACCAGCTGTAGTCGTCGCTCGAGCGGACGCCTAAAGCACTTCTTTCCTTTTCCTTCCAACTACCGAAGTGAGTGGCTACCAACCCGATTAGCTAGCCCTACTTGCTAGTCTTCATATCTAAATCTCGTGTTCGTGCTTGCCCCGATCAAACGATACCAAGTAAATAACTAAAAGATATCAAGATAATAAGGGAATAGACTTGGGAAATATTGCTTGTCAAATGAAACTTGTGAACGGTTACTTACTTATATTCTTGCTCGTTTGGAAATGTTCATCATATGCATAAATATAAGTTAGAATGTATATTTCTTCTTAGAACTGTGCTATGTATAGAACTCATTTTCAATGCCATAAACTGAACAGATAGGCTATGCGAAAGTAAATCTTGCCTTGTACTGCCTGCTCCTGATATGCCCTGATTTGCCTCGATTGCTAACTTAGTGTACTGCGTTGATCACGGACAACTTGTGCACAAGGTATTAGTTCCTGCGGACGGTCGCTGGGGCACCGGCACCGATCCGATCCGGACGGAACTCATGATAGTCGCCTGCTATAGGACGGAATACCTTGGGACATTCTGATCTATACGTCGCACGGCACTCCGTACTGAGACTAGCCCGTCCATTATGGCAACGTGCCAGTGATCCCCTCGTATATTTAAACCTGTTGCTACTAACTTGTGTTTTCTTGGCAGGGAAGGCAAGGTAAGTATTATGCAGGTGGTTCAGACGGGCAGGTAAATGTCACCGAAAGGTGGCGAGTTATTTCGATGATTCCATATATATGTCTTGCTGTAAAATGAACTAAGGCAAGATAGAAACCCACAAATATGCATGCTTCATTAAATCAACGTGTTGATTGGTATAGTTGGGATAGCTTGCCTTTACCAGTACGTTTCGATGTACTGACCCTCGTTGAAACAGGTTCCCCGCGCTAAGGAGAGCCGAGCGAGGAGCAGGAGACAAACCCCCAATCCAGTCCAGCTGTAGGCACGCCTCGACCGTACTACCTTTGAAGCATTTTGAAGAAGAGGAAGCATTTTGAAGTAGAAGCCTTTTAAAGAAGAAGTTAGCCACCTAGCAACCATGCAGCTTCGTGGCAAGGCAGTCGTTCCGACCCAAGGTCTTATATTTTGAGTTTAGTAAGGATGTAATGTACATGACTGCTATCTCATTTTGTGTCAACACTTTTGTAAGCCCATAGAGGCAATCCTTATGACTCAGTTCAAGGAGTTTGTATTAGATATTCATATTATCAATAAAAAGAGAACTTTTCCATGTTTTAATATGTGTTTCAATTATCTGCGTACTCTGAATATGTGCTCGCTATGCGAAACGAAAATACTTAGCCTTGTGCGGTTCGCAACCTAGGCCCGCACGGCGGTCACGCCCGGGGGACGACTAACGATTCCACGGGATCGGGGCGTGACAACTAACGTCACCAACGTATCGGTTGCTTCTACAGATGTGGAGTAGTATATTTTTCTTCTTATTTTTTTTGTATTATTCTTAGTTAGTAGACTTAGAGGACTTTAGTTTCTAGTTGCTTTATTTTCCTTTTACTGGGTTTATTCCCGAGTACATATGAGTTTTAGTAGATTATTTTTTTAAATAAATTATTGAGACTATTAGTTTATCTCTTTGTCGTGACTTAGTTTATTGTCATACCCCAGAACCAGAATAGTGGAGAGCGGGGGCAGACGAAGCCATCTATGAATACCAGATTACTCTATATCCCGAGATACAGTCACGACTGTCTAGACATGTGGGAGTTTACTCTACAAACCAACAGTCATTCCTGGGTCAAGAATTATAGGTGTCTCAATCTTAAGCAAGCAACAAGTTATATGATGTATGATCACCAAACATATAATAATAAGGCATTCCAAATTATACATACACCAATGATTATGGAGCTAGTTACAAAATAAAGAACTAGCAAGAGTATCATATTACATGATCAACTATAGCTATAGTCAAGAATTTGCTTTACATGTAGGCCCACAGGATATAATATCAAGTCCTAAAATATGAGCTAAACACGTGCTCGGGGGCTAAATGCCTCAAAAGAATAATTATACAAGATCAAGTGGGTGATGAAAGAGGAACTCACTCATAGCCCCGGGTGCTCCTGGTGTTCACCATCTTGAGGCAGAAAGTACGGGAGATCCTGTGGTCCTGCTCCGATATCTAGCCTACAATACCAGTGGGGTCAGACCCTAAAATGACAAGTACCACAAGGGAGCCAATCTTAGGAACTAAAAGCCATCATACAAATAAATTAATAAAAAATAGCATAATGAATATTTAAAAAAGTGCATCAGATAAAATAATAATTAAACAGTTATGAAGTATTTAAACAAGGATATTTGGAATCAGTACTCAGGTTACAATTTTGTGGGTAAATTTTATTTTTGAAATACTAAGTATAGTTTGTAAGGATAATAATATAATACTAAGGTTCATATAGATCAAAGGGACTCATATTAGGATTTAATAATCATTTTAGGCTATTTTAGAATTTCTTAGATTTTTCTAGAATTTTTAGATAAATAAAACCTATGAATCGTAATTTTCTAGGGCTTCCATGATTTACTATGAGACTATACTTATATATATTTTCAAATATTTATTTTAGTGTTAAAATGTTTAAATATATTTTCTATAATTTATTTAAATTTTTTTGGATTTATTTGGATTTATTTGGTTTTAAAATAGGCTAAAAACTAAATTTCTACGACTTTTAAAATTTATTGTAGAAGCTTATGACCATAAAACTATCCCAACTATTTATCTAGGGTTAATACTGGTATTTTACATTTTCTAGAAATTTTCTAGAATCTTTTGATACTTACATATTTATTTTGAATTATTTAGGTTAAAAACAAATTAATAAATAATTTTTAGTAATTAAATAACTATTTTTTCTATTTGTAGTAACTAGTCAGCCATACTGGGCCCGCATGTCAGCCACCCGTGGCCCAACAGCGGGTCAAGCTGTCATACACCGCTTATATATATGGGTATAGGTGTTTATGGTTTCTTTATTCCGCCGAAATTAATAAGAGGGAGAGACTTTGAGGAGGTTTCATCTAGGATTTCCTAACTTCGCGAGGCCATAACTGCTAGATTCAGACTCCAAACGCATCCTCGTTTCTTGTGCTGGAACCGTCTTGAGGTTAGTTTTCAAATTTTTTTCTTGTAATTAGATACACAAAATTCTATAAAATTCATTAAGTGTCAGTTGTCCGCAATCTGACATGTTTCAGTATTTTTGAGTTTTTGGGAGATCCCGAACCCGAAATCATGAGCCGTTTAAAGTTTCAAAAAGATGACATGATAAAATAAAACATATATTTTTCCCAGAATTAAATATTCTAGTTTACTATACTGTAAAATTTGTGCAACTTAGACGTAGCCAGGAAACCAACAAAAACTGTCATCTCTGAGTCATATTGGCAATAATTCTTTACTGGTTCGAGATTCGGTGAAACCGTTGATTCCAAAATTCATGTAGCATAAAAAATTGTATGATTTCATACACAAATCAAGGATTTGAATCGGTTGACTTTTGGGTCAACGAAATGCTTCGATTTGTGTTACGGATCTCGAATCCGTAAAGTTGAGTTTTCTTAGACAAAATTTAAGGTTTAACCTAAAAACTCAAAATAATAGGATTAAAATAAAAATTTTGACTAATTATTTTAGAATTAAATAAATTAAAATAAATTTCACGTCTGGTTCGGAGGGCGGGGATATCTCGACGTCTTACCCACTCCCTTTAGCAGAGGTTGCTCGATCTTTTGAATAGAATTCTACTGCATCTCGGGACTTTAAATCTTTGTGTACTGACTCCTAATCAAATTATTTGGGATTCAAAAGTGAAAGAAATCATTCCTCAAAAAACTAGATAGGCTGCTTCCGAAAACTATCTGAGCTGAGAAATAGGAACTGTATTTCGACCAAACAAATCTTTCATGCAATAGCATGAAATAAGTCCTACCAAGCTAAATAAGTAGATGAAGCATCGGGATCTTGGAGAAGTCTCGATAGGATAACGAATCGATGTAGAAACGACCTAGAAACCTAATAACCAAGAAGATAGTATGTTTAATATTTTAAATCATCTCTTGACATGGTAATTCATAATATATCGGCTAATTAGACTCTGACATGGATTCTGATTTGTACCACCAGCTAAGGACTATATGCAAATACATTCTAGCTACTATGATACATGTTTTTAGTGATGTTATATTTGATTTTTGACACGATGGTACACAGATTGGTATATATATTGGATCCCTAGTCATGAGATTTTGATTTCATATTTAGACCTTGTACATTGTGTTACATTTATACCTTGATCATGGTGCCAGTATTTAGACCTTGTATTATGATATTGTGTCATAATGTGTCATGATTGGTTCCATTGTACTAGTCGGGGGCGAAAAAGTGCTAGCCAGATATGTGACCATACCCTTAGACCTTGTGGAAGTGTAGACCTTGTAAAAGCTAATCATATACCTCAAGTATGATTAGCCAGATCTTATTAAACCTTGTGCAAGTTTTTAAGCCGGTCACATATCGAAACTAGTATTTTAAAATACCTAGATAGTTACATTTATTCCATGTTTCAATTCATACTTGATGATTTATGCCATTATGTTTATGTCTACTTATTATTCATTACTTGCCATGCCATGATTTAATTTTATTTCTTTATCATGTATTACATTTACTATTAGATATTTTATAGTCTTTGTTATCTATTGGAACTACTGTTAGGGTTGTACTCATTTTATCTTGACAGGATAAACATTTTAGGTGACTACGATGAGGATGAGATCCTACTCATTATGGACCATATGTTAGTGACACAGAGGTTACCAACTGTTCGCCATTAATGTAAGTTTGGGAAACTTTTGTTTAACAACAAAAAAAGTACAAAAAAATTTTAGACAAAAAAATCTAAGTACAATATTTTATATCTTGGGAATGTGATTATGAAGATTGAGTATTGCAGCTACTCATTTACTCCGTTGACGGTCCGACGAGAGAATGGGGATGCTCTCTTCTCTTTTCTCTCTCTTGAGGTTGTGTGCACGTACGTAGCTTACCCCTGGTTTGGGGTATGCTATTCTACTATTTATATCCATCATGGTGACAGGCTATAGGTGCCACATATGCCTCTGTTTGGTGTCCGCATAGGGCTCCTTCAATAGAATACAGTTGTAACTATAGTCGTATACCATGGGCATGCTTCCATGTGGCCTCAGTTGTGTAAATCTCCTTACCCAAAATAGGTATTTAGTGTATATTTTATATCTATAATATTTATTTTAGATTATTTAAAATCAATTAAAACTTATTTATTGCATATGGATACTTCATGGTAGTTGGACATTAGTGATATAGGACAACCCCAAAATCTACACTGCCTTCGTAGGAAGTAGCCTAAACTAGAGACACTACTCATAGGATTTTGGCATGCCACAAATTTTAATCATGCAACATTAGTGTAGCATTAGTATACCAACCGTAGTTCTTTGTATTTAATATTTTAGATTTTTTTATATAGAATTTATTTACTTTTTTTTGCAACCTAAACTCCCTCCAATGAGCAACCCATAATTTTAATTGCCACTATGAGTCCTCTCATGCTCCATAATTCTTATAAGTCACCAAGGTTAAATTAAAGATTTTAAACCCCATATTTCCAAATTAGGAAAGACCCTTAAGCAATCTTGTTGCATATAAATTTAAATCAGAAACAAATCTTTTAAAATCTAATTTAAAGATTCTAGAGCATCCCTCACCCTATTTTAGCCTATTTAAATACCTCTTCATCTCACGAACTCTCCCTCTCCTCCCGCTTCCTCTTTCCTTCCCCACAGTCAATAACTCCACAAAAACTCCAATCGAACCCCCTTTTAGGCCGAATATTGGCTGTTGGTTGCAACAGCAGTTCAGACCCCTCCATAGCAGCAAAAATACCCTTCTACAACAGCAAAATTCCCTAAACCCCTAGATTTACATCATACGTGAAGCCCCTAAGACCCCCTCAAGTTTCATGGAGTTTGGAGTCCGTTTTGGCGCTCCAAATGGTCTGTGTCGGAAGAAGAGGCTCAGCCGTAATCACGATTACGTAACTTTTGTAATTTATTTTTAATATATATTTTTCATGATATATGATGAATAATGATATCCCTATACATGAGAGACCCTAATTTGATGTACAAAACTACTCTTAGATGACACAAATTAATGCTTGGCAATATCGTGATCATATTAAATTAGTATTATTGCTTGTTGATATTTTATTATTATAATATAATTGTCCAATAATTAAATATTTAATTTCAAAATATAATTGGAAATATTTTCATATATTAGAGAAGTTTTGTGCAAGATGGCAACTGTGCATGCTCAAACTAGTCATCAAGTTGCTAGAATACCTAGTTGACGCACAACGTGACTTTGTGCATGCAAAGTTATGATTGGTCTATTTATATTTTATTTAAAATTAATTTGAGAATTAATAGTTTCTAATAATTAATAATTTAAAAATAATTTTGGCAATGTTTAATGACTAGTAATATTCTGGTGTGTAGCTACTTGCATATGCAACCAATGTGGAAGTAATAAGTAGATAATAATCTAATTTAACTTAAAAATTAGAGTCTAACTAGTGTAATAATTAATTGGTAGGTGTTCGAGATATTTCTATGGAGAGCTTCGGACCAGACTTATTGTGCTCGCAGCTTGGCTTGGAAGGCAAGTACACCCTGCTTGATTGTATTATTCTGTTTACATATGCCTAGTTTTATTTGATAGTGTGTGCAGGAGTCCCAGAGTAGTAGACTTACCGGTATATTGTGAAGGTACTTGGTATCTTCTGACCTGACACCTGTTCAACACATTTCTGTCTGAGCGAGTGAGTGCATGGATTTGCGTATTGACTGATCTTCGATACATGAGTTCGCGTCTTGGGTTAGTAGTTAGTGTTTGTTCTATTTTCTAGATTTTATTTGACGTCGTTGAATTACATCTGCACCGCGTATACGGTTCGGACGGTACATTAGGAGGGGAGTATCTACTAGCGAGCATACGAGACATTCTTCTTCTTTTCCTATATATGGTTTACCCTCACGTTCTATCGAACGTCTGGTGGGACGATGGATCTTCTCTACCACGCTCATGCGCCACTATAGATGTCTCGAGTGCATATCACGTAGATGGTTTAGTTACCCTTTCTCTTGTTTATTGCTTTATTTTATGTATGTTAATTTATTATGTACTTGTTGTCACGACCTGCACCCGGATATTCGGACACGAGTACGTGGTTACGCCCAGCCTACGTCGCAGAATCGGTGGTAGAACGCTGTCTGGGTCATTTTTAACTATCTAACATCTCAACAATATAATATGGTATATGTCAATTATCTTAACTCCAATCGGGGAGCAATATAGTATCTCACAAAAATATTAATCTCAATTACAAAATAAACTAAGAAGAAAAATAATGCACGAATAAAAAAGCGAAGGAAAGAAAGATACAATCCACAATATGAAACAATAGTACATCTGTGAATCTCCTCAAATATAATAGTCTAATACAAGAATTACAAATAAAACTAGACCTCCCCAGTCACTGGTACTATGCCCTCCTGCTCTAAGGGAGTATCCTCTAAAGTCTCACCCTCTTGAGGGCCGTAATGTGTAGGACACAGCTCCTCTAGCCAATCATTTGGAAAAATATATCAAGTCAGGATTGGAGCAAAGTACATACCTCTGAAAGCAGTTCCAATAACATAATCAAGTATATATAACAAGCAATAGAAAAAAATACAAGATGCACAAGCAGGAGAATATACAATACTGAGTGAACAAGCTATAATCACAATAATAACTGGAAGTAAAATACAAGAATAACTGCAAGTAGAGAACAAGAATACTAACTATGTATTTTAGAGTATAAGTTCGTTATATGATCGATTTTGGTTGCACATGAGGTATAAAGGTAACTCCATTATACGTGAGGTGTATACTCGACATGCACATGAGATCAAGAGGGCTTTGATCATATAACCAACTCCTACTCCCCCTCCCCAACCAATACTCATGGATCCAATCACGATACATTACGTACATGATCACGATAGTCACACTAGCACACGAAATAGTGGATGCACAAGAAGCACATGAAAGTCAATACCCGATGCACACGATGAAATACATGTCATTAGATAACCGTTGCACATGGTAGTGGATAACATCTCCTGACGGAATCCATATAGCACCAGTCCGTAAAATCATTGTGTCAAAAATCAATGTATACTAATCTAGAACTTGCATATATACAATATTATAAATTGAAAACAATCAAAAAAATATACTCGCCCGAAGTCCTGAGCAAAGTATGTCTCTCGATGCCCAAGCTGGTATCTCACAACCTATTTATGGTATGTTGCATCAATACAAGGTTCAATGATAAAAATAAATAAAGTTGATACAATTCTAGGTTGATACGCCGTTTCTAAGTCAAACCAATGCATTCTAGGTTGCAAGAGTCTAATGCTAAGTCGCTATATCGATAGACTATGAAACTATGCTAAACTAGCTAAGCTAACACATAACAGAGCATTCAAGAAGCCGTATCCTAAGATACGCTGGTTTTCTAATATAAAAATAGGTTTATATATATATACATAAGTCATAAATAATAATAATATCTCTAAATAATATAATTTGATACCTTAGCCTTGCACCAACACGTATCGCAACTACCTCGATACCTAATCTCAATACCTTGGGTATCGTCCCAATACCTTGGTGATACCTTGGTATCTCAAGGTAATCTAAAACTAAACATAATAGATTAACATATAGATATAGATAGATACGTCAAACTAATTGCTAACTATACACTAATTAACCATCATATTAACTAAATAAACTAACTATTTTCTAACAAGTATACTAAACTAATATATTACCTATACTAATATACATATCTATCTAATAACATAATCACCTAATACCTCTACTACTAACTAACCACTATTAAAACTAGTATACATAGTTATATACATGCTAACTACCCCACATAAACTACTAACCAAAACCTCAATACCTTGGCTCAATTAATACCAAAAATACCTTACCTGATACTGGATACTGTTACTCCCCTGCACTCGTCTCAGTTGATGAACTGTAGCACCTTTTCATAATATCTGCAGCTGACATAGTGACTGATATACTGTGTCGAGTTCTCTGGAATGTGCCACTGCACACCGTGGCATTGCTGTCTCAGGTGAATCTTCAGGTAGTTGAGTCTTTAGGTGAGTCTTCAGGTAAGTCTTCAGTTTTTAGGTAGGTGTTCAGTTGAGTCTTCATCCTTCAGTTAAGGTGAGTGAGTATCTTCAGTCGAGTATCTGTTTAGTTGAGTCTTCAGCATTCAGTTGAGTCTCTAATCCATGTGCAGTTTAGTGCAAGTAAGTCTTCAGTTCTCAGGTAGGTGTTCAGTTGGTGTTCAGTCCAGGTTCAGTCTTTGCAAAGGGGTCAGCTCCTTGTATGGAGTTCTCGGGTGTGTGCCACTGCACAATTGCCCGTATCAGTTACTGATACTGTGCTCGGTTTCTATTCTCTCGAGAAAACCTACATCAACTCTCTTCATCTATCTCTGCAGTAGCTGTTCTCAACAAATAGTTTCTACAGGAATTGCTATTTTACCTCATATACCCGATGCTGCTGAATCTCCTTCATGACTTATGCAGTTTGCCGCCTTCACTGCAGCTGCTAGTTCTTTATTGGCAGTGATCAGTTTGCTGCCTTCACTACAGCTGCTAGTTCCCTTCACTGCAGCTGCTAGTTCCCTTCACTGCAGCTGCTAGTTCTTTATTGGCAGTGATCAATTTGCTGCCTTCACTGCAGCTGCTAGTTCTTCATTGGTAGTGATCAGTTTGCTGCCTTCACAGCAGCTGCTAGTTTCCTTCACTGCAGCTGCTAGTTCTTCATTGACAGTGATCAGTTTGTTGCCTTTACTGCAGCTGCTAGTTCCCTTCTCTGCTCTCCTTTAGCAGTGACCTCCACTGATAGATAAAGATTCTCAACCCTCCAAGTCACACAGACACACATACACAAATAAACTAAAAGATCTCTAAGTATATATCTATATATATGTACACACACATAGATAACTAACTATCTATATACATAGATGCATATACTACCCCTCATACATATCAATCTATATGCATAACACTAATATATAGATACCCATATATATTGATATACACATACATATAAATAAGTATATAGATATAAACTAACACATGCATATATATACACCAACATATATATATATATAAACATGTAACATAGCTCTATATATGTAGATACTCCTATAGTATACACAAATAGACACCCACCTATATCTAAATCCAAATCACACTAATACATAAACTATATATCATATAAAGAGCTTACATATACATAATTACACATGCACATATAGGGAAATGGGCCAAACAACAAACACATAGGACACATCGCACCCGTATCACACTTTTCTATGATACGCTTGCGATACGGCCCCCAACTCACAACCAAACATATCTCGAAGGACACGTATAAGTCCAATACATATATTATGAACAATACATAGAGAAATTAGAGTGTCTACGTGTCTGTGTCACCATATGATATGCACATGGCCTCGTGTCAGAGAAAACCCCCCAAAATCGACTATTTTGTCAAAATAACCAGATTTGGCCTATATGTATCCAATTAAGGATACGACACAAGCTACAAACAAACAATAAAGGGTCAAATAGATTTATTAGATCTATTGCCAAGCACTACATGTGCCAATCTCGTAATTCCCTCAAAATTGGCACTAATTTGGTCATAACTTCCACTGTAGGTCTCCAAATGACTCCAAATAAAAATCTATGGGTAGCCTATGCATGTGGGGTGGTTTCGCATGATAAAATCTCAGATCTATAGTCTATTAAAAGGGGAAAACTGATTTATACCTATTGGGAGATTGATTTCCAATGAAAAGGTCCCAAATGATAAGTAGCTCTTTTTTTTGTAGATCTTGCCTCCTCCTCCTTGCTCCTTGCTTGTAGATCCTTGATATAGAGACTTCAATGATGAGATTAGAATGAGTTTGGTGAAGATTTGGTAGAGAAATAATAAGGGAATGGAGGGAAAATGGAAGAAAAAAAAATATAGATCTAAAAATTTGGGGAAGAAATGAAATGAGAGCTCTCTCTCTCCTCCCAATTATGGCTAGTCATAAACCCCTCTCCAAGCAATGTACAAAGTCACAAATACCCCTTGGGGCCTCTCATGAAGAAATAATTAGGGAGGAAAGGTTCTAGTCTAATGGTTTCACTAATTAATCAAGTTTTTTAATCCATGGGCCTAATTTATGGGCTCAACTTAGACTAGTCCAAAAGTTTGTTCATGCTCTTTAAATAAATGGTTAGGTCCACTAGACAAGTCCAAAATAAGTCTACACTATCAACAAATAATAGTACAATAATTAAATAAATCAAGCCATGCACAAATATTAATTATAATAATCCTAAAATAATTAATAGCCATAATAATTACCAAACTACCCTTGGATGGAAATTTAAGGGTGACAATCCTACCCACCTTAGAAAAATTTCTTTCTCGAAATTAAGGAAGAAACTAACTACCAAAACAAATAATGCAGTGCAAGAAAGAATTATACTTCACGGCTCGAACAGATACGGATATCGCTCGCGCATCTCAGCCTCTCGCTCCCAGGTACTCTCTCCTGGTGGGTGATGCCTCCACACGACACACACCAAAGAAATCATCTGGTTCCTTAGCACCTTCTCTCTCTGATCGAGAATCTCCATTGGCTGCTCTGGATAGCTGAAAGTAGGGCCCACCTCTATCTCTGAATGATCCAACACATGACTGGGATCTGCCATGTACTTCTCAACTGTGACATGTGAAACATGTTGTGCACTCCCTCCAGTGCAGTGGTAATTCTAGTCTGTAAGCGACTGTACCGACCCTCTCAAGAATGCTGAAGGGACCGATGAATCATGGACTAAGCTTGCCGCTTCCACCGAAATAAATTGTGCCACATGTCGGGGAAATCCTTAAAAAAACTAGACCACCAACTTAGCACGAAACACAACCTTAGCATTCTAACAAGCAACAATCAAACACAAATAAGACAAAACTAAGGTTATACCTCAAACTCCAGAGGTCTTTGATGGCTATCGGCCCAATGTCGTTGCCTATCCTGCGCCACTCGAAGTATGTCCATGATAAGCTTCACCTTCTCTGCTACATCCACTACCATCTCTGGTCCCAATAAAGCCCTATCACCAACATTATCCCAGGACAACGGAGTACGGCATCTCCGTCCATACAATGCCTCGAATGGTGATATCTTGATACTGGCTTGGTAGCAGTTGTTGTATAAAAACTCTACCAAGTGAAGGTGATCCTCCCAAGAACCTCCAAGATCCAAAACACAAGTGCGTATCATGTCCTCGAGAGTCTGAATAGTCCTCTCCGACTGTCCGTCCGTTTGAGGGTGATAAGCGGTACTGAACTTAAGCTGAGTGCCCAAGCTAGCCTGCAAATTCCTCTAGAAATAGGATATGAAATGGCTATCCCGATCTGAGATAATGCTCACTGGAACACCATGCAATCTAACAATCTGGCGCACATATATCTCTGCAAGTCTCTCCGTACATGTACCCACTTTAAATGGCAGAAAGTGGGCTGATTTGGTCAACCTGTCCACGATGACCCAAATCGCATCCTTGTCTCCTGGAGAACGCGGAAGCCCCGATACAAAATCTATAGTAACATGCTCCCATTTCTACTCTGGAATGGGCAAAGACTGAAGCAATCCTCCTAGTCTCTATCTCTCCGCCTTGACCTGATGGCAAACTAAGCATCTGGACACGAAGCTAGCTACCTCTCGCTTCATGCCATACCACCATATATGCTCTCTCATGTCTTTATACATCTTGTTGGCACCGGGATGCATAAAGTATTGGGAATGATACGCATCCTGCATAATCTTCTCGCGCAATGCTCCCTTTGGTATGCACAACCTGGTACCGTGTCGCAATGATTCATCATCTATAACGGTAAAGTCCCCTACCAGCCTGACCTGAACCTGTGCCCTGATGCTCCTCAAAGACTCATCCTCATACTGTCCAGCTCTGACTCGGTCCATCAACTCCGACTGAACCTGAAGTCCTGTCACCCCCACTTTTCAGATTAAGGGTATTTTCATCTTTTCGTAATTAATGAGTAAATGATTGCATGATAATTAATTTTATTTAATTACGGTGACCTTAATTGATTGTTGCGCTTTATCATTATTCGATAATTAGAACGCTACGCTAGCCATTGCCTTCCAACAGATTCACACCGTTGTCCTAGACATGTCAGACCATTAATTGATGCTTGTGTCCCACTTAAATCCAACCTTTTGTACTTCTATTTAATTGTAGAACACCGCCTTGCATTTATTTAATTAATTAAATAATAAATCTAATTGTGTAATTTTTTAATTTGTTGGACACTTTTATGCAAAAGCATATTAAGGTATCCACCCCTTGGACATGACACGTGATAGAAACCTATTTATCTTTCATTATATTTTTCCATGATTTTTGGGAGTGTGTAATTTAACATCAACCCCTTGAAACCATGGCCTCCAGACCCTTAGACCAATACAATTTTCGTAATTTCATTAAACCCATTCGAAGCCTAGCCCATTGGAATATCTCCATAATAAGCCAAGGCCTTTTCCTAGTATTGACCAAAGTCAACATATTCTAGGTCAAACCCCCACCCTTTGTATATATATATATATCATCCTATTTATTTTCTTTCTTTTTAAACCTAAAACCTAATACCACAGCCGACATCCCCTTCTTCCTTGATCTTTCCGCCGACCGGAGTAACCCCCGACGGAGTTAAACACCGTATCCTAGCTGAACTTCGTCGACTCCTCCCCCTTCCCGTCTCATCTTTCCTTCATCCGGAGCTTACAGCCTTTCTCGACCATTCCTTGTCCAACCCAACGACAGCCAACCCGCCATCTTCTTCCACCATTGCCGGAACCACCCTGCTGTCGATCTTCCATGAATGAACGCCGGAGATCGACTGGATCCGCTATCCCTGAGCCGTCTGGATCCCGTCCACCGAGAGCTCGCCTGCACCACTTGAAAGCCGGACGACCGCTGACCTCGTTGTACCCGACTGGAGCAGCCCTTCGACTCGACGACGTCGCGACACGCATGACTCATTCCCTCACAAAGGTTCGTATTAGTATTGGTATATAGATATATAAAATTGGTGTGTACATAGGTACATAATAGTATTGGTATACATATATGGTTATTATGTGTACATTGATATATATATGTATAACCATAACGTATGCGAACCTAAATGGTATATATATATGTAGGGTACATATATTAGAATAGGATAAAATGTGTTTTGGTATATATATATATATATATATATATATATATATATATATATATTGTATATATATCTCCCTAGTACAGGTTTAATATAGATACAAGGTATAAATCGTATTTAAAGTATGTATATACATATATCTAATATAATTATAACTAATAGATATTTATGTATATGCTAGATCATATTATGTAGATGACTTGAATGTAACCACGGATACCCCGTAGTTACATCAACCTGTGACCATGTAGCATGTTAGAAGACTGTCATATGTACATTGACGTACTGGCAAGACCGTACCACTGACTGTCTGTTATGTACAGCAACGAAAGACGTGACCCCCCTTAGCGTAGTCCCTAAGATCATGGTGTTGATTGTGTATTGATGTAATATCTGATGCAGTATTATATTTATGATATATCTATAGGACTGTTGGATTACTCAGACGATACCTTGGAACCCAGACATTGGTATTGCCAGCTAAGGACCACATGCGAGTACATTCTCTGACAGTTTCTATTATGTTGATTATCTTTATAACTCTTGTTGTATAGCATACATGACTCTGACACTATTGTTCACACGAGTTGGCATTATTGAGACCTATCACGAGGAGTCGTGATTAGAATCCATCATGCTAACTGGAGATAAATGGAGAAATATTAGTAGCTTATGTGATCATTCCCAACTTTACATGCATCATAGCTCACCCACACCTCACGTCGGTGCAGCCTTAGCCTTACATGCCTCATCGCTGTTACATATGGTTAGCCTGACCTGTTAGGGATAATCGCTAATCAATATAAGGAGTCATATAGTCCCAAGCCGATCACATAGTATGCTGATATTTCACACACTTAGTTAGATGATTCTTGACATATATCTTGGTATATTGATCTTGTATTTCCATATATTCTAGTTATTGTTCTTGTACACACTTACATATCAGTTCATTGTTCTTGCGTGTACTTGTAGTTCTATTCATTGCTAGATGTATATTGTTGATGATGTTCCAGTATATTTTTATTCCAACATTTCCTTTATTCCAGTATTCTTATTGCCAGTATTTCCTATCAGTCTTGTATTTCTTTACACTGTGTTATAGTTTTTGTCAATATATGTGGAACTGCTGTTAGAGGTGTATTTTGTTCCAATCTTGACTGGATATATTTTTCCAGAGGATCTTGAGGAGTTCTGTACCACACACTATGGACCAGGTATAGATGCAGACTACGCACCAGAGATCCTAAAGGAGACTATGCCTCTAGATGAGACATTACCTGCAGCTATCTATATAGTATTTATGATACTTTAAGACTTATTGAGGTTATTTCAGTTTATGTTTAGACTCATGTTAAGTTTAATTGGAGACTTGTGTTGGACAGCTAGACTGTGAGTTATCTTTATTTTGGAGACATGGTGTTTAACTATATCATTTTCTTTTATCTTTTATCGTGCCTTATAGTTGTGGTGATTGAGTTACATTATGAGATTATTGTGAGATGTATATTGACCTTCTTATGGAGATGGATATCATTGACAGGTGTTTAGTTATATAGTATTACTGTGACCTAGACAGCGTTCTACCGCCGATGCTGTGGTATAGGTTGGACGTGCCCACGCTCTCGTACCCCTATACCGGGTGCGGGTCGTAACACGTTTTTAGTGGTGGCCCATGCAGGTTGAGTTTCACCATTTGTGCGATATCGTGGTAGTGCGACAACTTAGTTGTACTGCTACGAGCCTGTGCTAGGATATAGGAAATAGGATCTAGGATATTCTGATATTCGCAATGCTATTCTAATTAATTGCTTCTTTTCTGTTCTTTCTTGATAATATCGTATCTATCATTGATTCTTTTGATCTGTATTCAGGATGCCGCCGAATACTAGATCCATGAGAGTGGAGGCAGCAAATTCAGAAAGGTCTGCCACCTCTCAACCTGATAAACAGACACCGGGAGTTCCTCCTACATCTCCTGTTCGTGTGGGAGTATCTGCAGCTAACGGGATTCCTCCTCCACCTATTCAGAGGATTGCCCCAGCTATGACAGACAACCTTCCACCACCACCGACACCGATTCTCGGAGGAATGCCTACTGACGGGGCACAGATGTTCGCACTGATGCAGGGCATACTAGAGGCCCAGAGAGTAACAGCAGAAGCTTAGGGTGTTCAAGCTGAGGCTCAGAGAGTGCAAGCAGAAGCACACCAGGCGCAGACCGAACTGATAAGAGAGAGCATGGAGAATGCTCATCAGGTGGCTCTCTAGGCTGTGGAGAGAGTAGCACGACAACCGCAACATCAGGGTCAACAACAACAGAGGCCCGGTACCATAGTGGACTTTAAGAGGATGATGCCTCGAGAGTTCAAGGGCACAGAAGGAATACTCTATGCTGATGAATGGTTAGAGGACATAGAGAGGAACTTGCGCTTATCACAGATTCTAAAGATTCTTTAGATAGAGGCCGCTGGCAGCCAGATGTTTGATATCGTACTGACGTGGTATCGTACAGAGCCGAGACTCGTCGCTGAAGTACTTACTTGGGAGAACTTTAAGGATCTCTTCAAGGAGAAATTCTTTCCTGACGTAGCCTTGGGAGCATTAGAAAGTCAGTTCCATGACTTAGTCCAAGGAGGTATGTTAGTCGGCGAATATGCCGCAGAGTTTTGTCGATTGAGTCAATTTACGCCATCGATGATTCGAGATCCAGGAGACAGCACGAAAATTCAAAAAGGGGTTAAATAGGGAGATCAAGTCTCATACTTCGGGATGATGTACTGTTACATCTTAGAGTATTCTGATGGATGTCCAGATTGCCGAAGATCACTTGGACCTCAGGCCCAAGAGAGGATGTGATACTTTTGGAGCATCAGGAGGTAACACAGGACCAGCCAAGCGCCCACACTTTCATCAACAACAACAACAACAGAGGCCATACCAGCAACAGATACCAGTTTGAGGGCATGCTCAACAACAGCAACCACAGAGACATAATCAACTTGTTGCCCCATATTTGTATTGCGAAAAGATGGGACATACAAGAGACATCTGTAAAAAAAGGTTGGGCACTTGCTTGTCATATGGATCAGTATCACATCAACTGAGGGACTTCACAGCTATTCAGACTCGCCGGAGAGGAGCAACAGCTCAGAGAGGACCAGCCAAAGCACCTATTGTACCAGGAGACCAGCAGAGAGGACCTCCACTTCCACCACAGCAAGAGAGGTTTGCTCAGCACCAGCAGCAGCAGAGAGGAGCACCATAAGGACGACCTTACGCCATGACTACTGAGGAGGCTGAGCCAACTGGAGACATAATTTTAGGTCATTTTTACTCGATTCTGTTCCAGCACTTGTATTATTTGATTCTGGTGCTTCCCATAGTTTCGTATTAGAATCTTATACCCTTAAGTATTATTTAGAAATGGAACCATTAGATAGGACTTGCAAGATCACGACAGGAGGAGGCATTATCCTAGTCCGTGATTGTTGCAAGGATCGGAGAGTGTCATTAGAAGGCCGAGAGTTGAGCGTGAGTTTACTCGTCATGCCACTTTTGGAATATGATATTGTACTCTGAATGGACTGGTTAAGTAAACACCATGCTTCTATAGATTGTCACGGAGGTAGAGTAGTATTTCGACCACTAGGAGAGCCAGAGTTTGAGATTGCCAGAGGAGCAGAGGAGCGGAGCAGAGGCACTTTTTGCGGAGCCAGGATGGAAGAAGAAGAGTTACCACATCCACTTATAGCAGAGTTCCTGGATGTATTTCCAGAGGAGTTGCCAGGTTTGCCGCCAGAGAGAGATGTTGAGTTCTCTAGAGACTTGATACCAGGAGCGGAGCCTATTTCGCAATATGTCTATAGAGTTAACAACAATGAGTTAGTAGAACTGAAGAAACAAGTAGAGGAGCTACAAGACAAAGGTTTTATTAGGTCCAGTTTATCGCCATAGGGAGCACCGGTATTATTTGTACCAAAGAAGGATGGCATGGTACGCATGTGTATCGATTATAGAGCCTTGAATAACCTTACTATCAAAGATAAATATCCGCTGCCGAGGATAGATGATCTTTTTGATCAATTGAGCGGAGCGAAGGTGCTTTCAAACATAGACTTAAGATCAGGATATCACTAGGTGAAGGTAAAGAAGGAAGACATACCGAAGACAGCCTTTCAGACCAGATATGACCAGTTTGAATTTACAGTAATGCCGTTTGGTTTAACCAACGCACCAGCCGTATTTATGAACTTGATGAACAAGGTATTCCACCAGTACCTTGACAAGTTCATAGTGGTGTTTATTGATGACATTCTAGTATATTCAAAGATCCCAGAGGAGCATGAAGAGCACCTAAGAATGGTCTTAGAAACCCTCAGGAGAGAGAGATTGTATGGGAAGCTTTCAAAGTGTGAGTTCTTTCTTAACAAGGTTGAATTTCTTGGACATATGGTAACGGGTGATGGAATTTTAGTTAACCCAAAGAAGATAGAGGCAGTGGAGTCATGGGCTACCCCAGTACGGTAGCTGAGATCAGCAGCTTTCTCGGACTAGCAGGGTACTACAGAAGATTTGTACAAGACTTCTCCAAGATTGCAGAGCCAATAACAAGGCTGACCAAGAAAGATATGGAATTTGTCTGGACAGAAGAATGTTAAGCCACATTCGATGAGCTGAAGAGGAGATTGACGACATCACCAGTTTTGACATTGCCGACAGGGACAAGTAGATTCACTATCTACAGTGATGCTTCAGGAAAAGGCTTGGGATGCGTTCTTCAACAATATGGGAAAGTAATTGCCGATGCTTCAAGACAATTATGCCTTCATAAAAAGAACTACCCCACTCATGATTTGGAGTTAGCGGCAGTTATCTTTGCCCTAAAGCTGTGGAAGCACTATCTGTACGGAGAGCGTGTGGAGATCTTCACAGACCACAAGAGCTTGAAGTACGTGTTTACACAGAAGGAGCTGAACATGAGACAGAGAAGGTGGTTAGAATTGATGAAAGACTTTGATATCTTATTACAGTACTATCCAGGAAAGGCTAACGTAGTCGCCGATGCCTTGAGCAGGTATCCAATGGCTATATGCTTGACTTCGGATAGACAATTATTAGCTGATCTTGAGAGCTTGGAAATTGAAGTATTAGTTCCAAGAGCTGAGATTTAGATGTGGGGATTGCAGATAGAATCAGAGCTGATAGACAAAATTAGAGCTGCGTAGTATGATGATGAGATTCTAAGGAATATTAGAGCACAAGTTCAGACAGGATTGATAGACGACTTCACTATTGCGGATGATGGATCCTTACGACATGGCACGAGAATGTGTGTGCCATGTGGAGAGCTGCGCGAAGAAGTTTTGCAGGAGGCACACCGCTCTCAGTACTCGATGCATCCCGGAGCCAACAAGATGTATCAAGATTTGAGGGAGCATGTATGGTGGTATGGTATAAAGCACGAAGTAGCATGCTTCATATCCCGATGTTTAGTGTGCCAACAGGTGAAAACAGATCGACAGAGGCCAGGAGGATTGCTTCAAGCTTTACCCATTCTCGAATAAAAGTGGGAGCACGTGACTATGGACTTTATTTCTGGACTTCCTCGTTCTCCAGGAGAAAAGGATGCGATTTGGGTCATCGTAGATAGGTTAACCAAATTAGCCCACTTCTTACCTTTTAAAGTGGGTACTTCGACGGAGAAGCTAGCAGACATGTACGTACAGCAGATTGTCAGATTACATGGAGTTCCTGTGAGTATTGTCTTAGATCGGGATAGCCATTTCACTTCCCATTTTTGGAGGAGTCTGCAGTCTAGCTTGGGCTCCCAGCTCAAGTTCAGTACCGCCTATCACCCTCAGACAGACGGGCAGTCTGAAAGGACTATTCAGACTCTTGAAGATATACTACACACTTGCGTATTGGATCTCGAAGGTTCTTGGGAGGATTATCTACACTTGGTAGAGTTTGCTTATAACAACAGCTACCAGGCTAGCATTGAGATGTCACCATTCGAGGCTTTATATGGACGAAGGTATCGTACACCTTTATCTTGGGATGATGTTGGAGAAAGAGCCTTGTTAGGACCAGAAATGGTCGTGGATGCAGTAGAAATGGTAAAACTTATCAGAGATAGACTGCGAGTGGCGCAGGACAGACAGCGACATTGGGCCGATAGCCACCGTAGACCACTAGAGTTTCAGATATTGTTTTGATTTGTTTTGTTTTATTTAGATTGTGTGTTAAGATTATTGTTCTAGGTTGGTGATTTGGTGTTCCTACGGATTTCTCCGACACGGGGCACGATTCGTTTTGGCAGAGGTGGAAAGCTTAGTCCACGATATATTGGGTCCTTCAGTATTCTTGCAAGGGTCGGTACAGTAGCCTATAGACTTGACTTGCTGCCTGCTCTAGATGGAGTGAATGACGTGTTTCACGTATTACAGCTGAGACGGTACGTGGCAGATCCTAGTCACGTACTAGACCACCCGAAGATCAAAGTTGGACCTACACTCAGCTATCCTGAACAACCCATTGAGATCTTGGATCGTAGAGAGAAGGTATTGCGGAACTAGACTATTCCCTTGGTTCTTGTTGCATGAAGAAATCATACTCCAGGAGAGTCAACTTGGGAGAGAGAGGACAAAATACGCGAGCAGTATCCGTATCTCTTCGAGACTTGAGGTATAATTTATTATTGATTGCTTGTTCTTGTGCTAGTTCATTTTTAATTTCGAGGACGAAATTATTTTAAGGAGGGTAGACTTGTCACCCCCACTTTTCAGAATAAGGGTATTTTTGTCTTTTCATAATTAATGAGTAAATGATTGCATGATAATTAATTTTATTTAATTACAGTGACCTTAATTGATTGTTGTGCTTTATCATTATTCGATAATTAGAATGCTACGCTAGCCATTGCCTTCCAACAGATTTACACCGTTGTCCTAGACATGTCAGACCATTAATTGATGCTTGTGTCCCACTTAAATCCAGCCCTTTATACTTCTATTTAATTGTAGAACACCTCCTTGCATTTATTTAATTAATTAAACAATAAATCTAATTGTACAATTTTCTAATTTGTTGGGCACTTTTATGCAAAAGCATATTAAGGTGTCCCCCCCCTTGGACACGACATGTGATAGAAACCCATTTATCTTTCATTATATTTTTCCATGATTTTTGGGAGTGTGTAATTTAACATCAACCCCTTGAAACCATGGCCTCCAGACCCTTAGACCAATGCAATTTCCGTAATTTCATTAAACCAATTCGAACCCTAGCCCATTGGAATATCTCCATAATAAGCAAGGCCTTTTCCTAGTAATGACCAATGTCAACATATTCTAGGTTAAATCTACACCCTTTGTATATATATATATCATCCTATTTATTTCCTTTCTTTTTAAACCTATAACCTAATACCACAGCCGACATCCCCTTCTTCCTTGATCTTTCCGCCGACCAGAGTAACCCCCGGCGGAGTTCAATGCCGTACCCTAGCTGAACTTCATCGACTCCTCCCCCTTCCTGTCTCATCTTCCCTTCAATCAGAGCTCATAGCCTTTTTCGACCATTTCCTGTCCAACCCGACTACAGCCAACCTGCCATCTTCTCCCACCATCACCGGAACTACCCTGTTGTTGACCTTCCACGACTGAACGCCAAAGATCGGCCATATCTGCTATATCCCATCGACCGAGAGCTCGTCTGCACCACTTGAACGCCGGACGACTGCTGAACTCGCTGTACCCGACCGGAGTAGCCCTTCGACTCGACGATGCTTTGACACGCACGACTCATTATCGTGCACAGGTTCGAGTTCCACTATGCCTCTAGATGAGACATTACCTGCAACTATCTAGATAGTATTTATGATGCTTTGAGACTTATTGAGGTTATTTTAGTTTATGTTTAGACTCATGTTAAGTTTAATTGGAGACTTGTGTTGGACAGCTAGACTGTGAGTTATCTTTATGTTGGAGACATGGTATTTAACTATATCATTTCCTTTTATCTTTTATCGTACCTTATAGTTGTGGTGATTGAGTTACATTATGAGATTATTGTGAGATGTATATTGACCTTCTTATGGAGATAGATATCATTGACAAGTGTTTAGTTATATAGTATTACTGTGACCTAGACAGCGTTCTACCGCCGATGCTGTAGCGTAGGATGGACGTACCCATGCTCTCGTGCCCCTATACCGGGTGCGGGTCGTGATAAGTCCCCACATCTGTGCTGCGACTCCCGAAATCAATACCTCAATGCCCAAACTATCGAGGTCTGCCAATAGATGCCTGTCTCTAGTCAAGCACATAGCCACGGGATACCTGCTCAATGCATCTGCGACTACATTTGTCTTCCCTGAATGGTACTACAAAGTTATGTCAAAGTTCTTCATCAGCTCCAACCATTGCCGCTGCCTCATGTTGAGCTCCTTCTGTGTAAACACATACTTTAAACTCTTATGGTTTGTGAAGATCTTTACTCTCTCTCCATATAGATAGTGTTTCCATAATTTGAGAGCAAAGATAACCACTGCAAGCTCCAAATCATGGGTAGAATAGTTCTTCTCATGCGGGCATAATTGCCTGGAAGCACAGGCAATTACCTTCCCATGCTGCTGTAGTACACAACCCAAACCCTTCCCTGATGCATCACTGTAAATGAAAAATCCTCCTGCTCTTGATGGTAGTGTCAAGATGGGAGCTGTAGTCAATCTTCTCTTTAGCTCCTCAAATGCTGACTGGCAATCCTCATTTCAGACGAATTCTATGTCCTTCCTGGTCAGCCTAGTCATCGGCTCTGCTAGTCTTGAAAAGTCCTGAACAAACCTCCGATAGTAGCCTGCTAATCCAAGGAAGCTCCTGATCTCTACTATTGAACTCGGGGTAGACTATGATTCAACTGCTGAGATCTTCTTCGGGTCCACCGAGATCCCATCTCCTGTAATGACATGCCCAAGAAATTCAATCTTATCAAGGAAGAATTCGTACTTCGACAACTTGCCATACAACTTCTCATTCCTGAGGGTCTCCAAAATAATCCTCAAGTGCTGCTCATGCTCCTCAAGGGTCTTCGAATATATTAAAATATCATCTATGAAGACTACAACAAACTGGTCCAGGTACTGATGAAATACCTTGTTCATCAGGTTCATGAACACTGCCGGGGCATTGGTCAACCCAAATGGCATTACCAAGAACTCGAACTGCCCATAACGAGTCCTGAAAGCCGTCTTCGGGATGTCTTCCCTCTTCACCTTCACCTGGTGGTACCCTGACCTTAAGTCTATCTTCGAGAATACCGTTGCTTCGCTCAACTGGTCGAACAAGTCATCAATCCGCGGCAACGGGTATTTATTCTTGATAGTGAGATTATTTAGTGCCATGTAGTCGATACACATACATACCGACCCATCCTTCTTTGGTATAAATAGAACCGGAGTACCCCAGGTGATGAACTAGAATGGATAAAGCCTTTGTCTTGTAACTCATTCACCTGCTTCTTTAACTCCGCCAGTTCACTGTTGTTTACTCTATAGACGTGCTGAGAGATCGGCTCTGCGCCTGACACTAAATTTATAGATAACTCTATATCTCTGTCCGACGGCAACCCCAATAAATCCTTTGGAAAGACATCCAAAAACTCTGTAATCAACGGATGTTGCGGCTCCCACTCTTCTACCAAAGTTCCACAGAAATTGCCTTCGCTCTGCTCTGCTCCTCGGACAAACTCAAACTCCGGCTCTTCTGACGTCTGAAATAAAACTCTGCCTCCACGACAATCGATACTAGCATGATGTCTACTCAACCAATCCATCCCGAGTACTATATCATAACTCGGAAGTAGTATTACAAGTAAACATACACTCAGCTCAAGGCCTCCCACATAAACTCTCTGGTTCTTGCAAACATCACTGACCAGGATGATGCCACCCCCGGTCGTGATCTTGCAAGTCTGTGCCAACGGTTCAGACTCAAGACGATGCCTCAGAGCAAAAGATACAGATACGAAGCTATGAGATGCACCAGAATCAAATAAGGCATGAGCTAGAAAAGAATCAAGTAAGACTGAACCTGATATCACGTCTCCGACTGGCTCTGACTCCTCCACGGTCAGGGCAAAAGCTCGCCCCTGATGTGCACCTCTCTGCTGGTATTGATGTTGTACGAACTTTTGCTGCTGGGGCTGTAAAGGAGGTCCTCTCGGCGGTCCAGCCGGGTGTCTAGCGGGTATCCTCTAGATAGGGGCTACATCCTGAACTGTACGAGCTAAGGTCTTGGGACAATCCCTCAGCTGGTCATCTGATGATCCGTAAAATAAATATTGTCCCTGTCTCTTCCTGCAAACATCTTATCCGTGCCCTGCCTTCTTACAGAAGGGGCAAGCATAAGCTGGCTGGGATGGTCGCTGCATCTGGTACGCCTGTTATACAGGTGCTCGGTTTGGTGCATTGAACTACTGCCTCTGTTGCTGGAAATATGGCTTCTTGGCTAGACCTGTGCTACTGCTGCCACCATAAACATCTCGGTCCCTCTTGTGACTCCCAATCAGGTTCTCTCGACCTTGCGAGCCTTCCTCAAGATGTCTGTATACGTCTCGTGGCTCAAAGAAATGAGAGCCTTCACTTCCCAGTTCAGACCCTCTCTGAATCTACTAGTCCGGTTCTCAGGGTCTCTCACCATATAGTCGGCATACCTGCTCAACTTACTAAACTTGGTGGCATACTCCTCTACCGACATGTTCCCCTGGTAAAGGTTCTGGAACTGTCACTCGAGGTCGTCTCTCAGTAGGCGGAAAGAACTTCCTTCTTAACAATTCCCTGAACTCTCCTCATGTCATTCCTGGATCGGTGATCTGTGGTTCATTCCGGAACCAAGTGCTAGCGATGTCCATCATCTGCAATCCCGCTGCCTCCACCATCGGGTCCTTCGCAAGGCAGGATAAACGTATGACGTGCTCCATGCTCTCCAACCAATCATCTGTATAGATGATGCCCTCCGTCCCCTTGAAAGGCCGAGAATCTAACTTCTTTAAGTCTTGTATAGTGCCGGGCCTGGGCTATACCTCTCGTGGCTGTGGTGGTGCGGTCCTCTCTACGGCGGTGATGGCCACCTGGTGAGCACTCTCGATGCCCTGTCTCATCACCTCGGTCTGTCGGTGCTGCGCCTCAGCCTGGGCCCTCTAGGCCTCCATTATCATCTGGAAAAGTGTAAACAGCTGTGTAGTATCAGCTGGTACTGGCGGTGGTGGCAGAAGATCCTCGAAAACAACTGGAGCAACCATCTGAACCGGGGGAGGAGCACCCCCAAAAGTGGCTGTTGAGACTCTCACCTGGACTGGTAAGGCGATCCTCTCGACTGGAGATGAGGCAGTAGCAGCTGCTACTCTATCCGTAGCAGGCTGGGAAGTAGCTGAGGAAGCTGCCACTGCTCCTGAGCGATAGAATCTGACCTTCGGAGGCATCCTGAAGTCAGATTGAAAATACGGAATCAATATTGAATATAATACGATATCATCAAAGAAGGACAAAACTTAATTCAAAATAAAATACAATATCAAATAGATAAAGATTTGTAGAACATGTATTAGAGTTTTCCTAGTTATTATTGAGTAACACTCAGCTTAAATCCTGTATCCTAAAGTAGGCTCGTAGCAATACTCTAGTCGAGCATAACTACGATATCTATCTAGACCTGCATGGGCCACCACTAAAAATGTATCACTATCTGCACCCGGATATTTGGGCACGAGTACGTGGTTACGCCCAGCCTACGTCACAGAATCGGCAGTAGAACGCTGTCTGGATCATTTCTAAGTATCTAACATCTCAATAATATAATATGGTACCTGTCAATCATCTTAACTCCAAGGGAGCAATATAGTATCTCACAAATATATCAATCTCAATCACAAAATAAACTAAGGAGAAAAATAATGCACGAATGAAAAAGCGAAGGAAAAAAAGATATAATCCACAATATGAAATAATAGTACATCTGTGAATCTCCTTAAATATAATAGTTTAATACAAGAATAACTAAACAAAACTAGACCTCCTCAGTCACTAGTACTATGCCCTCCTGCTCTAGGGGAGTGTCCTCTAAAGTCTTACCCTCCTGAGGGCCGTAATGTGTAGGACACAGCTCCTCTAGCCAATCATTTGGAAAAATATATCCAGTCAGGATTGGAGCAAAGTACATACCTCTGAAAGCAGTTCCAATAACATAATCGAGTATATATAACAAGCAATAGAAAAAGATACAAGATGCACAAGCAGGAGAATATACAATACTGAGTGAACAAGCTACAAGCACAATAATAACTGGAAGTAAAATACAAGAATAACTGCAAGTAGAGAACAAAAATACTAACTATGTGTTTTAGAGTATAAGTTTGTTAAGTGATCGATTTAGGTTGCACATGAGGTATAAAGGTAACTCCATTATACGTGAGGTATATAATTGACATACACATGAGATCAAGAGTGCTTTGATCACATAACCAACTCCTACTCCCCCTCTCCAACCAATACTCATGGATCCAATCACGACACGTTACGTACATGATCACGATAGTCACATTAGCACAGGAAATAGTGGATGTACAAGAAGCACATGAAAGTCAATACCCGATGCACACGATGAAATATATGTCATTAGGTACCCGTTGCATACGGTAGGGGATAACACCTCCTGACGGGATCCATATAGCACCAGTCCGTGAAATCACTATGTCAGGAATCAATGTATACTAATCTAGAACATGCATATATACAATATTATAAATTAAAAATAATCAGAGAAATGTACTCGCCTGAAGTCCTGAGCAAAGTGTGTCTCTTGATGCCCAAGCTGGTGTCTCACAACCTATATATGGTATGTTGCATCAATACAAGGTTCAATAATGAAAATAAATGAAGTTGATGCATTTATAGGTTGATACGCTGTTTCTAAGTCAAACCAATGCATTCTAGGTTGCAAGAGTCTAATGCTAAGTCGCTAAGTCGATAGACTATGAAACTATGCTGAACTAGCTAAGCTAACACACAACAGAGCATTCAAGAAGCTGTATCCTAAGATACGCAGGTTTTCTAATATGAAAATAGGTTTATATATATATATACATAAGTCACAAATAATAATAATATCCCTAAACAATATAATTTGATACCTTGCCTTGCACCAACGCGTATCGCAACTACCTCGATACCCAATCTCAATACCTTGGGTATCGGCCCAATACCTTGGTGATACCTTGGTATCTCAAGGTAATCTAAAACTAAACATAATAGATTAATATATAGATATAAATAGATACCTTAAACTAATTGCTAACTATACACTAATCACTTAAACTAATTAACCATCACATTAACTAAATAAACTAACTATTTTCTAACAAGTATACTAAACTAATATATTACCTATACTAATATACATATCTATCTAATAACATAATCATCTAGTACCTCTACTACTCACTAACCACTATTAAAACTAGTATACATAGTTATATACATGCTAACTACCCCACATAGACTACTAACCAAAACCTCAATACCTTGGCTTAATTAATACCCAAAATACCTTACCTGATACTGGACACTGTTACTCCCCTACACTCATCTCAGTTGATGAACTGTAGCACCTTTTCATAACATCTGTAGCTGACACAGTAACTGATATACTGTGTCGAGTTCTCTAGAATGTACCACTGCACACCGTGGCATTGCTGTCTCAGGTGAATCTTGAGGTAGTTGAGTCTTCAGGTAAGTCTTTAGTTTTCAGGTTGGTGTTCAGTTGAGTCTTCAGCCTTTATTTGAGGTGAGTGAGTTTCTTCAGTCGAGTATCTATTCAGCTGAGTCTTCAGCCTTCAGTTGAGTCTCCAATCCATGTGCTGTTTAGTGCAGGTAAGTCTTCAGTTCTCAGGTAGGTGTTCAGTTGGTGTTCAGTCCAGGTTCCGTCTTCGCACAGGGGTCTGCGCCCTGTGTCGAGTTCTCGGGTGTGTGCCATTGCATAGTGGCCCATTTTAGTTACTAATACTGTGCTCGATTGCTGTTCTCTCGTGAAACCCTCCAGCAACTCCCTTTATCAATCTCTGCAGTAGCTGTTCTCAACATATAGTTTCTGCAGGAATTGCTGTTTTACCTCATATGCCCGATGCTGCTGTCTCTCCTTCATGACTTATGCAGTTTGTCGCCTTCACTGCAGCTGCTAGTTCCTTTTACTGGCAGTGATCAGTTTGCTTCCTTCACTACAGCTGCTAGTTCCCTTCACTGCAGCTGCTAGTTCTTCATTGGCAGTGATCAGTTTGCTGCCTTCACTGCAGCTGCTAGTTCCCTTTACTGCAGCTACTAGTTCTTCATTAGCAGTGATCAGTTTTTTGCCTTTACTACAGCTGATAGTTCTTCATTGGCAGTGATCAGTTTGCTGCCTTCACTGCAGCTGCTAGTTTCCTTCACTACCACTGCTAGTTCTTCATTGGCAGTGATCAGTTTGCTGTCTTCACTGCAACTGCTAGTTCCTTTCACTGCTCTCCTTTAGCAGTGACCTCCACTGCTAGATAGAGATGCTCAACCCTCCAAGTCACACGGACACACATACACAAATACACTAAAAGATCTCTAAGTATATATCTATATATATATATAAACACATAGATAACTAACTATCTATATACATAGATGTATATACTACCCCTCATACATATCAATCTATATGCATAACACTAATATATAGATACCCATACATATAGATATACACATACATATAAATAAGTATATAGATATAAACTAACACATGCATATATATACACCAACATATATATATATATATATATATATATATATATATATATATATATATATATATATATATATATATATATATATATATATATATATATTTATATAAACATGTAACATAGCTCTATATATCTAGATACTCCTATAGTATATACAAATAGACACCCACCTATACGTAAACCTAAATCACACTAATACATAAACAATATATCATATAAAGAGCTTACATATACATAATTACACATGCACATATAGGAAAATGGGCCAAACAACAAACACATAGGACACATCACACCCGTATTACACTGTTCTATGATACGCTTGCGATACGACCCCCAACTCACAACCAAACGTATCCCGGAGGACCCGTACAAGTCCAATACATATATTACAAACAATACATAAATAAATTAGAGTGTCTACATATCCGTGTCACCATATGATATGCATATGACCTCGTATCGGAGGAAAACTCCTAAAATTGACCGTTTTATCAAACTAACGACATTCAGCCCATACGTATCCAATTGTGTACACAACACAAGCTACAAACAAATAATCAAGGGTCAAATAGATCTATTAGATCTATTGACAAGCACTATATGTGCCAATTTCGGAATTCCCTAAAAATTGGCACCAATTTGGTTATAACTTCCACCGTAGGTCTCCAAATGACTCCAAATCAAAACCTATGGATAGCCTATGCATGTGGGGTGGTTTCTCATGATAAAATATTAGATATATAGTCTATTAGAAGGAGAAAAACTGATTTATACCTATTGGGAGATGGATTTCTAATAAAAAGGTCCCAAATGACAAGTAGCTCTTCTCCTAGTAGATCTTGGCCTCCTCTTCCTTGCTCCTTGGTTCTTGCATGTAGATCCTTTATGTAAAGGCTTCAATGATGAGATTAAAATGAGTTTAGTAATGATTTGGTGGAGAAATAATGAGAGAATGGAGGGAAAATGAAAGAGGATAAAATATAGATCTAGAAATTTGGAGAAAAAAAATGAGAGCTCTCTCTCTCCTCCCAATTATGGCTGGTCGTAAACCCCTCTCCAAGCAATATACAAAGTCACAAATACCCCTTGGCGCCTCTCATGAAGAAATAATTAGGGAGGGAAGGTTCTAGTCTAATGGTTTCACTAATTAATTAAGTTTCTTAATCCATAGGCCTAATTTATGGGCTCAACTTAGACTAGTCCAAAAGTTTGTTCATGCTCTCTAAATAAATGGTTAGGTCCACTAGACAAGTCCAAAATAAGTCTATACTATCAAAAAATAATAGTATAATAATTAAATAAATCAAGCTATGCACAAATATTAATTATAATAATCCTAAAATAATTAATACCCCATGATAATTACCAAACTACCCCTTAGATAAAAATATGAGGGTGACACTTGTAATGTCCCTCTGAGGACCTGGCATCCTTTTCATATTCGGACGAGCACTTGTACTCGACGGACTACAGAGTTAGAGATTTTACTGATGAGGACCTTGAGGTAGAACCATAAGAGTTCCTTGAGCGTCGTGGATAATAGTTACATGGTATCGTGGGCGTCATTATCTAGTTAGCAGACTCCCGAACTATTTTATTTTTGACTAGTTGTATTTTCTTTCAGTATTCTTTCATACTTTATTATCATGGATTGTTCTCTACTATATTTTGTTTTGTAGATGGAATCTAAGACGTTATCTATTCATTCAGTTTTCTATTTTTGTGATATTTGTAGATGAGACTAGATTATTATCTGTCTGTGATTTTGTGTCTTAGTTATGTTTATAGCGTACTGCAATTGGTTAGATCCATTAAATAAGGTTCCTATACTTGTTTGTATAGCTGGTATGTGTACGTATGCCTGGTCCTACATATTTTAGGGCTGGGGCATGACATAATGGGATATATTTTTAATAATATCTCAGGACTGTTTTTAACTTTGTTGTGTGCGTGACTTGGCCAGCTAGACACGCAATCAACACTAATTGTGTGAAGATCTTTTCGGTTGTAACAGAAATATCTTGCAAGCTAAATGCTGTATGATGTCGTTGATGCATAGATTCATGGCCGCATACGTTGTCACGCCCCAGTCCCAAAATACGTAGGACTAGAAACACGTAAGCATGCCAGCCGTATGTATATGGCAACTCCAATATATGGATACCATAATACACACGTGCGTTGTAGAATGAATAGAAATTCATATGTGGTAAATATAATGTCACAAGTCACAGATATGCTAATCTCATCCACATAACAAGCCATAGAAAAGAAATACTAAACTAGAAGAAGGAGTCTGAAATATCCAAAATAATAGTCGGGTGGAGACAAATCCACTACCAAAGACTATATCCAAAACTAAAATGAGAGAGGAGTATAAAATCTCCAATATAAAATAATATGAAGACAGAAGTGTATCAGCTAAAAAGAATCAATCGCTAGCTAATCAATGTTGCTCAGAAGGTAAGACCTCCTCGTAAGAAAGTAATGCGTCAGGTCCAGGCCCGTACTCCTACGGATACTCCTGGTCGTCTATACCTGGCAAGGGACCAGGTCCTCAAAGGGACATAACAAGATACATAGAAGCAAGCCAATTGTATATAGTGAACATGCATAATGTTTGAAAATATATAAGTATGCTGTACAAGATAATCTATATGAATTCAAATGAGGACAACTTTTAGACGTATGGGCAAGGGTAGGCTAGTCGATCTAATCTCACAACTCACACACACGTCAAGAACATCATCAGCCGACATACCACGGAGGTAGCGACCCTCGTGACTCCATCAATCGACATACCGCGGAGGTAGAGACCATCGGACATGACCACCATAGTGCGTGCTAGTTACTACGGTGTTACCAGAGTGGTTAAAGCCCATACGCCTACTGATTGTCCTTTATGATACTAAGTGTCAAGTGTGTGTCAACATATCTAATATATAGTAATGACTGAAAGAAACTACACATGCAATAAATATACAGAAATGCAATAAATATACAAAAATATACTGTAAGCAATTTGGCAAGGTATCTTGTCTGGCAAGAAAGCTAAAAAATATAGTCTCTAGATGTCACACACGCTGGAGTAGAAGCTGCGGCCTCAGAATAAACATCTCCGGATGCTGAAATAAATATCACCAATATTCTAGAAATAACCAAAATAGCTAGAAATGACTTCTCTTTCGTCCAATTTGGACACAGGGGCAAAACGATAATTTCGAATAAAAGTGGGGTCAACGTGTGGCCCACTTTGTACCAAAAAATGTGCCAAGGGTAACAGTCTCTAAATGGGATAAATTATAGGTCAACCAAACTCTATATGTCAATACGAACCCAACGGTATGTCCAATTGTGGATTCCGATGGGCCGAACACAATTTTGCCCAAAAAGTCAACCGTGCGGCCCGCAAATTGACGACTTGGTCAACTATCTCAGAATAGCGTAAAAATTAGGTCACAAGACCAGCGCGTTACCACGAGTCCAGTGGCACAAGTTTCGTTATAATCTGATAAGCGTGCAGAAAATGCGCACAACTTTTGTAAAAGTTGCGATACGGGGTTTGTCTGCGGATACGGGCTGATTTCGGCACGCACACGCGTCCGAATCAGTTTCCACGAACTCTCACGTATCCGGTTATGCTGCGCGCACCGTTTGGTACACTTAATACCCGGCGGGGCGGTCCCGTTTGGTGGGGCGCGCTCTGTTTCATAACTTTTGAAAATCTGAAAAAAGTGTGTTCGCGGGGTTTTCCAACAAATTTAATTCTACCTACAGCAGTTAATAATCTAGGATTATTTAACAAAAATTAAAATAGGTCAAGTGGTCTCAGCATACCAAAAAGAATCATCGAATTTGGATCTCTGTGCTGAGAAATACGAATCCGGGAACATGGGTGATCATCGCAGTTTTCTGTGATCCCAGAAATTGGTCTTTTTCTGCCAACTTTGGCGCTATTTTCGCCTATGGTTACGCATTGTTCGAGGTCTACTATCATACAGATATGGAAGAGGGTTTAGGGGGTGAGCATACTGGTGAAGAAAGGGTGGTGTTTGGTTGAGCGAGGCGATGGGAAACAATGCGGGAACACAGGTACCTCGCTGCGAAAATCTACAGTATGCGGGGTGCGCGGGATCGCGGTCGTCGGAATTGGCACGGTTCTCCGGCTGCGGTGGCGACGCTCTCTAGGTCTAGATGGGAAGAGAAAGAGTTTAGGGTGATCTAGGGTTAGGGTTTTAGGATGAAATAAGAATATATATATAGGTATATAAGAGAGGAGAGAGGGGGGGTCCGTTCGCGGATGCTTAAGGAAGGGGTGTGGTTCAATTGCTATTAGCAAAAAGGGGGGGTATGCTTTGCTAGGCTGCTGGTTTGCTCACAAAGGGGCGGTTACTACGAAAGGGGGGTGGGTGACTTAATGCTAACAGGTGGGTAGTAGCGGGTAGGAAGTTGTGGGTTGGGTTGTTATAAGGATCCAATAATATTAGTATATTGTTTTCTTTTCTAATCCTTTTTCTTTTTCCATTTCTTTCTTTTTCTTAAATATATATATATATATATATATATATATATATATACTCATAGAAAAATTATAGAATTATATTAATGCATACCATTAAGCTAGCAACTGCTTAAAGGGTCTCCTACATGAAATAAATTCGGAAAAATTCCTGATGGTCCCATAAATCTCCTAAGTTCACCAACACCTAAAATAAAAATTAGTAAAAATCTATTTCTCCTAATTAGCCACTAATTACTATAATTAAATTAATAATTAACTAAAAAAGGAATTTATGGTTTTTAGGAATAGGGGTTTTTATATTCTACCCAACTTATAAAACTTTCATCCTCAAAATTGACACTAACCCATATTCATAATAATAATTATAGCTATTACACTACATTGGTATCTAGCAGTACTTCCTAAAGGTATTGGTCTGCCATTCTAACACTTCCTCATTTATTGCCCATATACCATTCTATTTCTACTCATCTTACACTACCCAACTTATAAGAATTCTACTAGGAGTCAAGGTCTTTTGAAGCTATTGTCTAGGTTGTAAGGTAAATACATTTATTGGGTCGAGAATCTTGGGATACCTGTCTAGAATCTCACAACTATGACTTTTTCCCGTAACCGTCAAGTATCGTAGTCTAATACTGCCACGCCACCTGGCCAGTATGGCTGCATGTAATTCGACTACTCTATAAAAATCGTCTAGATGCAACTGTCGCTACCTCGCCAGCGATTTATCATAGTCATCAGTTCGTAACAAGTGCCTTCAACTCTTTACTAGGCATAGTCTAAGTTTTTAGGGAAACACTTAAGGTCTTGACTGTCTATTAGGGGTATGATCTATTTCCAATGATCTAACAAATTTCTATTAGGCTACATTGTGCTACTTAAGGGTTAAACTAATAAAGAATACAGATATTGCTATAATGCATATACATATTAAGAACTCATCCTTAGTTATCAAGCATTACTAACACATTTATGTTTTAACTAACAAAATAGGGGTGAGGTTGATATGAATCAAACAATTCATAATGGCACGAAAGATACAACTATGATAGAAAGAGTTAAGCACGAGATAAGGAACGGATATATAGAAGAGAAGATGAGTCACCCAAGAGGGCGAGATAAGGATAGGGAAAGAATACTACTACTGCTACTCACGTCATCCATTAGCATCGCGTGTATGCCATCTGGGTAGAATATACATACATCCTCATAACTGCTAAACTACCATATATATAATTCTATATCTATTTGTACATCTAAGATCTTGTATCACATTGGGGTTATAAGTATGCAAAGACAATTATAACTAAAAGGTAGTACCTGTATCTACAGCTTCCTGTGTCTGCTCTCCCATATTTGTCATAATGAGTGCTTGGTCTTGTCCTTGGTTATTCAACTGGGGTCTAGTCCCCTCTATTTGTGCAGACTGTAGAAGCAGTGGTGGGTCCTTTTGGTCTTCTATACTTGAGGGTGTATGCGGTATTGTTGATTCTAATGCCATAGGCCTCCGGTTCTGCTGAGGACATTCTCGGGCTTGATGGTGACTTGATCCACATATCATGCACAGCCCCAATCGACGATGACAGTCTCTTATAATATGACCTGTCTTACCACAGTAGTGACAAGTACGGAGCTCCTTGGTTGGATATGGTACGGTGCTATATGGTTGCTGGCGTGTCAAAGGGTGTCTAATGGGTCCTTCTTGCTGTGTCCTTACTGGTCCTTGATGAATTCTTTGTTGAATTCCGTTTCCCCTGCTGATGGCCTCCTGGATCCGGGCCTCTGTCAATAGCTCGGCATAAGAGATCCGGGACTGGGATCTAGTGTAGTACTGGAGCTCCTGAGTCAGCCCGCTGTAAACCTCTTAGCCTTCTCTAAGTCATTAAGTATTAGGACAGTGCCATACTTACTGAGGCAGCTAAATTCTGCGTCATACTCATCAACTGTCTTATTCCTCTGCTCCAGATGGAGGAACTGATCGTACAATGCATCCCTTATGGTGTACGGATAGTACTTCCTCTCAAAGCACTCCAAGAATTATTCCCAAGTCTGACGCATACCCAACTGGCGCTCCATTGATTCCCAACAGTGATGCACGTTGCCTTCTAACTGAGTCCTTACGCCTATCATCCATAGGTCAGAAGGTAATTGTGATGCCTTTAACAACTTCTTGGTATTGGCAATCCAGTTCGTGGTCTCCTCTGGACTCTCGTTGCCTTTATACGGCTTAGGGCCCATCTGCACAAAGTCCTTGACTGAACCAACCTGAGCTTGTGGTACTGAAACTAGTGCCTGGGTTGGTGCAGGGGCTAGTACAGCCATTCTCTCAAGTGCTGTCAAAAATTCTAGCCTCTGCTCTGCTGCTTGCTGCCTCTGTTCTTGCATTATCATCTGGAAGAATTGGAACTGCTGTGCCTGGCCATCCTACGGTACTGATAAAGCTGGAAGGGTACCATCAGGTATCGTGGAAGGAGTTAATAGAATTTGATTGCTAGTCAGTCCATCCGGTCCGGGAAGAAGAGGTGTAGTTGAGGTCACTCCTGTGATTGGTCGTCGTCCCATGGAGACGTGTTGTCCCCGGTGGCAGCATGCCCGTTATGTAAATTCATCTCTCAACAAGAGATGGATGAAGGATTCAGAAGAGTACATGAATCAAGAAGGATCCAAGCACTTAAGTAGGACAGGTTAGAAGGAAGGTAAGTTATAGTCAAGTGTGGATGAGATCTAAAATTCTAATCCTAGGAGCAGGCCCGCTCGGTACAATTACGTAACCGAAACGGCTAACTCGACCTGCATGGGCCACCACAAAAATATGTCACGTCCTAGTTGTCACGACCCGCACCCAGTTTAGGGGTACGAGTGCGTGGGTACGTCCAGCCTACGCCGCAGCATCGGCGGTAGAACGCTGTCTAGGTCATGTAACTATCTAATCAAACTCACGTGAATACCCAACTCCATAAGGAGACGTGGATATCATAAATAATGCTAGAAATACTCAATCACCTAAACTAAAGTACGATGAGATATCAAGGCAAGCAAGGAAATACAAGACAAGTCTAACGACAAAATAGTCATACCTGCAATCGTTAACTTCCAATCCCCAAGTGTGTCAGAAACAAGTCTACTAAGGTCACAGTCTGGAAAAATATTTTCCAGTCAGGAAGGAGCAAAGTACATCTCTAAATAGCAGTTCTATATTAATGATATAAACTATGTAGCAGTTCTAGATAGAAATATACGAGAAGCATGTATAGGTACGAGAAAGAAAAGAAATACTGGAAATACTGTAAGTAAATGCAGAAGAAGAAACAATATGTCAATGAGCAAGAAACCTAAGACTAAGTGTGTGAGTACTAGCTTTAACATGTGATCGGCTTGGGAACTTGATCAGGCTGGTTACATGTGATTAGCTATGATTCATGTAAGGTCAGGCTAACCGTTGGTTAGCTATGATACATGTAGAGGTCAGGCTAATCACACATAACAGCTATGAAGCATGTAAATGGTCAGGCCGCACCCGACGTGAGATGTGGGGTGAGCTATGATGCATGTAAAGTTGGGTATGATTATATATCTACACTAAAATACTCCCCACCCCCGACTGGTATAGTAGATCCAATCATGGTACGCTATGGCACGGGATTCCCTAGGGAGGTAGCAAGTCTCCCCGAAAATCAGTGTCTGTACATGCACAAGATAACAAGGAAACAAGTGTTGTACAAGCTACACCATGAATAAGGAATAATATCTCATGACGAGATCCGTGTATACCAATCCGTATAACCAACGTATCAAGAGCATGGATATCTACACTAGATACAGTGAACATAGGAGATATCATAAATTAGAAACTAATCAGAGAATGTACTCGCCTTGGGTCCTTAGCTGGTAATGTCAAAGTCCTGTTCCAGAGTATCGTCTGGAGGATCCAACAGTCCTATAAACATATAATAAAGGTAACCTTGCATCAGATGCTATACTAACACAACAAACAAATACTAACTCAGGGGCTATGCCAGGTATGGCACTGGTCAATCTAGGGTCAGTGTGCGTCAAATTGCACGGGCGTCGCGTTTACGATTGCTGGGCAAGCCAGACGATCAAAAATGGTACGGCTTGCCAGTACGTTAGTGTACGCGTGGCAGCCAACTAACAGTTCACAGGATTATAGGTCAGGTGGAGTTACGAGGTGTCCGTATCCACACTCGGGTCATCTAGTAGAGATATATAAATATACATATCTTTAACTAACATATATATAATTTCCATCAATTACAATAATAGATATATGTATAATTATATACTTTAAAAATAATACTTGTATATATATATAAACATCATAAAAATAATACTTGTATATATATATATAAACATAATTCATGAAAAGGGATACAATACGTATATATATGTCTATATAGAATAGAATTTAACATACTGTATTTATATGTCCTCAAAATATATATGCCAAAAATACGTACATATATATATATAGGTATATATATATACCAAAAATGTATTAATATACGTACTAAAATATATATTAATACATGTATTAATATACACTATGTATGTACATATCTACTAATTTGAAAATACACTATATATATATATGCATATATATACTAAAAAATACACATATACATTTACACATACACATACGAAGAAGGAAGAGGGTGAAGCTCTCACAGTGGGTGTTGGCCGGAGTCGGACCGCGGGTCGCCGGGGAAAGAGCTCGACGTGAGGGAGAGAAGGAGGGGATGCAGCAGGGGGCTGCGGCTGTGCCGGAGTGCAGGCCGGCTCGGGGAGGCTGCTCGGGAAGCGAAGTCGAGGAAGGAAGAGCAGAGGGAGGTGGCAGGCCGGACTTGGGCTCGAACGGTGGCCGGAGTAGAGAATGCAGTGGTGGGGGAGACTCGGCGTAGGGAGGAGGAGGTGTACAGCAGGTGGAGGAGGTTGGGGTAAGCAGCAGTCGGCTTGCTGCAGGGAGATAGACAGGTCAACGGTGGGTTAATTGGCTGGCCGGGGTCGGAGCTGTGGTGATGTCGATGGTGGGAGGTCGGACTGGGGTCGGCTCCTGAGGGGGAGCTCGAGTTCGCCGGAGATGAGGGAGTCAGACGATGGTGGTGGTGGATGGCCGTAGCAGTCGGGTAGGGGAACAGCAGGGAAAGGCAGGTTGGGGAGTCGGCTGCTCGGTCGACTCGACGTGAAGGAGGAGTTCGAATGGGCCGGAGATGAGCAGGGAAGCACAGCGAGGGGAGATGATGATGATGGTGGAAGGATGTGTAGATGGGCCGGAGAACAGCCGGAGCAGGGTAGCCTGGCCGCCGGGGAGTCAGATCTCGGGGTGAAGCCCCGAGTGAACAGTGTTCCCCCCTCCACTTCTATTTCAAAAACAAATTAAATAAAGGAGAAGAAGAAAGGAAGAAGAAGAAGAGAAGGAGAAAATAAAAAATGGAGAAAAGAGGAAGAAGAGGAATTTCATACGGTTGGAGGCTTGGGACTAGTGGGGAGGTGTGTTTCCCTAGGAATTTTGGGGATTAGGTTAGAGGGAATGATGGGACATTAAATAGGATGAGGGTGTGGGGAAAAATCAAGGGTGAGGATGCACCCAATTTAAATGGGTGGTCCAAATTAAACATGAATAAATTTTCATGTGGGGATGAGGGTGGTGACTTAGTTAAATATTATTAGGGCTCCCTCATTGTTTTAAACAATTGGGTGTTGACACCAAAAATATAAATTTGCAAATTAGCCCCCTTAAATTTGGGTATTTGCACAAACGCATGAAATGATGAAAATTGGGCGGGCGATTCGGTGTCCGGTATTTTGGCAGAGTGAGGGGGCGTTGTATGATCGGTATGGGCTTAATTAGCAGGGCACTGGAATTAAATTGGGATTTTCATAATCGGTTAAAATAGTATCCTCAATTTAATTAGAAATAAATGCAAGTTGTGTTCTAAAATTTATTAGGAGCACATGGGGCCAAAATCAGGTCAGGTCATCAATACCAATAATGAAGAAGACTCAGAACAGAATATTACCCTAATTTGGGCTGCACAAAAAATAGGTCAAGATTGCCTCCAATTTCGATTGGAACGCACAACGATACAAAATTGGAATTTATTTAGAATTTAAATAAATGTCCGCGACGATTTTTGTGCGGCTAAAATGAAGCACAAAAGAGCATAATTATGAGTTACAAAAATGGCAGAATGGAAGACGGGCACGTCTAGGGCAATGTTGTGAAATTTGTTGGAAGGCAAAAGCCAGGGTAGCGCTCCAAATATCGAAGCAACGGCAGCGCGCAATAATTAAATAAATTACGGTAATTAAATACAACCTCCAATAAATAAATTCTAAAATAAAACAATTAAATACATAATCCCCATTATTTGATCAAGTGTTCGTCTAGTGGCCTCTAGGTCAAGTCTACCAGCTCAGACATTAAGAACACATTATATAATATAATATATTTAAATACACACCTCATGCAATTATCTAATTTAAATACAATATTGAGAAATTATTTAATATAAATACCATAATACTATTAATTATAAAAAATCAAAAATACCCCTGTTTTCAGAATGTGGTAGTGACAAGTCTACCCTCCTTAAAAGAATTTCGTCCTCAAAATTTAAAGTCCTCATAGTAGTGTTTATTTATTATTTTATTTCTCATCAATAGTTAAATTCATCAATCACAAAATCAGGTAGTAATCCACCTTGCCATTTTATAATCTCAAAAATTTTGAAATTACTGTATTCTTGCAATATCCTCGAAAATAAAAATCAAAGTCCATTTTCCTCACAATTTCCTCCGAATTTAAATTTAAGAAATTAAATACTCGGAATTTGATATCTGTTCCTCAAATTTAATTTCAATCAATGTATTGAATCTCGTCCCAAAAAGTCTGAATCCAAACAATAATCCATCAATGATCTGATTCTTCAGTTTCCTTTTTCCTCAAAATACTTAGTAATGCGACACTTATGGATCTTCAATGCAACATTCATAATATAAAATTTTAAATTTCTATCTTGCATTCAAAAAGGTATAATGATAATTCCTTAAATTTTCTTAAATTTTTAATAACCAATTTAATCATATCAAGACCTTCCTAAAATTAATAAATCCTCAAATTTTTGCCCTGTAAATTTCTTAATTCTCCATTTAAGTTAATGTTTATCCTCGAATTTCAATCATACCTCAATTTTCGTAAAATCAATGATCCATCAACTCTGTTATAACAACCCATAAATTCTTTATTTAAATTAATGCTCATCCACAATTTAATCATCTTGTCCCTTTTTGTCAGTCATAACCTTGTCATAGATCCTTGCTATGGTCAAAATCCTAATGATCATGGTTTAAGAAAAATTCTACCCACAGCCATGCAATCTAAGAAAAATATATAGGTCATGTATCTTTTGTCATGGTATTTCAGTCTCTGTTAGGGTGTACTACTACTTATATTCTAACAAGAAAATCATGAATACGAACTATAGCACTAGGGAAATCAATCAATCAAGAGACGAAAAAGGAACATTAGGAGGGAAAGAAAGAACTTGCTAACATATTTCTTACGGTATCTGTTATCTCTAACAAACACTTAACTCTAGCACATTCACTAACTAATTTCCTATTCCTGTACACTGGTACCCATCTCAACTAATCATTAATCCACAAGATCCATGAATATATCTGTATTGCACACACCTGTCTATTAATGCCAAAATCTGATGCCAAGAATCTCTAATATAACCATGATTCAATAATGCATCTAAGTTGATACCTCTATCTCTTTAGGTACCCCTGTTCTACTTTAGTACACCCACTGCTAGTTCTCGTTCCTACTACAATTGTCCATACTATTTGTTCTTATCACTCAAATATACGTCAAGCGCAACACCATACTAAATACTGCTCTTTCTAATACAATTTTAGATGGACACCCAAGTCAGTCTGCGGTGCCATCTCAATCATGCTCAAGTCACCAGATCCTTACACATGTATATCATCTACTCATATATTAATATTCATATCTCTTATCTACCATAAAATTAATTCTCAAAATAATCGTCAAGGTTTAACTTCTCGATCAACTTAAAATAAATTGTATATACTTCCTCAAAATCAGATACTCAACATTGAAATAAAATTTAATCACTTCTAAAATCTTTGTAGCCTTAACCATGTTTATTGAATTCATATTTGAAATCCTCAAAAAAAAAATTTAATGACATAATCTCAACTCCTCAATTATTCCTAAAATAAATTTTTTTTCCACCTTTTAATTTATAACTCCACGAATGTACATATCAGTGCTCACGGTCTCTGATACTCAAGGTGCACTCAATGCATCTAGTGTCTATAATTGTGTACTATAATTGTACTGCCTGAATCACTTGCACCATTACCTCCAATGATCAAAGTTATCATCACCTGTAATTTCTTTCATGATTTTAATTTATGTCAACTGGTATATCATCCGATTATCATCACGCAGAGTGCTTACTGTTTTGAGCGTCGTTCTCGACTAATCCTCGATATAGAACCATTAGCACTCTTGGTATTATATCACTAGTTGCATTAATGGATTATCTCATCAAGCTCATTAGAACCCATGATCACCTGAATCCTCTATTACCCTCATGTTTCTTTACTCTTATGGGTATGTGTATGGTTCCTCATCTCGATTGTTGTATATGTATTTCCCTTTAATCTTTTATAGCCTGTTAAACTAGTCCGTGATACGCTTCACCATTTTTATTACTAATTTTGATATTTCTCTTCTTATGACATCTCATTATTACTCCTCATGCATATATATTTCTTTACCTTTAACACACCCGATCTAAATCATCAAATTGAACGTCATGCTCCATTAATCCTTAACACAATTTCTTGATACCTAATTATTTACATAGATCACTCAATTACATAACCATGATTTTCCAGGATGGGTAATTGGCTCTGATACTAACTCTGAGAACTATCACTGATACTCTATACTATCCCTCTACTCACAGTCTCTAATGACACTTATCCCAGAACCATTGGTATAAGGTACTATGCTAAGGGCTAACTCTAGATTAAAGTCTACTGCTCATATGTCCAACTAGGAAACACTTATAACTCACTAGCAATACTAAGTCAATACTAATACTCAAGACACAGACATAATTACAAGTCACTAATTATCATACTTAACAAGGAATCCTCAAAGAATAAAAGCTCAAAGGAACTGGATTGAGGACTGAAGGTGTTTTTACTGCTAGTAAAGAAAAGAAGCGATGGAACAAAGTCCTGGAATAACAGAAATAGATAAGTCTTGAGATGATACTTTAGGAACCAATTTAAGATACAACCTGATAATCATACACGTCTGTCTGAAATCATGACACTCGGAATCCTCGCCACGCCACTAAGCATAGATGCGATAAACGATAGGTTTCGTAACTAAGGTATGCAACTCTATAATCATGTCATCTAGAATCTTTGCCACGCCAACTGGTATGGCTGCGAGAGACTCTAAGTTTCATAACTATAGTATGTACATCCAAGTCAGGTTCCTACATTCTCGTCACCACAGCTAATATGGCTGCGATAAACTCTAGGGTCCATAACCAAAGTAGACGTTTTACCTTTCCCACTGTCCTCATCAACATATGTCATCAGATGATACCGTAAATTTTAGCCCGTAAAGTTCATCTCGATATGAAATCAACTTCAACAACGATACCAAGAATTAAATTTAACAACTGGTCAACAAGAATCAAACTCAACAATGATACCAAGAGTTAATTTTAATAACTGATCAACAAGAATCAAGTTCAATAACAACAAGCGAGAGCGGACGGAAACAAGAAAAGATTTAAATTGTAAATTGTAATAAGATTCTCAAGGGGTCGTCCCAGGAATCTCTCAAGAATTTGTGATTGAGTATCCTCTCTCATCCTAGTATCCTATGTCCTATATTCCATAGCAGGTACGTAGTAGTACAACTATGAAGTCGCACTACTACGACATCGCACAACTAGCGAAGTCTGACCTGCATGGGCCACCACTAAAAATGTGTCACGACCCGCACCCGGTTTAGGGGCACGAGTGCGTGGGTACGTCCAGCCTACGCTGCAGCATCGACGGTAGAACGCTGTCTAGGTCATGTAACTATCTAATCAAACTCACGTGAATACCCAACTCCATAAGGAGACGTGGATATCATAAAAAATGCTAGAAATACTCAATCACCTAAACTAAAGCACGATGAGATATCAAGGCAAGCAAGGAAATACAAGACAAGTCTAACGACAAAATAGTCATACCTGCAATCGTTAACTTCCAATCCCCAGGTGTGTCAGAAACCAGTCTACTAAGGTCACAGTCTGGAAAAATATTTTCCAGTCAGGAAGGAGCAAAGTACATCTCTAAATAGCAGTTCTATATTAATGATATAAACTATGTAGCAGTTCTAGATGGAAATATACGAGAAGCATGTATAGGTACGAGAAAGAAAAGAAATACTGGAAATACTGTAAGTAAATGCAGGAGAAGAAACAATATGTCAATGAGCAAGAAACCTAAGACTAAGTGTGTGAGTACTAGCTTTAACATGTGATCGGCTTAGGAACTTGATCAGGCTGGTTACATGTGATTAGCTATGATTCATGTAAGGTCAGGCTAACCATTGGTTATTTATGATGCATGTAGAGGTCAGGCTAATCACACGTAACAGCTATGAAGCATGTAAATGGTCAGGCCGCACCCGACGTGAGATGTAGGGTGAGCTATGATGCATGTAAAGTTGGGTATGATCACATATCTACACTAAAATACTCCCCACCCCGACTGGTATAGTAGATCCAATCATGGTACGCTATGGCACGGGATTCCCTAGGGAGGTAGCAAGTCTCCCCAGAAATTAGTGTCTGTATATGCACAAGATAACAAGGAAACAAGTCTTGTACAAGCTACACCATGAATAAGGAATAACATCTCATGACGAGATCCGTGTATACCAATCCGTGTAACCAACGTGTCAAGAGCATGGATATCTACACTAGATACAGTGAACATAGGAGATATCATAAATTAGAAACTAATCAGAGAATATACTCGCCTTGGGTCCTTAGCTGGTAATGTCAAAGTCCTGTTCCAGAGTATCGTCTGGAGGATCCAACAGTCCTATAAACATATAATAAAGGTAACCTTGCATCAGATGCTACACTAACACAACAAACAAATACTAACTCAGGGGCTATGCCAGGTATGGCACTGGTCAATCTAGGGTCAGTGTGCGTCAAATTGTACGGACGTCGCGTTTGCGATTGCTGGGCAAGCCAGACGATCAAAAATGGTACGGCTTGCCAGTACGTTAGTGTACGCGTGGCAGCCAACTAACAGTTCACAGGATTATAGGTCAGGTGGAGTTACGAGGTGTCCGTATCCACACTCGGGTCATCTAGTAGAGATATATAAATATACATATCTTTAACTAACATATATATAATTTCCATCAATTACAATAATTGATATATGTATAATTATATACTTTAAAAATAATACTTGTATATATGTATATAAACATCATAAAAATAATACTTGTATATATATATATATATAAACATAATTCATGAAAAAGGATACAATACGTATATATATGTCTATATAGAATAGAATTTAACATACTGTATTTATATGTCCTCAAAATATATATGCCAAAAATACGTACATATATATATCGGTATATATATATACCAAAAATGTATTAATATACGTACTAAAATATATATTAATACATGTATTAATATACACTATGTATGTACATATCTACTAATTTGAAAATACACAATATATATATATATATATGTATATATATACTAAAAAAATACACATATACATTTACACATACACATACACATACGAAGAAGGAAGAGGGAGAAGCTCTCACAGGGTGTTGGCCGGAGTCGGACCGCGGGCCGCCGGGGAAAGAGCTCGACGCGAGGCAGAGAAGGAGGGGATGCAGCAGGGGGCTGCGGCTGTGCCGGAGTACAGGCCGGCTCGGGGAGGCTGCTCGGGAAGCAAAGTTGAGGAAGGAAGAGCAGAGGGAGGTGGCAGGCCGGACTTGGGCTCGAACGGTGGCCGGAGTAGAGAATGCAGTGGTGGGGGAGACTCGGCGTAGGAAGGAGGAGGTGTACAGCAGGTGGAGGAGGTTGGGGTGAGCAGCAGTCGGCTTGCTGCGGGGAGATAGGCAGGTCGACGGTGGGTTAATTGGCTGGTCGGGGTCGGAGCTGTGGTGATGTCGATGGTGGGAGGTCGGACTGGGGTCGTCTCCTGAGGGGAAGCTCGAGTTCGCCGGAGATGAGGGAGTCAGACGATGGTGGTGGTGGATGGCCGTAGCAGTCGGGTCGGGGAACAGCAGGGAAAGGCAGGTTGGGGAGTCGGCTGCTCGGTCGACTCGACGTGAGGGAGGAGTTCGGATGGGCCGGAGATGAGCAGGGAAGCACAGCGAGGGGAGATGATGATGATGGTGGAAGGATGTGTAGATGGGCCGGAGAACAGCCGGAGCAGGGTGGCCTGGCCGCCGGGGAGTCAGAGCTCGGGGTGAAGCCCCGAGTGAACAGTGTTCCCCCCTCCTCTTCTATTTCAAAAACAAATTAAATAAAGGAGAAGAAGAAAGGAAGAAGAAGAAGAAAAGGAGAAAATAAAAAATGGAGAAAAGAGGAGGAAGAGGAATTTCATACGGTTGGGGGCTTGGGACTAGTGGGGAGGTGTGTTTCCCTAGGAATTTTGGGGATTAGGTTAGAGGGAATGATGGGACATTAAATAGGATGAGGGTGTGGGGAAAAATCAAGGGTGAGGATGCACCCAATTTAAATGGGTGGTCCAAATTAAACATGAATAAATTTTCATGTAGGGATGAGGGTGGTGACTTAGTTAAATATTATTAGGGCTCCCTCATTGTTTTAAACAATTGGGTGTTGACACCAAAAATATAAATTTGTAAATTAGCCGCCTTAAATTTGGGTATTTGCACAGACGCATGATATGATGAAAATTGGGCGGGCGATTCGGTGTCCGGTATTTTGGCAGAGTGAGGGGGCGTTGTATGATCGGTATGGGCTTAATTAGCAGGGCACTGGAATTAAATTGGCATTTTCATAATCGGTTAAAATAGTATCCTCAATTTAATTAGAAATAAATACAAGTTGTGTTCTAAAATTTATTAGGAGCACATGGGGCCAAAATCAGGTCAGGTCATCAATACCAATAATGAAGAAGACTCAGAACAGAATATTACCCTAATTTGGGCCGCACGAAAAATAGGTCAAGATTGCCTCCAATTTTGATTAGAACGCACAACGATACAAAATTAGAATTTATTTAGAATTTAAATAAATATACGCGATGATTTTTGTGTGGCCAAAATAAAGCACAAAAGAGCATAATTATGAGTTACAAAAAATGGCAGAATGGAAGACTGGCACGTCTAGGACAATGTTGTAAAATTTGTTGGAAGACAAAAGCCAGGGTAGCGCTCCAAATATCGAAGCAACGACAGCGCGCAATAATTAAATAAATTACGGTAATTAAATACAACCTCCAATAAATAAATTCTAAAATAAAATAATTAAATACATAATCCCCATTATTTGATCAGGTGTTCGTCTAGTGGCCTCTAGGTCAAGTCTACCAGCTCAGACATTAAGAACACAGTATATAATATAATATATTTAAATACACACCTCATGTAATTATCTAATTTAAATACAATATTAAGAAATCATTTAATATAAATACCATAATACTATTAATTATAAAAAATTAAAAATATCCCGATTTTCAGAATGTGGTAGTGACACTAGTCCCAAAATACGTAGGACTAGGAAAACGTAAGCATGCCAGCCGTATGTAAATGGCAACTCCAATATATGGATACCATAATACACACGTGCGCTGTAGAATGAATATAAACTCACATGTGGTAAATATAATGTCACAAGTCACAGATATGCTAATCTCATCCACACAACAAGCCATAGAAAAGAAATAATAAACTAGAAGAAGGAGTCTAAAATATCCAAATTAATAGTCGGGTGGAGACAAATCCACTACCAAAGAATATATCCAAAACTAAAATAAGAGAGGAGTATAAAATCTCCAATATAAAATAATATAAAGACAGAAGTGTATCAGCTAAAAAGAATCCATCCCTAGCTAATCAATGTTACTCAGAAGGTAAGACCTCCTCGGCAGAAAGTAATCCGTCAGGTCCAGGCCCGTACTCCTGCGGATACTCCTAGTCGTCTATACCTGGCAAGGGACCAGGTCCTCAGAGGGACATAACAAGATACATAAAAGCAAGCCAATTGTATATAGTGAAAATGCATAATGTTTGAAAATATATAAGTACGCTATACAAAACAATATATATGAATGTAAATGAGGACAACTTTTAGACGTATGGGGAAGGGTAGGCTACTCGATCTAATCTCATAACTCACACACACGTCAGGAACATCATCAGCTGACATACCACGGGGGTAGCGACCCTCGTGACTCTATCAATCGATATACCGTGGGGGTAGTGACCATCGGATACAACCACCATAGTGCGTGCTAGTTACTAAGGTGTTACCAGAGTGGTTAAAGCCTATACGCCTACTGATTGTCCTCTATGATACTAAGTGTCAAGTGTGTGTCAACATATCTAATATATAGTAATGACTGAAATTAACTACACATGCAATAAATATACAAAAATATAATAAATATACATAAATATACTAAGCATTCAAAATACTGTAAGTAATTTAGCAAGGTATCTTGCCAAGCAAGAAAGCTAAAAAATGTAATGTCCAGATGTCACGCATGCAGGAGTAGAAGCTGTGCCCTTAGAATGAACGTCTCCGGATGCTGAAATAAATATCACCAACGTTCCCAGAATAAGCAAAATAGCTAGAAAGCACTTCCCTTTCATCCAATTTGGATACAGGGGCAAAACGGTAATTTTGGGTAAAAGTGGGGTCCACGTGTGGCCCATTTTGTACCAAACAATGCGCCAAGGGTAACAGTCTCTAAATAGGACAAATTATAGGTCAAACAAACTCTAGATGTCAATACAAATCCAACGGTATATCCAAATGTGGATTCCGATGGGCCGAACACAATTTCGCCCAAAAAGTCAACCGTGGGGCCCGCCAATTGGCGATTTGGTCAACTGTCTCAGAATTGCGTGAAAATTGGGTCACAGGACCCGTGCGTTACCACGAGTCCAGTGACACAAGTTTCGTTGCAATCTGATGAGCGTGCACAAAATGCGCATGACTTTTATAAAAGTTACGACAAGGGGTTTGTCCGCGGATACGGGCTGCTTCCGACGCGCACACGCATCCGAATCAGTTTTTGCGAACTCTCACATGTCCAGTTACACTGCGCGCACCGTTTGGTACACTTGGTATACGGCAGGGCGGTCCCGTTTGGTGGGGCACACTTTGTTTCACAACTTTTAGAAATCTGCAAAAAGTTTGTTCGTAGGATTTTCCAACGAATTTAATTCTACCTACTGCAGTTAATAATCTAGGTTTATTTAACAAAAATTAAACTAGGTCAAGTGGTCTCCGCATACCAAAAAGAATCATCAAATTCGGATCTCTGTGGTGGGAGATACGAATTCGGGAACATGGGTGATCACCGCAGTTTTCTGCGATCCCAGAAATTGATCTTTTTTGCCAACTTTGATGCTGTTTTTGCCTATGGTTACACGTTATTCGAGGTCTAATATCATATAAATATGGAAAAGGGTTAAGGGATGAGCATACCAGTAAAGACGGGATAGCATTTGGTTGAGTAAGGCGACGAGAAACAATGCGGGAACACAGGTACCTCGCTGCAGAAATCTGCAGTGCGCGGGGTGCACGGGGTCGCGGTCGTTGGGATTGGTTTGAAAGGCCTAGCGCGATTCTTCGGCTGCGGTGGCAACGCTCTCTAGGTCTAGATGGGAAGAGGAAGAGTTTAGGGTGATCTAGGGTTAGGGTTTTAGGATGAAATTAGAATATATATATATAGGTATATAAGAGAGGAGAGAGGGGGGGTCCATTCGCGGATGCTAAAGGAAGGGGTGTGGTTCAATTTCTATTAGCAAAAAGGGGGGGTGTTCTTTACTAGGCTGCTGGTTTGCTCACAAAGGGGCGGCTGCTACAAAAGGGGGGTGGGTGACTTAATGCTAACGGGTGGGTAGTAGCGGGTAGGAAGTTGTGGGTTGGGTTGTTATAAGGATCCAATAGTATTAGTATATTGTTTTCTTTTCTTTTCTTTTCTAATCCTTTTTCTTTTTCCATTTCTTTTTCTTTCTTTTTCTTATATATATATATATATATATATATATATATATATATATATATACTCATAGAAAAATTCTAGAATTATATTAATGCATACCATTAAGCTAGCAACTGCTCAAAGGGTCTCCTACATGAAATAAATTCGGAAAAATTTTTGATGGTCCCATAAATCCCTTAAGTTCACCAACACATAAAATAAAAATTAATAAAAATCTCTTTCTCCTAATTAGCCACTAATTACTATAATTAAATTAATAATTAACAAAAAAGGAAATTTACGGTTTTTAGGAATAGGGGTTTTACATACGTGCTCTTATTTGGCCTAGGTCTGATAGACACTTTGGCCGCATGATGATGAGGCCGCATAGATGCGAGGCCGCATCGAATCAAGGCTGCATGTACTTGAGGCCACATACGAGTGGCCACGTGGTGCTACACATCTGACAGGTTCATTAATGCATTGATGTGACATTTTTGTATTTTTGCGTCCATCGTCTTCACGGGTCTAGAAGCATTTCAGTACAATTAATACCGTGTCAGACAGGTTATAATTGCCATGACAAGGATCCTAAACGGCTTCCTACTCTTTGGCTGTACAGGCCGCATGGGTGCTTTACATGCTAGACGAGCCCCTCCGCCGTATGTTCTTTCTGTGGCTCCTTTATGGCCTACTTTCACTTTGAGGGTGCATGGGCCCTATGCGGTCTACATGGCTTTCAAATTTTTTATTCTTCTATAAGACCCCCTTTAAAGTTTCTAAAATGACAAGTTTGGAATAATTTCAACAAGAAGCATGGATGATCACTTTTAGGCCACATGGGTTACATGCCGCATAGACAGGTTTGTCGCATAGTCGCGTTGCCGCATAGATGCATTGCCAGGCTGTTAGATCTTCATTAAATCAGGAGATTTGGCTCAATTTTTGAGTGGATCTATTAGGATTCGGAGCTGTCTGTTGGCACGCAGTCCCAGGAGACGGTTCACAGGAGATGAGGCAGCTCAATAAATGAGGCATCGTCGTCATCTCTTTCTGTTATACAATTCGAGGAAGCTCGTGATTTAAAATGGTCATCATTGTCATCCTGAGCCACATATTTTCTCACATATAAAGGGGTCTAGAGGAGAGAGAAAAGCTTTTACAATAAGTCCTTTCTCTCTTCTTTCTTTCTTGCTTCTATGTCCCCTCCAAAGCTTTTTTCTCGACAGTCGCTGCTAAGGAGGCCCTCAAGGGAAAAAGCAAGGCCAAGGGGAAGGGTTGTGCCATCGCGGTGGACCCTCCTCCACTTTTCGCCGACTTTTTGTCCCTCGATTATGGGTTGGTTCTTTGGAGAAGACGAAGTTAGGTTCTGAAAATAGAGACACATATGCACAGTTTGTCGCATGGATAAGCCATCATCTAGAATATATGCCAACTTCTCGCTATTGCATGGGTAGCCCAGCCACATGGGCAACCTGGTCGCTTGAGCAACTCTGTCGCATTGGTAGCTCGGTCGCATGAACAGTTTATATTGCATGGGTAACTCGGCCATATAAACAATTTATGCCGCATGGGTAACTCGTCCGTATGGGTGTTTCAGCCACATGGGGGACCCTACCATATGAGTAATTCTGCTGCATGGGTAACTCGATCGCATGGGCATCTCAGCTGCATAGGGGAACCTGCCGCATGAGCAATTTTGTCGCATGGGCTCTTTTCGCTTAAAACATTAATTATTTCTCTCAATTATTATGATTAAGGTCTTTTGTTGATTTATAGTGACTTTACCCACTACACCCTCTGGCAAACTGATTCTTGGACCCAACCCGCTTTCATTGAACATAAACCTCGGGGACTTGGTTGTTGCCATCCAGGTTCAGATTAACAGAGGTCTCCCTTTTGAGCGACAAAAAAAGATCGCTGAGTAGAATGCTTCCTTTCTGTTGAGTCAACTGAACTTGGGGGAGATTCCTACTGGGCACGGTCATCATTTGTTTAAGAAGCCATATTTTTTTTATTCGAAGGTGTTCCTAGTGATTTACCTTCTACAGGACAGAGATAACTTTCCCTTGCTTTGAATGATATTTACCCCTGTCGGACTTGAAGGTGATGATGAGTCCGCGACAAATGGACTAGAACTTGAGCCCTGAGCCAAAGGGGGCCTTATTGGCAGCGTCCGTTATGTGGTACCAAAAAATAAATACGAGTTTTACAGTACGAAGGAGCCACCCTCGTACTCCTTGCTCAGACTGAAGCCCGACCTCATCGGAAGTGAATTAGGGCCGAATCTTAGCATATATACGGCAGACACTTTTCTTCATCAGGTTGCCAAGAATGGGTCTTACCCCACGGGACAGTTGCGGGCTCTCAACTGGGCACATTATAACCCCTCCTGTTGTCGCTTGACTATATGGATCCTGAAGTAGTATGAGTAGGAGATCAGGACTGTCGACTTATTTTTTGCTGTGAAGGGAACATGCTATGGTCTAGAGATGAACCGGCCCCTATTCATCGCCTTTATGGAGTTGTACAATTGTCGTACGGGAATATTCTTTATCACTGGCGGCGAGATGTGACTGGCTTTGCATGAAATACATGCCGCCTCGAGGCTTTCTTAGGGCAAAGTACCCTATAAAGAGTATACTTTGAGTAATAAAAAACTTGGGGAGCTAGAGGCGGAGAATCCAGAGATCCTGATGGTGTACCAGGAATTATTGTGACATCTGGTATTTCTCAGCTGTTGTCGAAGAAGAAGAAGAAGTCTTCTGAGGGGGGCACTCCTCATATGATGACTTGGACCTACCATCTCTTTTCAGAGCCTAAGGGGTCCACCAAAGTTCATGTCCGAATGCCACTAATAAGACAGGAAGTGGCCGATTTAATTCAGGCACAAAAGAAATTGGTTGTAGAGGGAGGAGAAGTTGAGGGTTTCTTAGAGGAAGGGGACGAATCCTCTGACGAGCTTGATGACCTTGAAGGGGAGCTTAGTTAATTCTAAATGGACACCCATAAACTGTCCGCTAAGGTTGTGTTTGCCGGGTACTTGATGCTTTGGTTGTGCAACTGCATAGTTTTAGGCGGATCTAGGACAATAGAGAGGATCAGTTGTAACCTCATTCTTCCTGTCGTGAGGTTAGATTTTGGCCATAATCTGGCCCTCCTACCCGCCATAGTTTTATCTATGTTGTCTTCAAAACTTTGCCAAAAGGGTGGAAGATCATCCTGGTAAAGGACATTTTAAGAAGGTCGAGCTTTCCTACCATTACTTGATGGGTTGGCTTCTTTTAAACCATGAATCTCTGATGCGTCCTGGAACTGATGAGAACATGGTAGCTATTGATGCCCTGATCCGTAAGTATCAAGCAATATAGTGGAAGTACAATACGGTTCCCGCTGGTAGGAGGGAGCTTGCCTTCATGACTGACTGGACTTTCGTCACGACTGAGCCTAAGTTCTCTGATGATGAAAGAAACGTCGTTCACCAGGACGACAGGGGAGATTCTTAAAATTTGTTTGAGAGGCTCTTTTGTTGGCTCTAAGCCATCCATTACTCCCACTTAGTGTACCAAAATAGAGCTACAGTTTTCATAGAGCCTTATTTGTCAAGCCAGTTTGTTCGCCAATTTGGCTACAACCAATTCTTGATTGTTCATCCAAGCGCTTTTCTCGGGTACAACGATAACTTACTTGATGGATCTCGTGCATAGAGTTACTATAGGGCAGCCTGCACCCGAGCTCAGTTTCAACTTTTAGTGGCCGGTGTCGTGACACGGATACTGTACACAACAGTGAGATATTATTATACCGCCAACGTCCTGTCATCTAGATTTGACCCGGAGAGGAGTTATATTGAGGGTATCATGCTGATGCTTCCAGAGGCAAGAGCCCACAGAACGCCTAAGAAAGGCAAGGGAGTTGCCAGACCTCTGATCATAAGGATGGAACTATCGACCGGGGAAGAGGAAATAATGTCTCCTTCCAATGATCCCCCGATAGCGAAATACAAGTTGAAAGTTGAGACCCAACATGCTTGCTACTCGAAGAAGGCGAGAACTGAGGTGCTCCATAGACGAGACCTAAGGCAAAATCGAAGCCCCTTACGAAGGGGACCGTGAACGAAGAGGTAGGACCCCTTGCACTGGTGGTTTCTGAAGCCCACCCCACTTTAGATGCTTTGTCTATATTTGTAAGATATATTTATTTTATTCCTACGTCACCTTTTCGTGACATTTTCTCTACTGGTTTGTCGGGACTTGTGCAGTCACCATCAAAAAGGGATCTTCCTCGATGAGTAGCAGTCGTGGTTGTTTCTTATGCCGAGGTAAAGGAGAAGACAACTTTTCCCGAGCCTGAGATGGGTGCCAAGGAACCGGCCCTTGAGGGTTTGAGCGTGGCTTTGGCGGAGCCTTATACTCCTTTGAGAACATTTACGTGGTTGACCTAGATGCCATGGGAAAGACAATGACGATCTTGGATGAGTCACAACCTACGCCGCTCCCCTATGGTATGTTGTTTTACAATCTCACGAGAGAGAAGATTTTCTAGCTTCAGCTCTCAATCCTATGGATAAAATTAATTACTGGTTATTCTAGCTCTGCAGACTCTGCCCCTTCTTTGAGGACGGTAGACCCAGTTTTTGAGGAGGGCGTTGAAGAATAACAAGGTAGTGGGCTCGTTCAGGGGAGGCCTGTCATGCCCCAGAACCAGAATACTGGAGAGTGGGGGCGGACAAAGCCAGCTACGTACACAAGAGTACTCAATACTCCGAGAGACGGTCACAGCTATCTTGATATATAAGGATTTACTCTATAATCCAACAGTCATTCCTGGGTCAAGGGTTCTAGGTGTCTTAATCTCAAGCAAGCAACAAGTTACAAGATGTATGATCATCAAACATATAATAGTAAGGCATCCCAAACGATAAATACACAGATTATCATGAACTTAGTTATAAAATGAAGAACTAGTAAGAGTACCATATTACATAATAAGCTCTATCTATAGTGTAGAATATGCTTTATATCTAGGTTCGCAAGCAAGATATTAAGTTCTAAAATATGAGCTAAATACGTGCTCGGTGGCTAAACTCCTCAAAAGTGTAAGTACAAGATCAGGTGGGTAGTGAAGAAGAAACCCACTCATGTCCTCGGGTGCTTCTGGTATTCACCATCCTGAGGCAGGAAGTACGAGAGATCCTGTGGTCCTGCTCCAAAATCTGGCCATATAAAATCAGTAGAGTCAGACCCCAAAACTGCAAGTATCACAAAGGAGCCAACTTAGGAACTAAAACCAGCATGCAAATAAATCAATAAGAAATAGTACAAGAAATAGTTAAATACGTGCAGCTGGTAGAATAATAGTTAAATAGTTTTGAGGTATTTAAACAAGGATATCTGAAATTAGTACTCATGTTACAGTTTCTGGATCAGTTGTTAAATAAATTAGGACATGAATAGACTAGACTAGAAATCAAGCAATCACAGTCAATCATGCACTACTGCTTGCTATCATTAGCTAACTAGGGTTATCACAGTCCTAGTTACTAACACATGCAGCTTGAGATTCCATACAACCACATGTCCTGCAGACTATCCTGGTTATCCAGGTGTAAGGATACATATAATAGATTATATTAGGTATAGTAATTTATAGGTAAATATAATACTCGACGGTGTGCTAAAAATGTTTTCCTCGTGATGGAGAGCTCCAAATCTAACATGAGTCGCTGGGATACCAGGATTGCATGTAGCCATGGCATCTCTCTAGATTCTTCTAATTTATTATTCTAGTTGTTATCCTGGGCAAGTTATTAAGAATTTTTAACTGTAGTTTTCATAAATTTTTCTTAGACATGATGAAGGACATGACATTAGCTTGAGAAGCACATTCAGGACACGAGCAAGCAAATCAACCACAAAAATTTATCTTGTCAGTTCAAGTATTTCAGTTCAGAAAATTCTAACATATCAGGAATGTGCTTTGTCAAGCCAATATCAGGAATATCGGTACAAGTCAGGTGTCGGGAGTTAAAGATTAACAATGTTAATACAATCAATGTTGAATTCAAATATGTTAGGAGTGCCGTCGAGCCACTATCAGGAATATCAGTACAGGTTAGGTATCGGAAGTTCAAGATTAACAATGTCAATACAATCCATGATCAGAGAATTTTATGTTCTGGCAGGTTGTCACAAATTGGGTTATAAATTTTTTAGAGAAAGATTGTATTCATAATAATTATATAGAATAGGCGAAATAATGGAAACAGTTAAACCATAAGAGAACAAATTATAAGAATTTAAGCTACCACAAGTATCGTAGGCACATGGGGTAATATGGCCCATGCAAGAGCTGGCTGCATGTGAAAGTTGGCCGCATGCAGCACACTGGCCGCATAGAAGATGCAAAGTCCACTCCTCCGGATAAGGTGAGTGACAATAATAAATACAAAGTCAGGAATATGACTGATGTGACTAGTTGTGTCAGAGAAGTGACCGATGTGACAGGCTAAGAAAGGGTGTCAGAAGGAAAAGTCAAAATTATGGAAAGTCGTGCCAAGGCGGTACTGAGTCATGCGTTAGAAAAAGAGGGATGCATAGCTCCGGGCCTCAGGGAAGACTCAACCGCATGCTCCTCTTGACCATATACACACTTGGCCGCATAAATATTTTAAAATTAGAGAATTTTTATTCGTTCAAGTTCCATGCATTTGTGTCACGACCCGCACCCGGTTTAGGGGCACGAGAGCGTGGGTACGTCCAGCCTACGCCGCAGCATCGGCGGTAGAACGCTGTCTAGGTCAAGTACTATCTAAACAATCTCACGCTAGTATCCAACTCCATAAGGAGACGTGGATATCATAAAATAATTCTAGAAATACTCAATCACAACTACAGCACGATAGGAAATGAAGAAATAAAAGAATACAAGTGTAATGACAACATAATCATACCTGCAATCAGTAACATCCAATTCCCCAAGTGTGTCGGAAACCAGTCTACTAAGGTCACAGTCTGGAAAAATATTTTCCAGTCAGGAAGGAGCAAAGTACATCTCTAATTAGCAGTTCTATATAAATGACATAAACTATGTAGCAGTTCTAGATGGAAACATACCAGATGCATGTATAGGTACGAGAAATGTACAATAAGAGAAATACTGGAAATACTGTAAGTAAATACAGGAAAAGAACAATATGTCAATGAGCAGGAATCCTATGACTAAGTGTGTGAGTACTAGCTTTAATATGTGATCGGCTTGGGAACTTGATCAGGCTGGTTACATGTGATTAGCTATGGTTCATATAAAGTCAGGCTAACCGTTGGTTAGCTATGATGCATGTAGAGATCAGGCTAATCACACGTAACAGCTATGGAGCATGTAAATGGTCAGGCCGCACCCGACGTGAGATGTGGGGTGAGCTATGGTGCATATAAAGTTGGGTATGATCACATATCTACACTAAAGTACACCCCAAACCCCCGACTGGTATAGTAGATCCAATCATGGCACGCTATGGCACGGGATTCCCTAGGGAAGTAGCAAATCTCCCCGGGTCTCAGTGTCTGTACATGCACAAGATATCAGGGAAACAAGTCTTGTACAAGCTACACCATGAATAAGGAATAACATCTCATGACGAGATCCGTGTATACCAATCCGTGTAACCAAGGTATCAAGAACATGGATATTTACACTAGATACAGTGAACATAGGAGATATCATAAATTAGAAACTAATCAGAGAATGTACTCGCCTTGGGTCCTTAGCTGGTAAAACCAATGTCCTATCCCAGAGTATCGTCTGGAGGAACCAACAGTCCTAAAATATATCAAATACAATATTTGCATCAGGTGTTACACTAACACATCACAAATACATGAACTCAGGGGCTCTGCCAGGCATAGCTCTAGTCAACTAGGGTCATCTAGTAGGGCTACGTATATAATACACATTACACTTATTAATACTTACAATATTTATACATGCACCAATTTAAATATATTTACAATATATATATGCCTTTTAAATACATATCTGATTTATACTAGTTGAACATTATATATGTATACTCATACATATGCTAACAATACATTTTTAAAATATATATATTTTGTCAATCATCATTAATAGAATATACTAATATTAAATTACCAATTCAATTTATACTATATATATATATACAGATGCCAATTAATTCATATATTAAAAATACGTTTTATTACACATATACTACATGAAATTATACCAATTAAATATATGTATAATTATACCAAAAATATACATACATATATACATTTATATATATATATATAAGTTTATATATATATATACCAAAATAATTATATACATATACTAAAAAAATATATATACATAGATACCAAATTAATTACATATACTAGAATACGTATTTACATATATAAATCATTTCGAAATTATTTGAACAATAATTGCTAAACTTTCCTTTCGAACAAAATTTCACTTAAAAGTTTATTTATAAAAATCTAGAATTTATGTAAAAGCCAATGTATTTACATATCTCTAGTAATTTCAGTTACCAATCCAAATCACCCATTTCGAACTAATTTTGACTATTGAAACTATTTCTTTAATAATAATATAAACCCTAAACATTTATTATATTTTTTACATAATCAAAAACCTCCTTTTAATTATTACATAACTAAATTCACACATAATAAATAACTAAATTCGTACATTAAAACAATAAAACTTATTATGTTGTATTTACTAAACTAATTACATGAATTTACTAAGCTAATTATATTTATTTACTAACTAATTATATGAATTTACTAGACTAATACATTAATTAAACTAATTATAAATTAACTAAACTAATTATTAATTAATTAGACTAATTGTTAATTAATTAACTAATTATAACTTAATTAACTATTACATATACACTTAACTAATTACAGAAACTAACTGACTACAGAGACACTGAGTCGAAGAAAGAGGGAAGAGGGAAAGAAGAGGGCTCACGGTGGGAGAGGGGTTTTCCGGCGTCGGCGGAGGAGGTCCGCCGGGCAGGGCGTCGGCGCGGGGCTCCGTCGAGGTCACGCGGTGCTCTGTTCGAGGCGGTCGGCGCTCTGTTCGAGGCGGTCGGTGGTGCTCTCGTCCCGAGGAGGCGGTCGGCGGAGTTCGACGACGCGGCGGCTGTCGATCGACGGATCTGAGGAGGTCTGAGGCGGATCTCCAAGCTCGACGCGGCGGCTGACGACTCGACGCGGGTGAGGCGGCGGCTTCGACAGATCTGAGGCTGCGGCGACTGGATCTACAGCGGCGGTGGTCGACGCTGAGGGGGGTCCTGCAGCCACCGGCGGTAGACGACGAAGAGGGGGGACTCACAGTCACCGGCGATCGACGGATCTGGGGCGGCCACCGGCGGCAGGTCGAAGTTAGGTTTAGGGTTTTGAATCGTGTCCGAGGTTGGACACGAGGATTCGATGTTGGGTGGCAGATGTGTCCGGGTGTTGGACACAGGGAGGATGTACTGGTATTGGGGGTGGACGTGTCCGGGTGTGTCGGACACGAAAAATCAGGTTGTAAAGTTGTAACCGGACACAGGAAATGAATGGATACGGTGGGACACCCGGGGTCGGACCCGAGGCCAACACGGCTGACACGGTAATGCTGGACACACGGACACGAGCACACAAAAATGTTGATGGTTGTTGGCTTGTGGGAAATTATGGGGGCTAGCTAATAATTTGGAGATTAGGGTTTCTTGGGAATGGTGATGAGGGACTTAAATAGGGAGAGAGGGGTGGAATAAAGGATGAGGGTTGGCCCAAATAACGAATGGCCCAAGATTATATAAATGAGTTTTTCAGGTGGGAAAATGAGGGTGTGTTGGCTAATTAATAGGAAATGGCAACTTGTAAAATTTTATTTCGAAAAGATTATAATTTCAAAAAAAATATTTAGGAAAGCTAACTGATTCCCAATTAGCTACTAATTAATCCATTTTGCAAAATATTAGAAAGTATGACATTTATTTATTTACTATCCCAATAATTATAAAATTTATTTTATTTTATCAACTAGTCCTTCAAATAAATATTTATTTAAAACAATAATTTTATGATTCAAGCCAATAAATAATTGAAACTAGAAATATATATATTTTTATTTATTTATTTATTTTGTAATACATCGACATTTAGGAAAAAATAATTTTTATAAAAGATTTGAAATCACCTTCTACAATCAAACATTGTTCCAAATCAAATACAAAAATTCAAGGAGAAAAATATTTTATAAACTTGGTATTTAAAATAAATTAAAAAATCTAATTATTTCGGAAAGTGGAAATCGGAGGTTACAATTTGGCTAAGGGACGCATGTGCAGATTCAGTCATGCGTCCAACAAATCGGCCGCATGCTGACTTGGAGCGAGAAGTCCAGGCTACCTGCCAAACGGGCCAAATGGAACTCCTTCGTCCCAGACAAACAAGTTTCAGCCATTGAAAAGCTCCAAGTCTAAAAATTTATTTTTTCGCTAAAATCCTTGAGTCAAGTCTGAATCCAACAAAGTAATATTCAAAATCGCATGAAATCAAGTGCTCATCAACATGTAAATACTAGTTTTTAAAAATATCAAGTTTTGAGAGATCAAAACCAAGTAAACTCATGGAAGCTCTAAACTTAAAACTTAGATCTACTCCAACCAAGGAATCAAAATAAAAAATAACAAGAAGTGAACATGAAGTGCAGTTCATAAAATACAACATAGACTAATAAAATGAAATAGTGGTTAATGGTGCAAGTTCTTCCTCATTGGCAAGAAGTACTTACCTAAACCTACTACGAAGCTATTACTACTACCACCAAAGGAAATGGGGAGGACGACCTCGAGCTGCTCTCGGCTAGGGAGAGAAGAGGGAAGAAGAAGAAGAAAATAAAGAAAGTGAAGGAAAAGAAGAAGAATGAGAAGGAGAGAGAAAGGAAAGGCTATATATATAGTAAGGGAGAGTCACCAAGCACAAATCTAGAAATTATATGAAAGTAGCTAAAAAATCCATAAATTACACGGAAAGCAATTATACAGCTATAACACACACATACCAGATAAAATATAATAATACTAAAATAGTGAGACGGGCCTCACAACTCTTACCTCTTAAGAAAATTTTTATCCTCGAAATTTCAACAAGGCACCGGTTCTATCAAGGTATCTCTAGAGATCAGGCAGGTAATAAAATAAGCAAGACCATACGAATATGAATCACATGCTATGAACTACCTAAAATAAGACAAGCAGGAATAAGACAAGATCAGGGTACGAGATATACAAACAAATATACCTCACGAGTCAAACAAATACAGGTATCTAGCTCAGATATCATCCTCGCGCTCCCAAGTCGACTTGTCCGGTGAGTGATGCCCCCAAGTAACTCAGACTAAATGAATGGATCGATTATTAAGAATCTTCTCTCTATGGTCAAAAATGGATACAGGTCTTTCCTCATACGAAAGTTCGGTACCAAAAACTAATTCAGAATGATCCAGGACATAACGCATATGCAGTATATACCGTCGTAACTGGGATACATGGAAAATAATATGTATCTTACTAAGCGATGGTGGAAGAGTAAGACGATAGGAAACATCTCTTACTAACTCGAGAATATCGAATTGACCTATGTACCGAGGACTAATCTTTTTCCCAACACCGAATCTGATGACTCCTCGGCTAGGCAAAATTCGAAGAAAAATATTATTGCCGACAAAAAATTCAAGAGGTCGCCGACGCAAATCGGCCAATGATGTTGACGATCTTGGACTACTTTGATATATTTTTGGAATTGCTTGACTACTTCAACTGTCTGAGCTATAATTTTGGGACCAAACAATTGTCATACACCAATATCATCCGAAGCTACAAGAGATCTGCACTTCTGGCCATATAGTGCCTCGAACGGTGCTATCTGGATACTTGCTTGTAAACTGTTATTGTAGGAGAATTCGACCAAGTGCAAATGATCCTCCCACGAACCAGCAAAGTCAAGGGTACATGAACGAAGCATATCTTCTAGAGTGGATGGTATGCTCTGACTGGCCATCAGTCTGCAGGTGGTAGGTTGTACTAAACTTTAGACGGGTACCTAAGCTCTCCTGAAGAATTTGCAAAAAATGAAAAGTAAACCTGGAATCTCTATCCGAGACTATGCTAACTAGCATACCATATAGTCTAACAATCTGTGTCATGTACGTCTCAGATAACTATTATGTGGACTAGCTTATTCTAAAAGGAAGAAAGTAAAAAAGTTTTATGAGATGATCCTCTATTACCCAAATAACATCTCTGTCGGCTGGGAATATAGAAAGTACTGATACAAAATTCATGGTGATATGCTTCCATTTTTACTCCAGAATTGGTATAGGTTGAAGAAGTCTTGCTGGTCTTTGATGCTCAACTTTAACTTGTTGACAAACCAAACATCGAAAGACAAACCGAGCTATTTATTTCTTCATTCCATTCTACCAGAAATGCTGACAAATGTCTCTGCACATCTTTGTTCCTCCGGGATGCACTGAATACTATGAACTATGAGCTTCTACCATAATCCTGCACCAAAGTTCTCTACTTGGTACATAAGGCCGATTTCTAAAACAGAGAGTTCCGTCACTATGAATGTTTAGTTCTGGTCTATGTCTTGCCTCACACTATGCTCTGAGACACTGAAGCTTGGCATCTGTTGCTTGTGCTACCTTGATTCTTTCTACTAAACTGAACTGAACTTGCAGACCAACCATCAATGCTATTTCTATGTCCATCTTCTGAAAATATTCTAAAATTTCTTTCTGTGCAGTAAGAAAATAAGCTTTCGCTCTCCTGCTCAAGGCATACGCTATAATATTGGCCTTCCCAGGGTGATACTGAAGGTCAAGGTCATAGTTCATTATCAACTCTAGCTATCTTCTTTGCCTCATGTTGAGAACCTTCTGAGTAAAGACATACCTCAAACTCTTTTGATCAGTATAATTTTTTACTCGATCTCCATAGAGGGAATGTATCCAAACTTTAAGTGTAAAGACGACTGCTGCTAACTCCAAGTTGTGCGTCGGATAATTCTTATCATGATTTCAATGCCACCGAGATGCATAAGCTATAACCTTGTTATGCTGCATAAGAACACATCCCAATCCTCTGTCTGACATATCACAATATATGGTGACCCATCTGACCCATCTGTAAGAGTCATATTAGGTGTCATGATCAACTTCTGCTTGATCTTCTTAAAAGTGGTTTGATATTTAACTTTCTAATCAAAGCATACACCTTTCCATGTTAGATGCATCAAGGGTGCAAAAATTCTAGCAAAGTCTGATAAAAATCTTCGATAATATACAGCTAACCCTAGGAAACTATGAACTTATGCAACTGTTCGGGGAACTGGACATGTCTCAATGGCTTCTATCATCTGAGGATCCACTTCAACTCCTCCTTCTGCAATAATATGCCCAAAGTATGAAATACGATCAAGCCATAACTTCCACTTGCTGAACATGGAATATAACTTATGTTCTCCAAGGACATGAAGAACTGCACAAAGATGTTGCTCGTGCTCTACTTTACTTCGAATGTACACCAAGATGTCATCAATGAATACTATCATGAACTTATCTAAGTATGGCATAAAAATATGATTCATGAGATCCATAAACACACTTGGCGTATTGGTTTCTCCAAAGGACATTACTAGAAACTCTCAGTGTCCATATCTTGATATTAACGTCGTCTTTGGTATATCCTGCTCCCTGACTCTGATCTGGTGATATCCCGACCACAAATTAATTTTGGAAAATATTACTTCTCCACTAAGTTGATCAAACAAGTCATCGATCCTTGGCAATGTATACTTGTTCTTGATGGTTACCACATTGAGGGTACGATAATCAAGACATAATCCTGACGTTCTATCCTTCTTCTTTACAAGTAGCATTGGGGCTCCCCAAGGTGATCCAGTAGCATGAATGAATCTATTGGCTCTCAATTCTTCTATCATCCGATAAAAGACTTTTAACTCTAAAGGCGCCATCATGTAGACTCTCTCTGACACTGGTGCTATTCCTGGAAGTTGATCAATGGTAAACTAAATCTCTCTTTCTGGTGGCATGCCTGAAAGTTCTTCTGGGAAAACATTTAATAATTTATTAACAACTCTAGGGAATTGTACTTCCTCTATTACTGCCATTCTTATGATCACTGATGAAGACTTTGTCTCACCTCTATAAAATAAGAATTCCTTCTCACCAGGGATTTGAAAGATAATATTTCCATTATGAAAATTTATTGTCGAGTATTAGGTACTCAACCAATCCATGCCTAAGACGATATCTGTCACGCCCCAGTCCCAAAAATATACTGGACCAGGCCACGTGGTAATAGCCAGTTGTCACGTCTCCGAGGATATCCTAATTTAATGGATCCTAACGAAGAGTACTACGCTGTCCTAAAATACTAACATGTCCAATATCAATCAACAACAAAAAATCTAATCTCATCCACAATATAAACAACAAGAAGCACTAAAATAAATACTGGAAATAAACCTCAGTCTGAATATCATAGTACAAACCCAGAATGTATGGTGGGAACAAACACACTACTATGACGAAATAAAAGTATAGAATGATAGATAAAAAAGAGAGTATTGACTAGGGCATCGGCTGACTAGATAATGATGCTCCCAATCCTAGGCAGAAGGCCTACTAACTGGTCATAAAAAGTCTGACGGTAGCACCTCTAGCTCCTCCACGGTAGCGTACCTCGTCTCCTATCCTGGGCCATACACTATGGGGTAATATGCCTCATCCAAATCTGAAAAGGTACCAGGTCCTCAGTGGGACGTAACAAGATATATAGAAGCATGCCATATATATATAAATACTGAACAAAATAAATAAAGGGTGTGCTAACCATCTAAGTGAATGCAATGTGAGGAAAACTTTGGTATATATGGGTAGGCATAGGCATAATGTCCATACTACTCCGAAGAACGTAGAAGCTGCATAGTATATAGAACGTCTATATTGCTCCGAAGAATGTAGAATCTGTATAGAATATAACGTCCATATCGCTCCGAAGAACGTAAAATCTACATGAAGGGAGTCATTGGATCCGTGGCTCCTCCGGATACTAAGGATTCCAATATGTGAATCCCATACGCCTACTAATTGTCCTTCCCGCCCAATATTGATACACCAATCGAATACTCGACGTGCATACCACGTATCTATATGCCAAGTCTCTACTAATACAAAAACCTGAATTACGTGCTAACCGTGATGCATGTCACACGCACCGATAGCTAGTCGAGTACGCGAATCCGCATCCCAATATGACTCTGTCATCGTAAAACGTGTAAGAGTGTCAGGTCTCGAAAGATATCAGAGTATCCTCCCAATGGGGGTGAGTCTGCTAGTGACTAGGTCAAGTACACTAGTCATCGACGCATCCGTCGACTACACCCGAGTTAATCTTGGATGCACACAGTCATATAAAATAAAGCAATAAGATATCATACAACATATGTATAATTTAAATTAGACAGTAAATATTGCAAGGTATCTTGCCTGTGTCCTCAAGCTGTGAATGCTAATAGCCTGCTCATTCAGTGTCTCCTGGCTGGTCCAGTGACCCTAAACATACAATATAGTATAGCAATCTAGCATCAGACACTAAAGCAATACATACACAGACTACGATGCTGCTCTTAGGTACTAACGCAAGGGTCACGGCTGGTTGACTACAAAGTCGCGTGTGTACGTAGCTAAGGTGCACACGTGTCCTGTCCTCAGTTACCGTGTACCTCACGATAATAAATTATTGGAGTTGGGGGTTTATGAACTACTTTCGTTTAGTATAATTTTATGTCCTTCTACCTCATGTTACAGTGTACTGATCTAGGTTTTTAGGTGAAATACAAGTCCCTTATACAAGTCATAAGATTGGGGTAATTATTATCTTATTAATTACTAACTAATATAGTAAATCATACAAACATACACACATATAGGGTTTTATATTAATTAGTTCGTGTCCACGTAATGACACAATACGTCGACACAACTCTATGCAACTATACGACGATACAATAAAGAAGAGAGGAATTTAGGTATTTACCTAGGCGTGGATGAACGGGGGGGGGGTTGTCTCATCGAAGCTCACGCTCGTGGGTGGTCGACGGATCTCCGGCGTCGAGCAGCAGACAACGGCAGCAGCGACAGTAACTGCAGTAGTTGCAACAGCGACAACAGCGACCTGGCAGTGGTGGCCTTGGCGGATTATGATGCTGTTGGTCGTGGGGGAAGGTATTGCTGGTCGGGTTGGCAGTGCTGGAGGCAGTGGTGGTGGCTGAGGGCAGTCGAGCGGCTTGGGGTAAGTCAGCTTGGGGTCGGGTTTGATGAAGAGGTTGATGATGGTGAAGCGGATGGTGATGATGCGGCATAGACGGCCTGAGGGGGTGGTCCGACAGGATGTGCAGGCGAAAGAGGGGGTCTGTGGTGGTGGTGGCCTAAGGTGGTGGTGGATGGCCGATCGATAAAGGGGAAAAGGGTGCTCGGTTTGATGAAGGGATTCAGCTAGGTGTGGAGGTGGTGGTAGTGTTTATGAATCTAGGGTTTTCAATAGGGAAAATGTATATTTATATAGAAGGGGAATTATGGGCTGATCACGGGACTTAGGCCGGCCAGGGATCTTTGGGGTGGGGGCTGGTCCACATGAAAGGGTGTACATGGGCTTGGTTAGGTCTTGTTTTGGGTGAACTTGGCCACTAATTAATTAAATTATAAACAAATACACGCGGCATTCTTTTGTCAATTGAAAACACATGGGATTAAATTTGGGTAGAACACAAGAGTCATGGGTGTAGCAGGTTCAGAATTGGTTAATACCCTAATTTGGGTTATAGGAAATTGGGTTGAGGTTGTGCCTCCAATTTCGATTGGAACGATAACTACGAAAAATTGGATTTATTGGGATTATACGTGTACATTTGTGACGAGTATTATGCAGCTAATATAAAGCATAATATCGAGTATTTAAAAGTTACCCAAGGGTCCGATGGGTAGTCTGGCATGTCTAAGGAATGTGTATGAACTTGGTTTAAAGGTAACTATTAATGTAGCGCTCCAAACATCGAAGTAACGGTGAGGTGTATTAAGTCACATAATTATTGTATATTAATCCTAATTGTATTCAAATAAATCCTAGTCTCTCAATCTAAATTAAAATAATCCTAAATTAGTCGAGGGAGTTGACAATCTACCCTCCTTAGAGCATTTGTCGTCAAAATTAAAACATACGTAAGGTAAGAACTACTGAATGAAATTAAAATGCTATTACGCACCTAGTCCTTCGAAGAGGTGGGGATAGCGCTGTCGAATATCCTTCTCACGTTCCCAAGTCAACTCACCTGGTGCATGATGCCTCCATGTGACACGGACTAGGGGATAGTCTGACCTTACAATACCTTCTCACTTCTGTCCAGAATCTCTACAGGCTCCTCTTGGTATGATAAACTCAGGCCGACTGTGATCTCTGAATGATCAAGCACGTGATTCGGATCTGGCATGTACCTCCTTAGCTGAGATACATGGAAGACGTCATGCACTCCTTCTAAAATCTGTGGTAAGGCTAACCTGTAAGCAACCTCTTCGACGCGTTTTAACATATCGAATGGTCCGATGTACCTCGAACTCAGCTTTCCTTGCCTCTAAATCTGATAGTCCCTCGTGTAGGTGAGATCTTTAGAAATACATGATCTCCAACCTGGAACTCTAGGGGTCATCTATGCACTTTCGTCCAATGCTTCTGTCTGTCCTGTGCTGCTCGCAGGTGCCCTTGGATCTTCTTTACCTTCTCCAATGTACGAACAACCAACTCTGGCCCTAGAATCTGCCTCTCGCCTATATTGCTCCAACATACTGGGGATCGACACTCCCTTCCATACACTGCTTCATAGGGAACCATCTGAATGCTCGTTTGATAGTTGTTGTTATAGAAAAATTTGATCAAATGTGTCACGCCCCAGTCTCAAAATATAAATACTAAATAAAATAAATATAATAAAAGGTGTGCTAACCATCTAAGTGAATACAATATGAGGACAACTTTGGTACGTATGGGTAGGAGTAGGCATAACGTCCAACACCCCAAAGAGCATGGCAGTAGTACAGTATATCATCCATAACGCTCCAAAGAACGTGGCAGTAGTATAGTATATCGTCCATATCGCTCCGAAGAACGTGGCAGCAGTGTAAAGGGGGTCATTGGATCCGTGGCTCCTCTAGATACTATGGACTCCAATGGGTGTATCCCATACGCCTACTAATGTCCTCTCTGCCCAATGTAGATACATAAGTCGAATAATCGACGTGCATACCACATATCTTTATGCCAAGTCTCTACCAATAGAATATAACCTGACTACGTACTAGCCGTGATGTAGGTTACATCGATAGCTAGTCGAGTACGCAAACCCGCATTCCAATATGAATATGTCTCAGTAAACGTGTAAGGTATCAGGTCTCAGACGATAACAGGGTATCATCCAATAGGGTGAGTCTGCTAAGAACTTGGCCAAGTATACAAATCATCGACGTATCCGTCGACTGCACCCGAGACAATCTCGAATGCGCACAGTTGTATAAAGTAAAAGCAATAAGAATACAATACAACATATGCACCCTTCACATGTGCGAGTAGCTAAGGTGCATACGTGTTCTGTGCTCGATCATCCTGGGCCTTGAGATAATAATGTCAAGTTACGGTTTGACTACAATCTTTGTTCTGTGCGAACACATGTTCCTTGGTTTCTATGCTCATTGTACGTAGTTTATGTATAGGTATTAGGGTGAAATGCTAGTCCTTGATGTTATGTCTCATAATTAAGGGGTTTGCTAGTAAATACACAAATCCTAAATCTTATTAGTCATTAATCCAATATGCACATAATTAGGGTTGTGTCCGATATCACAATTCTTGACACGACGATACGACGATACAATATTAACATGAAGAAGCAGAGGTTTTACGTGGTTACCTCTACGTGGCTGCTCGGACACGGTCTGATCTCGTCGAGGGGAGTACTCTGGCAGAAAGGCGGCTCCGGCAAGGTGGTAGCGGTGACGGCGGCACTACAGCAGGCGCGGCAGAGGCAGCAATGGCAGTAGCGACTACGGGGGGGAGGGTCGGGTTGGCACACGGTGGCTCATCATGCGGCGGGGGGCGGCCGTGTTTGATCGGTCGAGGGGGCTGGGGTGATAGGAGCGGTCGGGGTCACCGATTGAAGGGTCTGGGGGTGATGGGTGGAGTCAGGGTCGCCGGTTGAAGGGGCTGGGGGTTATTGGAGCAGTCGGGTCGTCGGTTGAAGGGGGGGTGGCGGTCATGGGAGCAGTCGGGTCATCGATTGAAGGGGCTGGGGGTGATGGCTTGGTTACAAGGGAGAGAGTATTAGGCTAGGGTTAGGGGTTTGAGGGTTTTGTTTGTTTTAGGGTTTACATGAATAAGGTTATATATTTATATAGGGGATGAACTTGGGGTTGGCCTCGGGGTTTGGGCCGGCCAGGGTTTAATGATATAGGCTGGTCAGGTCCAGTTGAGGTGCAATTAGCCATAAATTTATTAACGAGATTAATAATTAACTGCGCAAGGCAAAGTTAATGAATATTGTGTAGCTAAGGTTGCACTATGGTCAGATAGTACCTATAATTGTCTCACGTAATTTCAATTATATATGTTTATCCCTAGTCTCTAATTTTAACAATAAAAATAATCCCTAAATTGGTTGAGGGGGTTTACAATCTACCCTTCTTAGAGCATTTCATCCTCGAAATTAAAACATATGCATGACAAGAATTTTTAACTGAATAAATAAAGTACTAATACGTACCTAGTCCTTCGAAGAGGTGGGGATAGCGTTGTCTAATGTCCTACTTGCGTTCCCAAGTCGATTCGCCTGGTGCATGATGTCTTCATGCGACGCGGACTAAGGGAATAGTCTGACCTCGCAGTACCTTCTCACTTCTGTCCAGAATCTTAACAGGCTCCTCCTAGTATGATAAGCTCGGGCCGACTGTGATCTCTGAATGGTCAAGTACATAACTTGGATCCGATATGTACCTCCTCAGCTAAGATACATGGAAGACGTCATGGACTTCTTCCAAAGTCTGCGGCAAGGCTAATCTATAAGCAACCTCTCTGACACGTTCTAATACGTCGAATTATCCGATGTACCTCGGGCTCAGCTTTCCTCTGCCTCTGAATCTGATAGTCCCTCGAGTAGGCGAGATATTTAGGAATACGTGATCTCCAACCTGGAACTCTAAGGGTCGTCGATGCGCATTCGCCCAATGCTTCTGTCGATGCTGTGCTGCTCGCAGGTATCCCTAGATTTTCTTTACCTTCTCCACTTTACGAACAACCAACTCTGGTCCGAGAATCTGTCGCTCGCCTATATCGCTCCAGCATACTGGGAACGATACTTCCTTCCATACAACGCTTCATAGGGAGCCATTTGGATGCTCGCTTGATAGCTATTGTTGTAGAAAAACTCGACTAGATGCAAATGGTCCTCCCACGATCCTCCAAAATCTGGCATGCACGCTCTCAACATGTCTTCTAACGTCTGAATGGTGTACTCCGACTGGCCACCTGTTTGTGGGTGATACGCTGTGCTAAACTTCAGGCGAGTACCGAGACTCTCTTGTATACTTCGCCAAAAGTAATACATAAACCTCGTATCCCTATCAGACACGATGCTAACTGGCACTCCATGTAGGCACACAATCTCCCTCATGTACATATCTGCTAAGGCCTCCGTCGATTGCCCAACCCTAAAGGGTAAAAAGTGTGCAGACTTGGTGAGTCTATCCACGATTACCCATACTACATTGCGACCACTAGGACTCCTTGGAAAGCCCGTAACAAAGTCCATGGTGATGTGCTCCTATTTCCACTCAGGTATAGGAAGCGGTTGAAGCAATCCTGCAGATCTCTAATGCTCAGCCTTGACTTGCTGACACACCAGGCACTTGGCCACAAAGTGTGCTATCTCTCTCTTCATTCCGTGCCACCAGTAGTACTATCTCAAGTCCCTGTACATCTTTGTTCCTTCTGGATGAATAGAATAGGTTGAACTGTGTGCCTCTGCCATCAACTCCTGACGAAGTTTTCCATTTGGAACATAGAGACGATCTTCGCATCTCAAAGTCCCATCTTTATGTATTCTTAGTCCTGTCTGTATTCCTGCCTCTGTCCTCTGTCTAAGCCTCTGAAATATGGCGTCTATCGGCAAGACAGCCTTAATTCTCTCCACTAATATCGATTGCAACTAGAAACTCGACAACTGTCCATCTACTCCGGGTATAACGACCTCTATACCCATATGCTCTAGCTCTCTCAACAGATATTGTTGGGTAGTCATGAAGAATGCCATGGGTCTTCTGCTCAATGCGTCAGCTACTATGTTGGCCTTTCCCGGATAGTACTGTAGCTTGATCTCGAAGTCTGTCATCACCTTGAGCCAACGTCTCTGCCTCTAGTTCAGATCCTTCTGGGTGTAGACGTACTTTAGGCTCTTATGATCAGTAAATATCTCCACTCTTTCTCCATATAAATAGTGCCTCCAAAGCTTCAAAGCAAAAATCACCGCGACAAGCTCCAAGTCGTGGGTGGGATAGTTCTTCTCATGTGTCCTCAACTATCTAGAAGCATAAGCTACAACCTTCCCATACTGTATCAAGACACATCCTAATCCTTTTTCGGATGCATCGCTATAGATCACGAATCCTCCGAGTCCAGAAGGTATGGTCAAGATAGGTGCTATAGTCAAGCGCTTCTTCTTCTCATCGAATGCCTTCTGACACTCCTCTGTCCAAGTGAACTCCTGCTCCTTAAGGGTCAAGCGGGTCATCGGCTCTGTAATCTTCACGAAGTTCTCTACGAACCTCCGGTAATATCCGGCAAGTCCTGGAAAGCTCCTCACTTCTGAGACATTGGTAGGTGTTGGCCATGTCTCTACAGATGAAATCTTCGTCGGATCTACTAAAATTCCACCTTCTGAGATGATGTGTCCAAGGAAAGTGACATGATCTAGGAGAAACTCACACTTGCTCAGTTTGGCATAAAGCCTCTCTCTCCTCAGCGTCTCTAACACTAGTCTCAAGTTCTCTTCGTGCTCCTTGTTGCTCTTTGAATACACCAAGATATCGTCGATGAAGACTACCATTAACCGGTCTAAGTATTGGTGGAATACCCTGTTCATCAAGTTCATAAATACTGCAGATGTATTCGTTAGTCCAAAAGGCATAACTAAGAACTCGTAGTGACCATAACGAGTCTTGAATGCTGTCTTTTGAATGTCTTCTCTTCGCACCTTCACTTGATGATAACCCGATCTTAAGTCGATCTTTGTGAACACTACTGCTCCTGTCAACTGGTCGAATAAGTCATCAATCCGCAGCAGGGGGTACTTGTTCTTGATAGTCAAAGCGTTAAGGGCTCTGTAATAAATGTACATGCGTACTGTTCCATCCTTCTTGGGTACAAACAATACTGGTGCTCCCCAGGGTTGTGTACTAGGATGGATAAATCCCTTGCTCTGTAACTCCTCTAATTGTAGCTTCAGCTCATCTAACTCTTTCTTTGCCAATCGGTATAGATTGGAAGATACAGGTGTTGCTCCGGGTATTAGCTCAATAGTGAACTCAACGTCTCTATCTGGCGGTAAGCCTGGCAGTTCTTCGGGGAATACATCCTCGAATTCTGTAACTATTGGCGGTGGTGAAATCTCCATAGCCATGCAAGCTCCTACTATCTGTCCTACTCCTTGTTCAACGGTCCCTCGTATGTACTCAAACTCTAGTTGATCTGGTGGTCTAAAAGTGACGCTACCCTTCCGGCAGTTCAGTACGGCATTATACTGGCTTAACCAGTCCATGCCTAATACAACATCAAAGTACGGCATAGGCAATACCAAGAATTGCGCTCTCATCTCTCTACCACATACAATTACTGAGCACATTCTGATAGTGCTGGTAACCGGCATGATACCTCCTCAGGTAAGAATCTTTCAACTCTTAGGTAAGAAAAAGTCGCTACTCTATGCATTGCTATGAATCTACTAGATATAAATGATAATGTAGCTCCAAAATCAAATAATACAGTTACAGGTAATGATGCAACCAAAATGGTACCTGTGATAGCTTTCCCTTCTGTCTCCTCCTCTGTAGCTGCTAGTGCAAAGGCCTGTCCGTGCCTCTGCCCTCCGGTCTGTTGTCGAGCTCGGTCAAACTACGCCTCCTGTGGGGCTAAGGGTGGTCCCCTCTAAAATCCTTCGGGTACTGGTGGGAGTTTACCTCCTGGTGGTGGTAGTATCCTCGGAACTGGTGCTGTTGGCCTCTATCCGGCCGGCGGTGCTGTCTCTCTGCGTTGTGGGCAGTCTCAAACTTGGTGCTGGTCTGACACACAAATCAGATACGTCCTCAGTCTTTTTCTGCAGTCCTTCTCGTAATATCCTCTCTTACCACAGTAGTAGCAAGTCGAAAGCTCCTTTTGTTGGTATGTCATTGTCCTCTGCTGTGTCTGTGCTCTGGGACGTCGGATCGGTCCTCTTGCTCTGGGTTGTACTATGGCTGGTATAGTCGTGCTGGAACGTCTAGCTCCTTTGACGATGGCCTCCTGGATTCTCGCCTCCACAAGAACCTCTTCATAAGAAATCCTCGCCTGTGTGGTGGTATACCTCTGTAGCTCAAAATTGAGGCCGTGATGGAATCTCTGAGCTTGCTCGAGATCATTGGGTATCAGGATGACAACAAATCTGCTAAGGCGGCTGAACTCTACGTCATAAGCGTCAACCGTCTTATTTCCCTGTTCTAAATATAGGAACTGGGAGTACAGGACATTTCTGACTGTAGCTGGAAAATACTTTGCATGGAAGTATTCTAGGAACTATTCCCAAGTTTGGTTCTTGCCTACATTGCGCTCAATGGAATCTCACCAGTGATGGACGTTGTCTTTTAGTTGGGCCCTCACTGCGGTCATCTAAAGGTCTGGATGCGGTTGTGAAGTCTCTAGTAACATCTTCGTATTGGCAACCCAATCGGAGATCTGTTCTGCAGTCTCATTTCCTGAGAAAGTATCTGGTCCCATCTATTGGAACCATCTAACAGTGCCACCTGTCTGGGCTGGTGGAGGTGCTGATACGGGTACTGGGACAGGTGTCCTCTTTAGTACTGCCATCAGACTCTGCCTTAACGTCTCTGTCTGATGCCACTGTGCTTGTATCATTGCCTGAAAGAACTGAAGCATATGTGGCTGGCCATCTAGTTGTGGCATCTGGGGTGGATAAGTGGAGGCGGTGGTAGTGGAATCTCTGGCTGGGCAGTAGGCGTCTCCTCAGATGTCGGCCTCTCAGTCTGTGGCATCTGTGTAGCTCCTGAAGTTTGGCCCTCACAATATTGCATGGGGATTGTTTGGGAAGTCTGTCCCTCGGGCTGCGATGTAGGATCGCCCTGTGATATCTTGTGCCAATGTATCAGCGGGGTCTGTAGAGGGGGTTGCCCTTGGGGTACCTCCTCTCATTAGGTGGTGTTATCTGGCAGCACGGCAGTGGGTGCTCCTCGTCCACTACGCAAATTCATCTTGTTGTAAGAGGTAGGACTTCATTAAAAGAGTACGAAAATAAACAAACAGGATACAGATATTTAGAAGTAGTATGAAGGAAGTTCAAAGACAAATCAAAAGTGGATGAGACCTAGTAACTTCTATCCTATTGCAGGCTCGCTAGGTACGTTACCATACCATAAGCGAGTAAAGTAGACCTGCATGGGCCACCACTAAAACCATGTTACGCTCTAGTCCCAAAATACACGAGACTAGGCTACGTGACAATAGCCAGCTGTCATGTCTCCAAGGATATCCCAATTTAATGGATCCTAACGAAGAGTGCTACGCTGTCCTAAAATACTAACATATCCAATATCAGTCAACAACAGGTAATCTAATCTCATCCACAATATAAACAGCAAGAAGTACTAAATAAACTGCTAGAAGATAAACACCAGTCTCAAGATATCATGGTACAACCAATAATGTCTGGTGGGGACAAACCCACTACTATGACGAAATAAAGTATTGAAATGATAGATAAAAGATAATGACTAAGGCATCGGCTAACTTGATAATGATGCTCCCAATCCTAGGCAGTAGGCCTACCAAGTGATCACGGAAACTCTGAAGGTAGAACCTCTAGCTCCTCTGCGATAGCGAATCTTGTCTCCTGTCCTGGGAGGTACACTGTGGGGTAGTAAGCCTCGTCCAAATCTGGAAAGGTACCAGGTCCTCAGAGGGACGTAACAAGATACATAAAAACATGCCATATATAAATACTGAATAAAATAAATATAATAAAGGGTGTGCTAATCATCTAAGTAAATACAATATGAGGACAACTTTGGTACGTATGGGTAGGCATAGGCATAACATCCAATAACCCGAAGAGCGTGGCAGCAGTGTAGTATATCGTCCATAGCGCTACAAAGAATGTGGCAGCAGTACAATATGTCGTCCATATCGCTCCGAAGAATGTGGCAGCAGTGTAAAGGGGGTCATTGGATCCGTAGCTCCTCTGGATACTACGAACTCCAATGGGTGTATCCCATACGCCTACTAATGTCCTCCTCGCCCAATGTAGATACACAAGTCGAATACTCGACGTACATACCACGTATCTATATGCCAAGTCTCTACCAATAGAATATAACCTGACTACGTACTAGCTGTGATGTAGGTTACACGTACCGATAGCTAGTCGAGTACGCAAACCCGTATCCCAATATAAATATGTCTCAGTGAACGTTTAAGGTATCAGATCTCAGACGATAACAGGGTATCGTCCAATGAGGTGAGTCTGCTAAGAACTAGGCCAAGTATACAAATTATCGACGTATCCGTCGACTGCACCCGAGACAATCTCGGATGCGCATAGTTGTATAAAGTAAAATCAACAAGAATATAATACAACATATGCATAATTTAAATCAGACAGTAAATATGGCAAGGTATCTTGTCTGGGTCCTGAAGCTGTGAATGTCAGAAGCCGGTTCCTGCAGTGTCTCTTGGCTGATCCAAAGGTCCTAACACAAATATAATATAACAATCTAATATCAGACGCTAAACATTAAATGTACACGACTACAACGCGATGCTTAAATATTATCGTAAGTTCACGTCTGTTCGAATACAACATCACATGTGAGCGTAGCTAAGGTGCACACGTGTTCTGTGCTCGATCATCCTGAGCCTTGAGACAATAATTTCAAGTTACGGTTTGACCACAATCTCTGTTCTGTGCGAACACATGTTCCTTGGTTTCTATGCTCATTGTACGTAGTTTATGTACAAGTATTAGGGTGAAATGCTAGTCCTAGATGTTATGTCTCATGATTAAGGGGTTTGCTCATAAATACACAAATCCTAAATCTTATTAGTTATTAATTCAATATGTACATAATTAGGGTTGTGTTCGATATCACAATTCTTGACACGACGATACGACGATATAATATTAACATGAAGAAGCGAAGGTTTTACGTGGTTACCTCTACGTGGCTGCTCGGAAAGGGCCTGCTCTCGTCGAGGGGCGTACTCTGGCGGAAAGGTGGCAGTGCTGGTGGCGGCACTACAGCAGGCGCGGCAACAGCAACAATGGCAGCAACGACTACGGGGGGGGGGGGGGGGTCGGGTTGGCGCACGGTGGCTCGTCGTACAGCGAGGGCGGCCGTGTTCGGTCGATCGAGGGGGCTGGGGTGATAGGAGCGATCGAGAGTGCGTGTTGAAGGGGCTGGGGGTGATGGGAGCAGTCGGGTCGTCGGTTGAAGGGGGTAGCGGTGATGGGAGCAGTCGGGTTGTCGGTTGAAGGGGCTGGGGCTGATGGCTTGGTTGCAAGGGAAAGAGTATTTGGCTAGGGTTAGGGGTTTAAGGGTTTTGTTTGTTTTAGGATTTACATGAATAAGGTTATATATTTATATAGGAGATGAACTTGGGGTTGGCCTCGGGGTTTGGGTTGGCCAGGGTTCAATGATATGGGCTGGTCAGGTCTAGTTGAGGTGCAATTAGCCATAAATTTATTAACTAGACTAGTAATTAACTGCGTAAGGCGAAGTTAATGAATATTGTGTAGCTAAGGTTGCACTATGGTCAGAGGGTACCTATAATTGTCTCACGTAAATTCAATTATATCTGTTTATCCCTAATCTCTAATTTTAACAATAAAAATAATCCCTAAATTGGTTGAGGGGGTTTACAAAATGTAAATGGTCCTCCCATGATCCTCCAAAATTAAGCATGCACGCTCTTAACATGTCTTCCAATGCCTGAATGGTGCGCTTGGACTGGCCATATGTCTGCGGATGATACGATGTGCTATATTTTAGGCGGGTACCGAGACTCTCTTGCATACTCTGCCAAAAGTAAGATATAAACTTGGATCCCTGTCAGACACTATATTAACTGGCACTGCATGCAGTCGCATAATCTTCCTCACGTATATATCTGCTAAGACCTCTGTAGATTTCCTAACTCTGAAGGCTAAAAAGTGAGCGGACTTGGTGAGTCTATCCACAATTACCCATACTATATTGCGACCACTAAGACTCCTCGAAAAACCTAGAATAAAGTCCATAGTGATGTGCTCCCATTTCCACTCAGGTATCGGGAGCGGTTGAAGTAAACCTGCAGACCTCTGATGCTCAGCCTTGACCTGCTGACACACCAGGAACTTCGCCACAAAGCGGGCTATCTCTCTCTTTATTCTATGCCACCAGTAGTACTGTCTTAAGTCTCTGTATATCTTCGTGCCTCCTAGATGAATAAAGTAGGTTGAACTGTGTGCCTCTGACATCAGCACCTGACAAAGTTCTCCATTTGCAACATAGAGACGATCTCCATATCTCAAAGTCTCATCTTTATGTATACGCGCTCATGTCTGTATTCCAGCCTCTGTCCTCTGTCGAAGCCTCTGGAATCTGGTATCTGTCGGCAAAGCATCCTTGATCCTCTCCACTAATGTCAATTACAACTGGAAACTAGACAATTATTTGTCTACTCCGGGCATAATGACCTCTATACCCATCTGCTCTAGATCTCTCAACGTATATTATTGGGTAGTCAAGAAGAATGCCATGGGTCTTCTGCACAACGTGTCAACTACTACGTTGGCCTTTCCCGGGTGGTATTATAGCTCAATCTCAAAGTCTGTCATCACCTCGAGCCAATGTCTCTGTCTCTAGTTCAGGTCCTTCTGGGTGTAGACGTACTTTAGGCTTTTGTGATCAATGAATATCTCCACTCTTTTCCCATATAGGTAGTGTCTCCAAAGCTTCAAAGCAAAGATCACTGCGGCAAGCTCCAAGTCGTGAGTGTGATAGTTCTTATCATGGGTCCTTAATTGCCTAGAGGCATAGGCCACAACCTTTCCATCCTGCATCAAGACACATCCTTATCCTTTCCCGGATGCATCGCTATAGATCATGAATTCTCCGGGTCCTGAAGGTATAGTCAAGATATCTGCAGTAGTAAGACGCTTCTTCAGCTCATCGAATGCCTTCTGATACTCCTCTGTCCAGGTGAACTCCTGCTCCTTACGGGTCAAGCGGGTCATCGGTTCTGCGATCTTCGTAAAGTTCTCTATGAACCTCTGGTAATATCCGGCAAGTCCTAGGAAACTCCTCACTTCCGAGACATTGGTAGGGGTTGGCCATGTCTCTACTGATGAAATCTTTGCCGGATCTACTGAAGTACTATCTCCTGAGATAACGTGTCCAAGAAAAGTGATACAATCTAGGAGGAACTCATACTTGCTCAGCTTGGCATAAAGCCTCTCTCTCCTCAGTATCTCTAATACTAGTCTCAAGTGCTTTTCGTGCTCCTCATGGCTCTTCAAATACACCAAGATATCGTCGATGAAAACTACCACAAATTGGTCTATGTATTGGTGGAATACTCTGTTCATCAAGTTCATAAATATAGCAGGCGCATTTGAAAGTCCAAAAGGCATCACTAAGAACTCGTAGTGACCATAACGAGTCCTGAAGGCTATCTTTTGAATGTCTTCTCTTCGCACCTTTACTTGATGATAACCCGATCTCAAGTCGATCTTTGTGAACACCACTGCTCTTGTCAGCTGGTCGAACAAATCATTAATTCACGACAGGGGGTACTTGTTCTTGATAGTCAAATCATTAAGGTCTTTGTAATCAATACAGATACGTACTGTCTCATCTTTCTTAGGTATAAACAATATTGGTGCTCCCCAGGGTGATGCACTAGGACGGATAAATCCTTTGTTCTGCAACTCCTCTAATTGTAGCTTCAGCTCATCTTGTTCCTTCTTCGCCAATCGATATACATTTAAAGATACCAGTGCTGCTCCGGATACTAGCTCAATGGTAAACTTTACGTCTCTATCTGGCGGTAAGCCTGATAATTCCTCGGAGAAATTATTCTCGGATTCTGCAACTATCGGTGGGGGTACCATCTCCATATCCATGTAAGTTCCAGCTATCTGTCCTACTCCTTGCTCGACAGTCCCTCGCATGTACTCGAACTCCGGTTGATCTGACGGTCTAAAAGTGATGCTACCCTTCTGGCTGTCCAGTAAGGCATTATACTGGCTTAACCAGTCCATGCCTAACACGATGTCAAACTATGACATGGGTAATACCAAGAATCGCTCTTATATCTCTACTACAAACGACTACCGAGCACGTTCTAATAGTACTGGTCACCGGCACGATGCCTCCTCCGGTAAGAATCTTCTAACTCTTAGGTAAGGGGGAAGTAGCTACTCTATGCATTGCTACGAATCTACTAGATATAAAAGATAACATAGCACCAGAATCAAATAATACAGTCACAGGTAATGATGCAACTAAAATGGTACCTGTGATAGCTTCAACTTATGTTTCCTCCTCAGTAGCTGCTAGTGCAAAGGCCTGTCCGTGCCTCTACCCTCCGGTCTGCTGTTGGGCTCGATCAAACTGTGTCTGCTGTGGGGCCTAGGGTGGTCCCCTCTAAAATTCTCCAGGTGTTGGTGGACGCTGTCCTCCTGGCGGGGGTAGTATCCTCGGAATTGGTGCTGCTGGCCTCTGTCCAGTCTGCGGTGCTACGTCTCTGCACTATGGGTAGTCTCGAGCGTGGTGTTGGCTGGTTCCACAAATCAAGTATGTTCCTAGTTTCTTTCGATAGTCATTTTGGAAATATCCTATCTTACCACAGTAGTGGCAATTCGGAAGCTCCTTTTTCTGGTACGGTACTGTTGTCTGCTGTGTCTGTGCTCTGGGATGATTGATCGGTCCTCCTGCTCCGGGCTAGGCTCTGGCGGGTATGGTCGTGCTGGAACGTCTTGCTCCAAAGCTGATGGCCTTCTGGATCCTTTCCTCTGCAAGAACCTCCGCATAAGAAATCCTCGCCTGTGTGGTGGTATGCCTCTGCAGCTCAAAAGTGAGGCCGTGATGGAATCTCTGGGCCTTCTCTAGATCATTGGGTATCAGGATGGCACAAAATCTGCTAAGACGGCTAAACTCTGCGTCATATGCATCAACAGTCATATTCCCTTGTTCTAGATATAGGAACTGGGAGTACAGGACATTTTTGACTGTAGCCGGGAAATACTTCGTATTAAAGTATTCTAAGAACTGTTCCCAAGTCTGTTTCTTGCCTATACTGTGCTCAATAGAATCCCACTAGTGATGGGCGTTACCTTTTAGTTGGGCCCTCACTGCGGTCATCCAAAGGTCTGAATGCAGTTGTGAAGCTTCTAGTAGCATCTCCATGTTGGTGACCCAATCAGAGATCTCCTCTACGGTCTCGTTGCTTGAGAAAGTATTCGGTCCCATCTGTCGAAACCATCTTACAGTGCCACCTGTCTGGACTGGTAGAGGTGCTGGTACTGGTGTTGTGACAGGTTTCTTCTCTAGTACTGCCATCAAACTCTGTCTCAACTTCTCGGTCTGATGCCACTGTGCTTGCATCATAGTTTGGAACAATTGAAGCATCTGTGGCTGTCCATCTAATTGTGGCATCTGAGGTGGATAAGGTGGAGGTGGTGGTAATGGAACCTCTTGCTGTGAAGTAGGTGTCTCCTAAGATGTCGGCCTCTCGGTTTGCGGCATCGGTATAGCTCCTGAAGTCTGTCCCTTAAAATGCTGCGTGGGGATCGTCTGGAAAGTCTGTCCCTCGTGTTGTTGGGTAGGATCGCCCTGAGAAGTCTCGCACCAATGAATCAGCGGGGCCTGTAGTGGTGGTTGCTCTCCAAGTAGTCCCTGGGGTATCTCCTCTCTCTGGGTGGTGTCAGTTGGCACCATAGCACCGGGTACTCCTCATCTACTGCACAAGTTCATCTTGCTGGAAGAGATAGGACTTCATTAAAAGAGTACGGAATCAGACAAACATGATGCAGATATTTAGAAGTAATACGAAGGAAGTTCAAAGACGTAATCAAAGTGGATGAGACCTAGTAATTTCTATCCTATTGCAGGCTCGCTGGGCATGTTACCATACCACAAGCAATAAAGAAGATCTGCATGGGCCACCACTAAAACCATATCATGCCCAGTCCCAAAAATACACGGGACCAGGCCAGGTGGCAATAGCCAACTGTCACATCTTCGAGGATATCCCAATTTAATGGATCCTAACAAAGAGTGCTACGTTGCCCTAAAATACTAACATATCCAAATCAATCAACAACAAAAAATCTAATCTCATCCATAATATAAACAACAAGAAGCACTAAAATAAATACTCAAAATAAACCTCAGTCTGAATATCACAGTACAAATCCAGAATGTCTGGTGGGAATAAACCCACCACTATGACAAAATAAAAGTACTGAATGACAGGTAAAAAAGAGAGTAATGACTAGGGAATCGGCTGACTAGATAATGATGCTCCCAATCCTAGATAGAAGGCCTACTAACTGATCATGAAAACTCTGACGGTAGCACCTCTAGCTCATCCGTGGTAGCGTACCTCGTCTCCTGTCATGGGCCATACACTGTGGTATAATATGCCTCGTCTAAATCTGGAAAGGTACCAGGTCAACAGAGGGACATAACAAGATATGTAGAAGCATGATATATATAAATACTGAATAAAGAAAATAAAGGGTGTGCTAACCATCTAAGTGAATTCAATATGAGAACAACTTTGGTACGTATAGGTAGGCGTAGGCATAACGTCCATATCGCTCGAAGAACGTAGAAGCTGCATAGTATATATAATGTCTATATCGCTCTGAAGAACGTGTAATCTACATAAAGGAAGTCATTGGATCCGTAGCTCCTCCGGATACTATGGATTCTAATATATGAATCCTATACGCCTACTAATTATCTTCCCTGCCCAATATAGATACACCAATCGAATACTCGATGTGCATACCACGTATCTATATGCCAAGTCTCTACTAATACAAAATCTTGAATTATGCGCTAACCATGATGTATGTCACACGTACCGATAGCTAGTCGATTACGCGAACCCGTATTCCAATATGACTTTGTCACCGTGAGACGTGTAAGAGTGTCAGGTCTCGAAAGATATCAAAGTATCCTCCCAATGGGGGTGAGTCTGCTAGTGACTAGGTCAAGTACACTAGTCATCAACGCATCCATCGACTACACCCGAGTCAATCTCGGACGCACACAGTCATATAAAATAAAGCAACAAGATATCATACAACATATGTATAATTTAAATTAGACAGTAAATATAGTAAGGTATCTTGCCTGGGTCCTCAAGATGTGAATACCAATAGCCTGCTCCTTCAGTGTCTCCTGGCTGGTCCAATGACCCTAAACATACAATATAATATAGCAATCTAGCATTAGACACTAAAGCAATACATACACAGACTACGATGCTGCTCTTAGGTACTGATGCAAGGGTCACCGCTGGTCGACTACAGAGTCGCGTGTGCACGTATCTAAGGTACACATGTGTCCTATCCTCAGTTATAGTGTACCTTACGACAATAAATTATCGAAGTTGGGGAACTACTTATGTTTAGTACAATTTTATGTCCTTCTACCTCATGTTACAATGTACTGATCTAGGTTTTCAGGTGAAATACAAGTCCCTTAAACAAGTCATAAGATTGGGGTAATTATTATCTTATTAATTACTAACTAATCTAGTAAATCATATAAACATACACACACATAGGGTTTCATATTAATTAGTTCGTGTCCACGTAACGATACGACACGATAACACAACTCTACGTAACTGTAAGATGATACAATGAAGAAGAGAGGAATTTAGGTGTTTACCGAGGTGTAGCTGAACGGGGGGGTCTGTCTTGTCAAAGCGCACGCTCGTCGGCGGTCGGGGAGCTCCGGCATCGAGCAGCAGACAACGATAACAGTGGCAGTAACTGCAGCAGTTGCAACAGCGGCAGCAGCGGCCTGGAAGCGGCGGCAGCGGCAGCCTTGGCAGGCTGGGACATTGTTGGTCGAGGGGGAAGGTGTAGCTGGTCGGGTTGGCAGTGCTGGAGGCGGTGGTGGTGGCTGAAGGCAGTCGGGCGGCTTGGGGGAAGTCGGCTAGGGGTCGGGTTTGATGAAGAGGTTGATGATGGTGAAGGGGATGGTGATGATGCGACGTGGGCGGCCTGAGGGGGTGGTCCGGCTGGCTGTGCAGGCGGAAGAGGGGGTCTGTGGTGGTGGTAGCCTGAGGTAGTGGTGGATGGCCGGTCGGGAAAGGGGGAAAGTGTGCTCTTTTTGATGAAGGGATCCGGTTAGTTGTGGAGGTGGTGGTAGTATTTATGAATATAGGGTTTTCAATAGGGAAATATGTATATTTATATAGGAGGGGAATTATGGGCTGACCTCAGGACTTGGGCCGGCCAGGGCTCTTTGGGGTGGGGGCTGGTCCACATGAAAGGGTGTACATGGGCTTGGTTAGGTCTTGTTTTGTGTGAACTTGGCCTCCAATTAATTAAATTACAAACAAATGCACGCGGCGTTCTTTTGTCAATTGAAAACACATGGGATTAAATTTGGGTGGAACACAAGAGTCATGGGCATACCAGGTTCAAAAAAGGTTAATACCCTAATTTGGGTTATAAGAAATTGGGTTGAGGTTGTGCCTCCAATTTTGATTGGAACGACAACTACGAAAAATTGGACTTATTGGGATTATACGTGTACGTTTGTGACGAGTATTACGCAGCTAACATGAAGCACAATATCGAGTATTTAAAAGTTACCCAAGGGTTCGATGGGTAGTCTGGCATGTCTAAGAAATGTGTATGAACTTGATTTGAAGGTAAATATTAATGTAGCACTCCAAACGTTGAAGCAACGGTGAGGTGTATTAAGTCACATAATTGTTGTACATTAATCCTAATTATATTCAAATAAATCCTAGTCTCTAAATATAAATTAAAATGATCCTAAATTGGTCGAGGGGGTTTACAATATCATAATCTCTTATCGAAAATTCTATTAATCTAGAGGAAAACTCTCACTCGTACACTATGACTTGACACGAGACATAAACTCTATCAAATTCCACGATATCATTACCAATAAGTATATTAAGTCTTATTGATAATGATTTGAGTTCTAATCTAACTCGTGTCGTAAATCGATTAGACATAAAAGAATATGATGTACCCGAATCAAACAATACTGAAGCTGAATGAGAGTTAACGAGAATGATACCTGCCACCACTTCACCTGAAGTTAACTTCTCTTCCATAATGAGTGACATCGCTTGACCTTATCCTCTCTACTGTGGAACTTCTTGCTTGGCCTTTACTTGAGATTGGACCTGCACATATTATTGTGGCTTCTGTTGCTGGAATACTTGAGATTGGGTCATCAAAGGCCTCTGACCTTGGTATTGCTGAACCGATATTCGAGCCCTATACTACGGTCCTGCATGGCAAGATGATGATGAACTGGTTCTGTGTGGGCAAGATCCCACTTTGTGGCTTGGAGACCCACAAGCTAAGCACAACCCTTGTGCTCTACCGTACTTAGAAACTATGTGCCCAGGGTTTCCACAATGAGAACACACTATTGAAGAAGATGTCATTTGTTGTTGAGTTCGGGTTGGGGCTATTTGCTGAACTGAGGCTGTCGAAACTGTCCTCCTCGGAGATTCGATGGTTAAATCCCTAACTGCCGGGGCTGGTGCTAAAGACTGAATGTAAGAACTTCCTGATGTGTGGGTCCTCTTTTTTCCCTAGTCCTTTTCATGATTCTCTGGGTAGTATAAGCATACCTCCTTACTGCTTTTATACATCATCAAAAGTCTGAAACTCATGCTGATCTACTGCCAATATAATCTCCAAGTGAAGTACTTCCTGGAATCTTCTTGCTCGATCTAATTCAGTTGCCACCAAGGTGGGAGCAAACCGACTAAGTTTGTAGAAATCTGCCGCATAGTCATCGATAGTCCTGTCTATCTGCTTTAAGTTTTTAAATCTTTGATGTAGATCATAATACGACACTGTATCAAAATATCTGGTCTGAAACCATTCACTGAAGATAGCCCAAGGGATGGGTTCTGTTAGTGAAATCATCTATGGTGCCCACCAGTCTCGGATCAAGTCTAGCAACTATAGTCGTACCACTGACACTTTCTCTCTAACCGGTACTCCTACTGCCTATAGGATAGCTTATGTGTTAAGAAGCCATGCATCCGATGCAATTACGACCTCATTGTCATAGAAATACGAGGGTTGGAGGTGCTTGAAGTTTCTTGCTAAGTTGTTGGCACGATGTCCGCCTCTTTCCAAAGCCTCTTATACTGACTAAGTGAGTATGTCCTCTCGATGTCCTTAAGATGCCAATAATTCTCGAAGGATACCAATCACCATACTGTTGCCCCCTCCTATCTCAGGTACTAGACGTATGAGAGGTACTGGCTGGATTTGAGGTTCCTTATTTTGAAATATTCTGGACCCGACCTCGAAATCCTGAGGCAGAACCTTAAGGGTTTGTTGGACATCGGGAAGATGTTCTGCTACTAGAGGACTCAGACGAGATGATCAGAAGTACCAGGAATAATGTCCTTGAAAGATAAATAACACAAGGATCATCGAAGGGACGGACATGATTGATCGAGGATCAAGGCAGATATTGAATCAAGATTTCTAGGATATAAATTTGACACTGGAGGAGATCAAGGATTAACATGATTAAGACATCTAGAATATCTAGTAAACCCCCACACTTCTAAATTTTTAGACCTGTATGGGCCACCACTTAAACCGTGTCACACCCCAGAATAAGAATACTGGAGAGCAGGGGCGGACAAAGCCAGTTACATATACTAGAGTACTCAATACTCCGAGATACGGTCACGACTGCCTAGATATATGAGGGTTTACTCTACAATCTAATAGTCATTCCTGGGTCAAGGATCCTAGGTGTCTCAATCTCAAGCAAGCAACAAATTATAAGATATATGACACCAAACATATAATAGTAAGATATCCCAAACTATACATACACAGATTATCATGAAGCTAGTTATAAAATAAAGAACTAGCAAGAGTACAATATTATATGATCAGCTATAGCAATAGTCTAGAATATGCTTTACATACAGGCCTATAAACAAGGTATCAAGTTTCAAAATACGACCTAAACATGTGCTTGGTGGTTAAATTCCTTAAAAGTATAAGTACAAGATCAAGTGGGTGGTCAAGAAGAAACCCACCCATGTCCTCGGGTGCACCTGGTGTTCACCAACTTGAGACAGAAAGTACGGGAGATCCTGTGGTCCTGCTCCAAATTTTGGCCATTCAAAACCAATAGGGTCAGATCCCAAAATAGCAAGTACCACAAGGGAGCCAACTTAGGAACTAAAACCAGCATATAGACAAATCAGAAAGAAATAGCACCAGGAACAGTTAAATACGTGCAGCTGCTAGAATAATAGTTAAACAGTGCTCGAGTATTTAAACAAGGATCTTTGAAATCAGTACTCAGGTTACAGTTTCTGAATTAGTTAAATAAATCAGGATAGGACTAAACTGGACTAAAAATCAAGCAATCACGACCAATCATGCCCTATGACTTGCTATCATTAGCTAATTAGGGTTATCACAGTCCTAGTTACTAATATATACAATTTAAGATTCCATACAGCCATATGCCCTGCAGACTTTCCAGGTTATCCAGACATAAGGATACATATAATAGATTATATTTGGTATAGTAATTTATAGGTAAATACAACAGTCGACAATATATTGGAAGTTTGCCTCATACGATAGAGAGCTCCAAATCCATCAGGTATCGCTGGGATAACAGAATTACGTGTAGCCAGGATATCTCTTTAGATTCTTTTAATTCATTATTCTAGTTGTTATCCTGGGCAAGTTATTAAGAATTCCTGACCGTGGTGCTAAAAAATTTGCCTTAGACATGATGCTAGACATGATACTAGCTTGACAAGTACATTCAGGACATGTGCAAGCAAATCAACCACGAAAATTTATCTTATCAGTTCAAGTATTTTAGTTCAGAAAATTCTAACATGTCAGGAGTGCACTTTATCGAGCCATTATCAGGAATAGCGGTACAGGTCAGGTGTTGGGAGTTTAAGATTAAAAGTGTCAATACAATCCATGATCAAAAAATTCTAAGTTCTGGCAGGTTGTCAGAAATTGGGTTATAAGAAATTTAGAGAAAGCTTGCATTCATAAAAATTATACATAATAGACTAAACAATGGAGACAGTTAAACCATAAGCTAACAAATTATAAGAATTTAAGCTTCCGCAAGTATAATTGGGACATAGGGTAATCTAGCCCACATACAAGAGCTGGCCTCATGCAAAAGCTGGTCGTATGCAGTACACTCATCGCATAAAAGATGTAAAGTCCACTCGTCGGATAAGGTAAATGACAGACAGTAAATGCAAAGTCAGAAAAGTGATTGATATTACTAGCTGTGTCGGAGAAGTGACCGATGTGACTGGCCAAGAAAGGGAGACAAAAGAAAAAGACAAAATTATGGACAGTCGTGCCAAGGCGTTGCTTAGTCATGAGTTCAAAAAAGAGGGACACATAGATCCAGACCGCATGGAAGACTCAACTACATGCTACTCTTGGCCATATATACACTTGGCCGCATGAAATCTTTTGAACTTAGAGAACTTTTATTCGTTCAAGTTTCATGCATTTGGCCAAGAGGCGAATGTGCAGATTCAGTAATGCATCCAACAAGATGGCTATATGTTGACTTGTAGAGAGAAGTGCTGGCCGCCTACAAAGTGGGCTGTATGAAACTCCTTCATCCCAAAATCGCAAGTTTCAGCCATGGAAAAGCTCCAAGTCTGAAAACTTATCTTTTCCATGAAATTCTCATTTAAAGTCCGAATCCAGAAAAGTAAAGTTCAAAATCTAATAAAATCAAGTGCGCATCAACATAGAACTACTAGTTTTTGAAAACATCAAGTTTAAGAGATCAGAACCAAGTAAACTCTGTAAAACTCCAAACTTGAAACTTAGATCTACTCCAACCAAGGCATCAAAATCAAAAATAAAAAAAAGTAAACATGAAGGGCAGTTCATAAAGCAAAATATAGACTAATAAAATGCAAGAGTGGCTAAAAATGCATGTTCTTCCTTATTGGCAAGATGTACTTGCCTAAATCCACTATTGAGCTACTACAACTACCACCAAAGGCAATGGGGAGGCCGACCTTGGGCTGCTCTCGTCTAGGGAGAGGAAAGAGAAAAGAAAGAAGAAAATAAAGAAAGAGAAGTAAATAAGAAGAATGAGGAGGAGAGAGAAAGAGAAGGCTATATATAGTAAGGGAGAGTCACGAAGCACAAATCTAGAAATTATATAAAAGCAACTAGAAAAATTCATAAATTATGCAGGAAGCATTATACAGTTATAACACACATATACCAAATAAAATACAATAATACTAAAATAGTAAAACGGGTCTCACAACTCTCACCTCCTTAGAATACATCAATCATTAGAATTTCAACAAGGCACCAGGTCAATCAAGGTATCTCTAGAGATCTGATAGGTAATAAAATAAGCAATACCATACGAATATTAATCACATGCTATAAACTACCTAGAGCAAGACAAGCATGCACAAGACAAGATCATGGTATGAGATATACGAACAAATACCATATGAATATCAATCACATGCTATAAACTACCTAGAACAAGACAAGCATGCACAAGACAAGGTCATGGTATGAGATATAGGAATAAATATACCTCATAAGTCAAAAAAATATGGGTATCTAGCTCGGATATCAACCTCGCACTCCCAAGTCGAATCGTCCAGTGAGTGATGCCCCCAAGAAACTCGGACTAAACGAATGGCCCAGTTCTTGAGAATATTCTTTCTCTGGTCCAAAATGGATACAAGTTTTTCCTCATACGAAAGTTTGATACCAACAACCAATTCAGAATGATCCAGGACATGACTCATATCCGATATATACCGTCGTAACTTGGATACATATAAATCATTATGTATATATATGTCACTATGTGACGACAGAAGAGGAAGACGATAGAAAACCTCTCCTACTCGCTCGAGAATATCAAACAGACCTATCTACTGAGGTCTAAGCTTTCCCCGTACACCAAATCTGATGACTCCTTGGGTAGGAGGAATCCGAAGAAATATATTATCATCAATAGGAAACTCAAGAGGTCACCTATAACAATCGGCCCAATGACACTTACGATCATGGGCTACTTTGATATATTTTTGGACTTGCTTAACTACTTCAATTGTTTGAGCTATCATTTCAGGACTTATCAATTATCTCTCGCCAATATCATCCCAAGCTATAAGGGATCTGCTCTTCCAGCCATATAGTTCCTCAAACGGTAAAATTTGGATACTTGCTTAGAAACTGTAGTTGTTGAAGAATTTGACCAAGTGCAAATAATCCTTCACGAACCACCAAAGTCAAGGGTACTTGAACGAAGCATATGTTCTAGAGTATAGATAGTACTCTCTGACTGACCACATGTTTATGGGTGGTAGGCTGTATTGAACTTTAGACGGGTACCTAAGATCTCCTGAAGACTTTGCCAAAAATGAGAAGTAAACCTGGAATCTCTGTCCGAGACTATGCTAACTGGCACACTATATAGTTTGATAATCTGTCTCATATAAATCTCAGCTAACTGTTCTGTGGAATGGCCAATTCTAAAAGGAAGAAAGTATACAACTTTCGTGTGACGGTCCTGTATTACCCAAATAATATCTCTGTCGGCTGGGGATTTGGAAAATCTTGATACAAAATCCTTGGTAATATGCTCCCATTTCTACTCCAGAATTAGTAAAGGTTGAAGAAGTCTTGCTGGTCTCTGATGTTCAGCTTTAACTTATTGATAGACCAAACATCGAGAGACAAACTGAGCTATTTCTCTCTTTATTCTGTTTTACCAAAATTATTGACGAATATCTTTGTACATCTTTGTTCCTCTGGGATTGACTAAATAGTACGAACTATGAGCTTCTGCTTTAATCCCACGACGAAGGTCTCCACTTGGTATACAAAGTCGATTCCCAAAACAGAGAGTTCCGTCACTGTGAATGCTTAGTTATGGTCTATGACCTATCTCATAATCTGCTCTGAGATGCTGAAGCTTTTTATCTGTTGCTTATGCTACCTTGATTCTTTCTACTATACTGGACTGAACTTGCAGACCAGCCATCAATGCTGTATTGCTAGGCAATACTAATTTTATGCTCATCTCCTGAAGAACTTCTAGAATTTCTCGCTGTGCCATAAGGAAATAAGCTCCTGCTCTCCTGCTCAAGGCATCCTCTATGATATTGGCCCTCGTAGGATGATACTGAAGGTCAAGGTCATAGTTCCTCATAAACTCTAGCCATTTTTCTACGTCATATTGAGATCCTTCTGAGTAAATACATACTTCAAACTCTTATGATCAGTATAAATCTTTACTTGATCTCCACAAAGGTAATGTCTCCAAAGTTTAAGTGCAAAGATGACTACTGTTAACTCCAAGTCGTACGTCAAATAATTCTTCTCATGGTCTTGAAGCTGCCAAGACGCATAAGCTATAACATTACCAAACTGCATAAGAACATATCCCAATCCTCTGCCTGACGCATCACAATATACGTTGAACCCACCTGACCCATCTGGAAGAGTCAAAATAGGTGTCGTGATCAACTTCTGCTTGAGCTTCTTGAAAGAGGTTTGTCATTCATCTGTCCAATCAAAGAGCACATCTTTCTGTGTTAGCTGTGCTAAGGATGCATAAATTCTAGTAAAGTCTGACAAATTTTTTCGATAATATCTAGCTAACCCCAATAAACTACGAACACCTGCAACTGTTCGAGAACAGGCCATGTCTTAATGGCTTCTATCTTCTGAGGATCCACTTCAACTCCTTCTTTAGCAATAATATGCCCTAAGTATAAAATACGATCAAGCCAAAACTCGTACTTGCTGAAATTGACATATGACTTATGTTTTCTATGGACTTGAGGAACCGTGTGAAGATTTTTCTCGTTCTCTACTTTGCTTCGACTGTACACAAAGATGTCGTCAATAAACACTATCATAAACTTGTCTAAGTACGGCATAAAAATATGATTCATGAGATCCATTAACACTACTGGCTCATTGGTTGCTCCAAAGGGCATTTTTAGAAACTCCCAATGTCCATATCTCGATCTGAATGCCGTCTCAGGTATATCTTGCTCCCTAACTCTGATATGATGATATCCTGCCCAAAAATCAATTTTGGAAAATATCGCTACTCAACTAAGCTGATCGAACAAGTCATCGATACTTGGAAAGGGATACGTATTCTTGATGGTTACCGCATTGAGGGTACGATAATTAACACATAATCGTGACATTCCATCATTCTTCTTTATAAGTAGCATTGGGGCTCTCCAAGGTGATCCACTAGCACGAATAAATAACTTGACTCTTAATTCGTCTATCATCTGGTACAAGAATTCTAACTCTGAAAGTGTTATTCTGTAGACTTTCTTTGGCACTGGTGCTGTTCCTAGAAGTAAATCAATCATAAACTCAATCTCTCTTTCTGGTGGCATGCCTAGATGTTCTTTTGGGAATATATCTAGGATTTCATTAACAACTCTGGGGAATTATACTTCCTATGTTACTGTCATTATCATGATCATTGATGAAGGCTCCGTCTTGCCTATAGAAAATGATAATTCCTTCTCACTAGAGATGAAATATAACCTTGCCAATATAGAAATCTATCGTCGCGTATCGGGCACTCAACCAATCCATGCCTAAAAGGATATTATAATCTCCCATAGAAATTCAACCAATCTAGCAAGAAACTCTCGTCCAGACACTAAAACTCGACATGGGACATAAACTCTATCGACTCCCATGATACCATTACCAGTATGTATATTGAGTCTTACTGATAATGATTCGAGTTCTAATCTAACTCGTATCACAAATCGTACAGACATAAAAGAATGTTATGCACCAGAATCAAACAATATTGAAGCTGAATAAGTGTGGACGAGAAAGATACCTGCCACCATTTTACCTGAAGCTAACTACTCGTCCACAGTGAGTGCCATCGCCTGACCTCATCCTCTCGGTGTTGGTCCTCTCTACTGTGAACCTCCTTTTCTGGCATGAACTTGACCTTGAGCCTGCGCATACGGCTATTGTGTATGTTGCTGGAATACTTGAGATTGGGTCGGCAAAGGCCTCTGACCCTGGTGTTGTTGAACCGGTACTGGTGCCCTATACCGCAGTCCTGCCGGGGAAGATGATGATGAACTGGCTCTGTGTAGACAAGATCCCTCTCTTTGGCCTGGAGCTCCACAAGCTAAGAACAACTCTTGTGCTCTGCGGTACTCAGAAACTATGTGCCTAGGCTTTCAACAATGATAATACCTTGTTGAAGAAGATATCATTTGATATTGAGTTTGGGTTAGGGCTGTTTACTGAACTAAGGCTGTCAAAACTGGCCTCCTCGAAGATCCGATGGTTAAAGCCCTAACTGCCAAGGCTGGTATTGAAGACTGAGTGTAAGAACCTCCTGATGTGTGGGTCCTCTTTCGCCTATCAGTCCTGTCTATGATTCTCTTGGAGGTATACTCATGCCTCCTTGCTGCTCTTAACACAGCATTGAAAGTCTGGAACTCATGTTGTTCTACTGCCAATATAATCTCCAGGTGAAGTCTCTGATAGAACCTTCTTGCTCGATCTAATTCGATTAGCACCAAGGTGGGAGCAAACCGACTAAGTCTGCAGAACTTTGTCATATAGCTGTCGAAAGTCCATTCCATCTGCTTCCAGTTGTTAAACATTTGCCTAGATTATAATGCGATACTGCATCAAAATATCTAGTCTAAAACCTTTCACTGAAGATAGCCTAAGGGACATGTACTGTTAGTGAAACCATTTATCTACCCATTAGTTTCGGGCCAAGTCTAGCAACTATAGTGGTACCACTGACACTTGCTCTCTAGCCGGTACTCTAGCTGCCTCTAGGATAGCTTCTATGTCCTAAAAACATACATTCGATACAATTGCGTCCTCGGTGACATAAAAATATGAGGGTTGGAGAAGCTTGAAGTTGCTTACTGAGTTGTTGGCACGATATCTGCCTCCTTCCAAATCCTCTTGTACTGACAGAGTGAGTATATCCTCTCGACATCCATGAGATGCCAATAATTCTTCAAGGATACCAATCATCATACTATTTTCTCCTCATGCCTCAGGTACTGGTTGTACGGGAGGCACTAAGTGGATTTAAGGTTCCTCATTTTGAGCTGTTCTGGACCCGGCCCCGGAATGCTAAGGCTGAAGCTCAAGGATTTGCTGGGCATCAGGATGTTATCCTGCTACTAGAGGTCTCGGACAGGATGATCCGAAGGACCAGGAATAATATCTCTGAAAGATAAAGGGCACAAGGATCATCAAAGGGACGGACATAATTGATCGACGATCAAGGCAGATGTTGAATTAAGATTTCAAAGATATAAATTCGACACTGGAGGAGATCGAGGAGTAATATGATTGAGACATCTAAAATATTTGGTAAATCCCTTACATTTCTGAATTTTAGACATACATGGCTGTCATGCCCCAGTCCCAAAATATCGAGAGACTAGCCACGTGGCAATAGCCAACAGCACACTCCAATGGGCAAACCCAATTTAATGTACCCGTTGTTCGTGGTGATAAATGAAAGAATGATATATAATGACGAGGTTTATACGAAACCCGTTTCTTTGGTTTACAAACAGAAAGTACAATTAATCCTATACGAGTATAACTAGTATAATTTTTTAATCTGGGTAAATATTGCTATAGGAGTCTGATCTGCAGTCGATCACTTTGTCCCTTGGACCACACAATGATGAAGAGGTGCCGTGGAAGACGGGAAGCAGCTTCGAAGGTTACAAAAGAGGGTGGATGCACGATGCAAAAGTCGTCGACCGCTACTCTTTTCCTGGGCTCTGGATTCTTCTCTCTCAAAGATTCTTCGACTTTAAAGTCTTCGACATTTTACCTTTTGACCAATTCCTCGACCTTAAAGTCTTCCTTTTAATTTCTCGACCTTCGACCTCTGTCGATAGAGGTCTCTATTTATAGAGTTTTAGTGACAGTGACCACCCAGCCGGCTTAGAAGCCGAGCCGTGGGAAGTATGGCACCTCTTTATGCGATGGTTATAATAACCGTTGCCTGCGTATAAATGATCTCCTGAATGAGCATGTGACGCGTGTCAATTAAGAGACAACGCGTATAACTGCTGCGAAGATCACGGCGTAGAAGCCACGTAGGTAGGTATCCCTTGCGTAGAAGAGGTTGGCATAGAAGCCAATATCCTGTCACTATGGCGTAGAAGCCAAAGAGTTATCAAACCGGCATGAAAGCCGAATAGGCGTAGAAGCCGAGCGGGCATAGAAGCCTAGTGGGCGTAGAAGCCTGGTGGGCATAGAAGCCGAGTGGGCGTAGAAGCCTGATGGCGTATCGTGCCAAAGTGACGATCACGGCTCTTGGAGGTATAATCAAATCTCTTGCATTAAATGCAGAGATCCGCCATCATCCCGCGCATTAAATGCAGAGGCGTGTCTTGAAGGTCTGTCATTATTCTACACATTAAATACAGAGACGCGCCTCGAGCTTTTCACCATTCTGCATATTGAATGCAGAGACGTGCCTCGAGCCCAGTACGAAGAGCAGCTTTTGACGTGGCAGCCTGTTTGTCTTCTGCGGAGCGTAAGCGGCTCACATCTGCCTGTGTAAAATAAGGCAGCATATCCCCTTGTATGCGTAAAAGCAGTTTACGCCGAGGAGATGTCAGTAAACGACGGTTCGGTAATATTTAATCAAATCCCCTGCATTAAATGCAGAGATCCGCCATCATCCTGTGTATTAAATGCAGAGGCGTGTCCCGAAGGCCTGCCATTATTCCAGCCATCGTCTGGGTAGCCGTGCAGTACTCTTTGTCAGGTGTCAGACGTCTGGTTTACTGCATGATTTGACAAGTTCATTTTGGGGAATACGAAGCGTTCCTCGTACGCTTAAATGCTGCATTGAAAGCGGATGAGTTTTACGCCATAGAGGCGATGGAGCACCCTTTTTACGCTGAAGCAGCCTGGACATACTGGTTTATGCGGATGGTCCTTGAGCTCATATCTCACGTTTTTCTCAGCGGGAAAGCTCTGTTTGTACGCCGATGGCCCTGAAGTTAGCTCCTTACGCTGCCCAACATTAAAATGCCGCGTATAGCTACTCAACGTATTTTTCATGCTTCTTCAAGACCCCCTTCAAAGCTTTTAAATTCCTCGTAATTTGAAACGCTTTAAATGAAGCATGAAACGTTCCTCGAAATTTGAAACGCTCTGAATGGAGCCTAAAACGGTCAAGTCTTGACACATTCTTTCAAGGCTGACTTTATGGCATAGTTATTGGGGATTAGTGTGATCTCTTTCGCTTATAAAAAGGCTGAGGAGTTAACCTGTTCTTCCCATATTTCCTTCACCAAACAGAGATGATCGCCGGAGTTCGCCAGGTCGACCTGAGGAAGAAGAAGACCATGTTCTTCCAGCATGTAAGGGGCCGAAAAAGATGGCGTCTTCGAGCAAGTGTCCGTTGCAATGATGGATCATGGAAGGATATCATAGCCTCCCTTGCTCGGGATAATCAACAACTTTGTATGGCGGTTCTTCCAGAGAGAGGAAGGGTCGTATTAGACCACACAGCTTGCAAGCTGTATATTTTCTCCTGAGACCTTCGTGGACGAGAGCAGACAAACCGTAATTGCCGTCCATGATCGAGTTGGGTTAAAGAAGCCTCAACTGGATCTGTCATGGTGTATGGAGGATGGGCTCTGAAGAAGTTCAGGTAGGCCCAGTTCTGTATCCTCCCGCCAGCAATCATCTTCTTGTTCATGACTGTGGAAGTCGATGAACTGCCATGAAAGAAGAAGAAGATCTCCACCAATACGAGAACCTAGCAGAACAGATTCTGGGCGCGTTCTTCATACGACGATGAGGAAATCCTTTGTAGATGGGATTTCCCTCATATGTAATCATAAAAATGAAGAAAAACCCCAGTAGACTGGTTTTCCCTCATATCTAACCATGATTTTAATCTTTAATAAAATTATCTTCTTCTGTGTATATGATTGTCTTGCCATATACGTTGCTGTGAAGTCTGAATATGTGTAGCTTCGACACGTCTGGTAATTTATGCCGACTCTGATAGAAAGAGCATTAGGTCCCGTCCTGTCTTTTACGCATAACTAAGGATGCGCAGAAAGCTGCTTAGCATTTGAGTATTCGAAATGTCCTGCTGTTTAGGAATGGGGAGCCACATAGAATTCTGAACCGTCACTTCTAATGAGAAGAATTTTTGTTCAGACTGTCATCTTCAAGAATAATTTCCCGAAAATCCCTTGGAATCAGGGTGAGAAATGGCTGTCAAACTGAGTCGCCATCTTGAACTGTAGATAGAATATTCAGACTGGATTCTGGTTGAACTTCCAATCGACCCAAGAAGGATAGTTATTTTCAATGTTGAACTCTGTGTTGAGTGCTTGGGATATTTTTGGGCCAAGAAGGAGTATCTTCTGTGTGAACCCTTACAATTGGCCGCCTTGCGATTTTTTTAGATATGTACGCATACTCTGGCCTGCTTATTTCTCAGATATACGGAGAGTCATAGATCTGTGAATGGTGATGAGTGCAGAATCATAAGTTCGTAGCCTCTGAGCGTGAAATTAACCGAGCATGAAATCATAGATTTGTAGTTCCTGAGCGTGAAGTCGTAGGTTTGAGCCTCTCGAGCGTAAAAGCTACCGAACACAAAGGCATCCGGGCGTAAAACCATAGACTTATAGCCTCCGAACGTAAAACCGTAGATTTGTAGCTGTCGAGCGTAGAAAGCTCCTTGGCGTAGAAACTGTAGATTTGTGGTCATCTGAAAAGGAAATCTTCCGAGCGTGAAGTTGTGGATCTGTTGCCTCTGAGCGTAAAAGCCACCGAGCGTGAAATCCTAGATTTGTAGCTTCTGAACGTGAAGTCGTAGGTTTGTAGCCTCTCGAGCGTAAAAGCTACCGAGCACAAAGGCATCCTGGCATAAAACCATAGACTTATAGTCCTTGAGCGTAAAACCGTAGATCTGTAGCTATCGAGCGTAGAAAGCTCCTTGGCGCAGAACCACGAATCTACTTTTGTACAGAAATTTTTCGAATTCGCCGACTGTCTGCCTTTCGAGAATAATAGGCTGACGTAGTCCCCAATCATAACTGAATGTTAATCTTCTGATTTGGTTAGGAATTCGAGGAGTCCATCCGAACTCTATATATATCCCAAGCTTCTTGAGAGAAAAACTTTTCATCCGTCTTCTGCGAGAGAAAGCCTTCGTCTGTTCGAGTTCTTCTTCGTTTCTTCTCCGAGCATTCAGAGTTTTCAGCAATGGCCCCGAAACCGATCTCATCCTCTTCTAAGGAAAAGAAGGTTGACTCTTCTTCTCGTTCTTCTGCCCAAGCGAGAGCAACTTCTGTCGGGCAAGGCGAGCTTCATTCTGAGCGAAGTATCCCGGCGACGAGCAGCGCACCCGGAGTTATAGGTAAAGCATTTGGGATGAAGAGAACGACAAAAATCCTTCGCACACGTTGTACGTGACCGCACTAGGTCGTCTTCTGTGTTGATAGCCTCTTTGAGGAAGATGATGCATGGAGACGTTTTAATATTTTATTCCCACATTTCTAATATGTCAGCATAAAAACTCCATATTTTTGCAGTTAAGCGTAAAAGCTTCGACTGTCGAAAACTTGGTGTATACTATAAAATTTGAGTTTTACGCTTCGGGATGAAAATTCTAGCGTAATAACTCGATTTTTGGCGGTCTGGCGTAAAGCACAGACTGTATACTGCCAACCTTGAATTTTACGCTTTAGGAAATGGATTCCAGCGTAAATGATCAAGTTTTTACAGTCTTGGCGTAAAGCATAGACTGTTGCCTCTTGGCATATGTTTGCAAGATTTGTAATGTCCAGTATAGAAACTGACGTGTTTTTCTTGCATCTTGCAGTTGATCTTCGTATATCTGCACTGGGTGAGGTGATGGGTTCTGCAGCAGGGATGCAGCACTCCACCTACCTGGGGGATTTGTCGCACGTGACATTACCTATGTCCGGATCCCAGTATCCTGAAGGAAGGGGAAGCCTGATATCGGCTCAAGGCGAGCGAACGCTATTGAACATGATCAACGGTGAGCCCCTGACGTACGTAGACGGGGAGCAATATATAAAGCCGATTTTTCTCTTTGGGGACATGATTGATAAACAGTCCCAGACGAAGCCCAAAAAAGAACTCTGGGTTTTCCCTATCGGGAGCTTGGTCATGTATCTGCCCAAGATGTTGAGGGACTATCCCATCTCGGCCTTCTTCTATGCCACACATCCCAGGAGGATGTCGTGGTTGCTGACTCCCGATCTTCACGGCCGTCCGGGGATGATATTTTATCAGAAAGGATATGGGCAAGGGTCATTTGTCAGTCGTCCTTCCGGTTCTGTAACGCCGTTCAGGGGATTGTACCCGGGCAGTGTCCCGAGTGAAGATAGCTTGGTGCTCCAGCCGGTCCAGTTACCGACTTTCTGCAATAATTTCATGGGGTACGGAGGAGTATACCCTAAGGGGAATCCTCGGTGCAATGGGTGGATCACCCCAACCAATCTTCGGTGGGCTTGCTTAGTTGACTGGGCCTTGAAGCATTTTCAGAATGAGCTGGAGAGCATTGGCCTTATGCAGCCGTGAATGCCACCAGTGTTGGGTTGCCTCTGAACCCTAACCTGTTCCTGGCCTTGATGGAGCGATATATTTCGCTCACCGGGACTTTCGCCACTCTACTGGGGGAGTTGGGGTTAGCCCTCCACGAGATGGCAGAGATCTCGAGACTGCCGATGGGGGATACTCCTTATGAGGAGTATGTTCCTACAAACCGGGAGCTGGAGGATTCAGACCCTCGGGTAGTGGCAGTATACTAGGAGTTGATGTGTCACTACCTGGTGTGCACCGCCTTTTATGGTGAGCCTTCTGATTTGGCTCATACCAACAAGTGGACGTCCTACCTCTTCTTTCATCGGGCCAGGGCTGCTCAGCCGGAGAAAGTCTTGGAAGGCAAGGGTCAGCCTCTGAGTTTTCTGAGCGTGCTTACTGCTCAGGAAGTTGACGATCTTATGGAAGACGCTAGGGCTTCAGATCTGATCCTTGATTGAGAGATAGGAAAATATTCTGCAGGCACTAAGGCCTACAGTTATCTGAGGCACTACCGCAGGCCTCTGTCCAAGGAAGCTCAACTGGATGGCTTTCTTTCTATATGGCTGCACCGACTGGTGGTACCCGGCATTGCATCCGCGGACCGCATTCACCGCAACACACTATGGCCTGCAGTGTGTCTGGTGTTTGGGCAAGACTGGGCTTGCTCCCCCCCATGGTGTGCCGCATACAAGCTGGCCTGAGGGCCATGACTGATGGGTTGCTCGCCGATGATACTCGGCGCGAAAGCTTTCCCAGGGTAGAATTACCATACCTGTATTTGATGGGATGGTTAATTCTCCATAACCCCAGAGTGATTTCTCCCGGCTCTGGCAGTAGTTTGGGGGGTAGTTTCCTGCTGAATTACAAAAAATCCTCCTGGAGCGTGGCCACAGTTTTAGACAGTCGGCGGGTGCTGAACATCAGTCACAGCTGGAAGCTCTTCTATACTGTTTCTCCCGTACATCGCAATCAATCGGGGGTTAGGCTTGAGGATTCAGGTAGAGAGAAGACCGCCCTTTCTCCTGAGGCTTGTAATTGGTTGGTCTGTATTAGACCTTCCCATTTATTATACAGGAATAAAGACCAATGCTTCTTGGAGCCTACCTGCCTAGTCGGTTCGCCAGGCAGTTTGGGTACGACCAACTGCACGTGGGCAACGCCGTTACCAGCCTTAGGTCCAGGGGTGGACTTATTGATGGGGCGAGAGGATGGCGATACTTTATCATGGGCTGCACTGGAGCAATTTTCACCGTGCCCGTCATTACGCTTTCCACGGAGCTATGCATCCTCCATACGTACGCGCAGTTTTATGTGGCAACCAACACCTTCCATCGCGATTTTGACATGCTTGGAAGTTTTAGGGTGTCCTCTTCCAAGTCTGGGGGAAGAGTCGATGTCCCATCAGTCTCCTCTGATGAGGGTGAGGATGTCGTCAATCCAGATGAGCCTCTGTTGGCGGTGCCGAGGGGCGACATACCTCCGCCTGCAGGGGCTTTGGTCATCTCTAGCAAGCGCAAGGCTCATGTTCCGAAGCAGACTCTCCCTCGCAAGAAGAAAAAGACGATTACTCGTCCTCTCAGGATTCCTGGTAATGAGGCTCCTGGAAGTGAGCCTGTTGTTTCCCCTGTCGGGGACGTTTCTTGGATTGGAGGTTCCTCACCTTTTAGAGAGGGACCCTCTGCAGTCCCGGCTGGCAGTACCGGAGAACTCCCGCTTGAGGCCGCTGTCGCTGCTATCGCTTCAGGCAGTGGTACGAGATCGCCTCCCAGGCCGAGCCCAATAAGGCCGTCTTTATCCAGACCGGCAATGGGAGAAACCCCTGCCGTGTCTGTGAATGTACCCAGCGAGATTCCAGCCGATGAGCCTTGATTGAGTCTGGGTGAAGATTCAGGAGAATATCTGTCGACGTCAGTTAGCACACCCCCTTCTCCAGGTATGACAGCTTGTTTAGCATCATTAAGAAATAATTTAGCTGTACTGGCCGCCGACGGGACATATACACCATCGGCCATGGGTAAATATCGTTCTTACGCCTCTTTCTTAGAAAAATTAATATCATGTCGATATTAACTTTCTTGTCTTCTTTTCAGGGGAAGACCTCTTCGGTGAGTAAGGTGTTGACGCGCCTCTTGGCTCTATCTCAGCTCCTGGTGATGACCCGGAGGTGCCTGGCTTTGAAGAGGAATCATCCTCGGGTGCCGGCTCTCTCGAAACGGTTCTGATGTCTGAGGAGGAGGACGAGCCTGTCATCGCGACAATGCCTCCTTTGAGTGTGCCGGTCACTTCGTCTGTTGTTGGTGCATCTTCTTTTGTCGCACCAGCTGTTGATGCGACGACTGTGGCTATATCGTCTGCGATCATTCCTGGAGGGGGTTTCGCTAATATTGCGGCCACTCCCAGCGTCCATTCGGATCTAGCCGCGTTGACCGAGCAGTACACTGGTATCTTCTATACCACCCTGAAGATGCTCATATCCAGGGTGTTGGAGAAGAACTTAAGCTTCAAGGCTTTGAAGAGGTCCTCTCAAATTGCGATAGCGCCGGTCAGAGAATTTGGTGACACTGGGGTAGCTGGCGCCCTGGAGGAGGTGGTTAATGGTTTGGAGCAACCCATTAATGAATACTTGCAGCTATCCCAAGACAGCGTTGACGATCTGGTCCAGGCTGAATACGACTCCTTGACTGCAAGGCTGGGGGAGTTGGAAACTTTGAGCAAGTCCATCGAGATGCGGCAGAAGGAGATGAATGATGAGCATACCATCTTAGAGTGTGTCGTTCCCCAGTTGGCCAAGAGCAAAGCTGAACATGAAGGAAATAAAGCGAGGGTCCACAAGTTGGAGGCTAAGCTCGCTTTAGCGAAGGAGTGGTCTCGCGCTTCAGCCGCAGGTGTACATGTGTTACAAAGCCAAATGGAAGCGGCTCAACAGAACTTGGCACATGCGAGTGCCATCCATGCCGATCTTGCATATGCTCTGTCTGATTTATCTGGCTTGAATGATGAGGAGACAAGGTTGGAGCGGGCTCGAGCTACTGTTTTGGACTCCAGGAAATCGAGGATGGCTGCACTGGCGTAGCAGATTCTCGATTTGACCGTTCCTCCCTAATGATGTACTCTTTTGCTCTGTAAATATAATTCTGCTCTTTTTTGGGAATAATAAAGAGTCTCTTTTCTGACTTTGTGGACCCATCATTTTGGAGTATAAATGACAGGTTTGGGTGAAAGTGATATCAGAGGTAATATGGACGTGATATACTTTCGGTAAGCTTTATTGGGGCATATCTATTCAGAGGTTATATGGACATGATAGAATATGCTTTGGCTAAAGTTTGTACACAAGACACTATCAGAGGTAATATAGACATGGCAGTTTTGTGGACCCATTACTTTTTGCTCACAGGAATACAAGTAATAGGTTTAAGACAAGCCCTGCTAGAGGTAATATGGACGTAGCAGTTTTTGTTGACTCAACACCACTGGCGTATTAAATACGGGTGCTAAGTTGGGATGACAACCGATATCAAAGGTAATATGGACGTGATAGTCGATAGTCGAAACATGAAAGTTTGTTCAGAGGTAATATGAACATGGCAAACTTTTGAATTGTGACTCCATTGGGGATGGAGGTACATATCTGCTCAGAGGTAATATGGACATGGCAGTTTTGTAGACCCATTACTTTTTGCGCACAGGAATGCAAGTAATAGGTTTGAGACAAGCCCTGCTAGAGGTAATATGGACGTAGCAGTTTTTGTGGACTCAATACCGCTGGCGTATTAAATACGGGTGCTAAGTTGGGATGACAACCGATATCAGAGGTAATATGGACGTGATAGTCGATATCGAAACAGAAAAGTTTGTTCATAGGTAATATGAACATGACAAACTCAGTTGGGGAGATGACAAAATAATTCGACAATAGTTCAGAGGTGATATGAGCATGAACTCATGTCCAAAAAATTCACTGTAGAGTTATTTTTCTTGAGTGGGGACTGACCTGAAGAATCCACTGGGGAAACTTTAGGGATTCATCATCCGGCATTTTCTTGAGGGAACAAATTGTCACGTTAAAGTGAAATCAATTTGCAGTGATTGTCCCCTCATTTATAGATGCAAAGTGATGACCTTGGCATCGATCAACTCCTGAATCCTTCTTTTCAGTATGTAGCATGCTTTTGTGGGATGATGAATGTACCGGTGGAAGAGACAATAATCTGGATCATCGGCTTTGCCAGCCCTCTCAGGGTGTCTGATGTTGGGTAGTTGAAGCTTGTTTTCCATCATCAGTATATTAAAGATTTTAATGATATCATCATCATTGAAAGAGAAAGTCCCCTTTGGCCTTCGAACTGCCGATTCCTGAGTCGTGCAATTTTCTGGGAAGGCGGTCATAGCTGCATCATCTTTCGATTTAGAGAGAACTCTACCCCGAGCTTTGGATGTTGTCCTGCTTTGTCGAGGGAGACTACCCCCAGACTTGTCGTTGCATTCGTCCACAGAAGTTGATCTAGAAGGACCTGGCTCTGACATTACAGTATCAGACTTTGGAGGTTTGGGGTTTGCTAGAGATGTGGTATATCCTAACCCAAAATGAGTTCGTTGACAGTAAGAAACACTATGCAACGGTGTTCGTCTGCCTTTTCCATAGTTGAGGCCTTGTTTTGACTTCAAATCATAACCTATGCTTTGTATCATCTTTAAAGCCTATGGGCTATACCTGTGGATTTGCATTCTCCCTGTATCAGACTCGTGAGAATCTTCTTGTATAATCGGTCTGCTCCGCATGCGACCGAAGACTATTAGATGCTGGTCGTCGCGAGTTGGAGGAACAATAAAGGCATCATTCTCATATAGTGCATATATCATGATGACATTAGATGTTGATGCATCTTCCCACATGATCTCTCCCCGTTTGGCAGTTAGGGGATCTGAAGCCTGTTTATGACTCCAGTCTTTGCGTTTCTGGATCAGATACTCACGCAGGTCAGGAGGAGTTACAGAAGAAGAAGATGATGGCTTGTTCCTTCTGTTCACACTAGTGGGCAAGCGGATGTTGGGAACCATAAACCTCCCTGTGCCACCCGTATACAATAGATTGGCCATCTGGGTGGCGGATAATCCCCGAGGAGTGTATCTTTCCACAGGTTGAGCCTTTTTTACGCGGAGGGAGTCCTCCTGGCGTAGTTTGGACTTTGTTCGGACTGGCGTAAAGCTGAGAAGGTCCTTGCTCGCTGCTTAACCCGGAGGGCGGGCAGATTTTTCCCTTGCTGGCGTAGAGGTCGAGAAGTTGAGCAGTCCGCCACTTGCTTTCCCTTGCGTAGGTTGAAGGGATCATCTGTTTTCCCACGGAGGGCAGATGCAGTCTTACGCGCAGGGCGCAAAGTGGACTCCTGGGATAGCACTGAGGCATTACCAGAAGTTTTGTCTATACCGCCAATGACGGGAGACTGAATTTTACGCGCAGGGCGCGGGTTATACTTTTGGGTTGGCACTAAGGCATTGCCAGAAGTTTTGTCTATTCCGCCAATGACGGAAGACTGAATTTTATGCACAAGGCGCGGTGTATACTTCTGGGTTGGCACTAAGGAATTGCCAGAAGTTTTGTCTATTCCTCCAGTGACGGGAGACTGAATTTTACGTGCAAGGCACGGAGGGAGCGATGCTACAACCTCGTTGGTCGGAGAGATCAGAGAGTCGACAGGAATGGTAGAGGATGTCTTGGGCATCTAGACCTTGCGCAGCTTTCTGTTGCCTTGTATAGAGAGAGAGTGAGAGCTACCCCCAACTCGAAGCATATCTTCGTAGGCAGACTGGTCGAACTGGACGACCAGTGTCTTCTTTACGGATCCCACGGATACTGCATCGTGTTGAGCAATCGCTTCCTCATCAGAAGAGAAAGATGTTCCCCAGCAGAGTCGCCATCTTGTTCGTGGTGATAAACGAAAGAATGATATATAATGACGAGGTTTACACGAAACCTATTTCTTTGGTTTACAAACAGAAAGTACAATAAATCCTATACGAGGATAACTAGTACAATTTTTTAATCTGGGTAAATATTGCTATAGGAGTCTGATCTGCAGTCGATCACTTTGTCCCTTGGACCACACGATGATGAAGAGGTGCCATGGAAGACGGGAAGCAGCTTCGAAGGTTACAAAAGAGGGTGGATGCATAATGCCAAAGTCGTCGACCGCTACTCTTTGCCTGGGCTCTGGATTCTTCTCTCTCAAAGATTCTTCGACTTTAAAGTCTTCGACCTTTGACCTTTGACCTTTTGACCAATTCCTCGACCTTAAAGTCTTTCTTTTAATTTCTTGACCCTCGACCTCTGTCGATAGAGGTCTCTATTTATAGAGTTTTAGTGACAGCGACCACCCAGCCGGCCTAGAAGCCAAGCCGTGGGAAGTATGGCACCTTTTTATGTGATGGTTATAATAACCGTTGCCTGCGTATAAATAATCTCCTGAATGAGCGTGTGACTCGTGTCAATTAAGAGACAACGCGTATAACTGCTGCAAAGATCATGGCGTAGAAGCCACGTAGGTAGGTATCCCTTGCGTAGAAGAGGTTGGCATAGAAGCCAATATCCTGTTACTATGGCATAGAAGCCAAAGAGTTATCAAACCGGCATGGAAGCCGAATAGGCGTAGAAGCCGAGCGGGCATAGAAGTCGAGTGGGCGTAGAAGCCTGGTGGGCATAGAAGCCGAGTGGGCGTAGAAGCCTGATGGCATATCGTGTCAAAGTGACGATCACGGCTCTTGGAGGTATAATCAAATCTCTTACATTAAACGCAGAGATTCGCCATCATCCCGCGCATTAAATGCAGAGGTGTGTCTTGAAGGTCTGTCATTATTCTTAACATTAAATGCAGAGACGCGCCTCGAGCCTGTCACCATTCTGCACATTGAATGCAGAGACGTACCTCGAGCCCTGTACGAAGAGCAGCTTTTGACGTGGCAGCCTGTTTGTCTTCTGCGGAGCGTAAGCGGCTCACATCTGCTTGTGTAAAATAAGGCAGCGTATCCCCTTGTATACGTAAAAGCAGTTTACGGAGAGGAGATGTCAGTAAACGACGGTTCGGTGATATTTAATCAAATCCCCTATATTAAATGCAGAGATCCGCCATCATCCTGTGCATTAAATGCAGAGGCGTGTCCCGAAGGCCTGCCATTATTCCAGCCATCGTCTGGGTAGCCGTGCAGTACTCTTTGTCAGGTGTCAGACGTCAGGTTCACTACGTGATTTGACAGGTTCATTTCGGGGAATACGAAGCGTTCCTCGTACGCTTAAATGCTGTATTGAAAGCGGATGAGTTTTACGCCATAGAGGCGATGGAGCACCCTTTTTACGCTGAAGCAGCCTGGACATACTGCTTTACGCGGATGGTCCTTGAGCTCATATCTTACGCTTTTCTCAGCGGGAAAGCTCTGTTTGTACGCTGATGGCCCTGAAGTTAGCTCCTTACGCTGCCCAACATTAAAATGCCGCGTATAGCTACCCAGCGTATTTTTCATGCTTCTACACCCGTTAGAGTATACTTAAGCTATAAAAAAAATAATGGTCTATGATACATGTCACAGTCTAATTCTAATCTCATCCACAGAAGGTAATCATAATTTAATATGTTAGACTAATCAAAAGAGAAATATAATCCAGCAAGTCTCAATAAAAAGTAATTTTGGGGAACAACCCTAAAATAAGTTTAGTACAGTAATCCAAGAGACAGGAAATAGAGAAACTAGAAACAAAAATAACTGAGTATATAAATCAAATACTTAGGAAAAATCCTCGGGCATCACATCGTCCTCTGGTGCTGGTACTGCTCCAATGTCTGCTCCTACCCAGTATACCTCGGGGTAGATCTCCTCTGCTAAAATTGGGACATAATCCGGATCCAGGTCCTCAGGGGACATAGTAAGGTACAAGAATAACTCAAGCCAAATAAAATATAGTATGTAAAATTATATCAACAGGGCAAACTATGTAACCAGCTATGTGATATTCAAATAAGAGCATCACTAGTACTCAGGCTGAGACCACTACAAGCTCTGTGTCGGGGAGCCTATAGCAGTAATATCATGTAGTGGATCAAGCTCTGGAACAGAGAATTAAGCACCACAATAATAAATATATATGTATGCAATCAGCCTGTAGCCTGTGTGTCTCTCCTTACCCAATATAATCACACATCTTATGTCCACGATGTCTCATGTCAATAACACCCAAGATCATGACCTATAACTATTACAGCGAGTCATAATGATATCTATGAATATGCAAGATCTATGTCATAAATCCTGTAAGCCTATACATAATCACCATGAATAACTCAGGAAAGATTCTATCTTATGAATAGTGTCAAGTGTCGTATGGTATGACGTACATGATAAAGCAATCACAAAAAATATGATTGTGGAATTAACTCTCTAAATGACGTTATACGACTCCGCGTACGGCGTTGACACCCAAATATTATTCAGACATTAAGCAAAGTCTCACGATCATATGTTGAATATGTACATCTCAAGAGTATGTATATATATAGAAATAATTCAAGCAAATAATATAACAGGAACTACTGCAAGTTGGCAAGGTATACTTGCTTGGGGTTTGAACACCTTCAGTTGCTCCGGTATTAGCAAAATCTTCAGGTACGCCTTCGGATGCTAGAACAAATATTACCATCATTCTCAGAAGACATGAAATAGCTGGGATTGACTACCCATAAGTCCAATTTGGACACAGGCATAGAATTGACAGTTTCTGGTCAAAGCGGGGTCCACTTGTGGCCCACTTCGCACCGAAAAATGTACCATAGACAAAGTTCTCTAAATTTATCAAACCTAGTGTCTACAAGTCCAGAACGATGATAAGAACCCAATGGAATATCAAGAATTGGATTCCGATGAGCCGATCACAAAATTGCCCGTCAAGTAGAGCCGTGGGGCCCACGATACCGAATTTCGTCAACGTTCTCAGAATCGAACCAAACTTGGGTCACAGGACCACGTAAAACTACGAATCTAATGGCACAAGTTTCATTATGAAATGACAAGCACACACAAAGTTGCAATGAGTGTCAGAACAGGCCCGATACAGGGCTTTTCGACGGATACGCGTTAATTTTGGCAGACACGCTCGTCCAAATCAACTTTTGCAAAATCCCACACATCCGTATTGATGCTATGCGCCTTTTGATGTAATTTACACATGATAAAGTTGCCTCGTTTAGCGGAATGCACCCAGTTTCGAGAAAAAAATAAGTTTTAAAAACTAAATTTTTGGTTGACTTTACCCGCGAATAAAATATAATATACAGCAAATTAAAATAAACTAATTATAGGGTTTTAATCTCGATTATGTTATCTAATTTACTGTTCAAACAAAATGTAAGCAGGTTGGGAGTAAATCGGCCATGAACATAGGGATTTGGGATAGTTTCTGAACTCCAAAATTGGGTTACTTTTTCTGTTTTTGCGTTACGATTTACGATCGACATCGGACACGATACCCAATCTGATTGCATTGAGTTCAAGAGGATCATGCTGTGATCATAATAAAATAAGCCGTTTAAGAATCGACACAGTGAGGAGGAAGAAAAACTCACCAGAATAGGGGTCGTCCACGGTGTGCTACGCGTGGACGGGATGACGTAGCGGTGCACGTCGTCGGTGGGGGCGGGTAGCTGTTGAGATCGTCGTGGATGTGAGGTTGTTGGCCGGCGGGGTAGCAGCCGCGGAGAAGTCAGCGGGTCGTCGTCGCCGTCGTCGTCTTTATCATCGTCGTCGGGGTCGAGGGAAGTCAGAGGTGTTGGCGGTGGTTGTGATGGTGAAGGTGGTGGTGGTGATCGAATTTTATAGGGGGATGGTCGCGGTTAAGGAAAGAGGCCTGAGTGGGGGGGCGTGGGGGTATCGCCGGGAATGGGGCGGTCATGGGTGTGGGGGGGATGGTGTCATGGGTGTGTCAAGGCAGAGTCGGGGGTGTAACGGTCGGGGGGGAGGATTTTAGTATTCTTATCTGCTGTATATTTGTTGTTAGTGGGTCAGGTCGGGTACGGGTACGGGTATGGATCCAAATCAATTAAGGTTGGTTCAGTTCAGTTTGGGTTGGTTTGGTTTGGTTTAAGTCTGGTTCGGTCTGGTCTATCTAAACACATTACTTTTAGCTATTAGAAAATAGTTTTTGAGCCCAATAAATTTTAGAAAAATTACACATCATTATATTATTAATTATACACTCAAAAATATAATTTTTAAAATATTTTAATACTTAAATTTAATATACAGAAATATTAATCCTTTGAATAACATTAATTATAATTAATGAAAAATTACAGAAAATCCCAAAAATTTATAATTAAATTTTCTAAAAATCTGGTTGTTTATAATCTTTCCACCTTAAAAGAATTGTATCCTCGCAAATAAGAAAACAAAATATAACCGGTCAGAAGAGATGACACGGTTGTAAGACATGTTTGTTGAAGCACGACAAATAGAATAAGAAATCATCAACAAGGAAAAATTGAGAGGAATGGTAAGGGTTAAGCAGAATACGTAGGGAAGGAATAAAAACTTTTTCCTAGGCAATGAGAGATAAGTAACTCAAGAGTAAAGGAGCATGGTTAGAGAAAGGATCAACTACAGCTTATGAAAACTTGGGTACCAGTTACTAATCTAGACTAACAAGTTTATGCTAGCATAATACTAGGCTTAGGATAGGAAAATGATCTAACAGGTACGTGCTAAGCATTACTAGAAATAGATAGCTATGATAAAACTTAAATCTTACTTATATTCGCTACTCCTCGAGTCTGTGCCTCCTCCACAGTCATCGCAAAAGCCTGTCCACTTCCTTGCGATGGTGTCCTCTTCTATTACTGGGCCTGCTGGAAGGGTGCTTATCGTGGTGTCAAGGGTGACCTCAGCTGATATCCTCTCGATGCTGGTAAAGCTTGTCGGTTTAGTATTGGTGCTCCTTCTCGACGCTCAGAATAATCCCTTACTGAGTGCTGACTGGATCCGCAAGCTAAACATAATCCTAATCTGCGTCGACATTCCTTGGCGAGATGGCCTACCTTGCTACAATAGTGACAAGTAGGAAGGACTAATGCTAGTGGTGTAAATGCTTTCTGTGGTGGATTCATCTGTGGTCACTTTATAGTTCCCTGTTGTGCTCGGTCTGGTGCTAATGCATACGAACACTTCTGGCTGGACTCTCTCCTGGTGATGTGCTCTATGGGTCGGGCCACAGCAAGATCTTCCGTGTATAAAGTAGTTGCAACGGAGCTAATTATTTTTTGTAGCTCAGAGCTAAGTCTGTCAAAGAACTTCTCCGCTTGGCTTTGCTGGGCCTCTTGATGAACCTGTTGTTGGGCTTGCATCATTGCATAGAATATTTACAATATCTGTTGACCATCCATAATAGGCTGTCCTGGTGGAAAAATAGGCATTAGTGGAGTAAACTGCGGTGGTGATGGAATATCGCCTCATCGGAACCTTGAGGCATGCTGATCTGCTTCATAGCTTTGTTGTGCTGATGAACCTCCACCCACTGGTGTTACTCGATCATCGTAGGTGATAACTGTAATTTATGGTATTCCTGTAGGAGTCTCGTCACTTGCTTGTGGATCCATTACTCTGCATCCAAAATAAACTATAAGAGGGGCACAGAGGAATCAAGGCAAGATGTAAGTCAAAAAATTATTTTAAAATCGGTATAGAGGTAAAGAATGAATCAATTAAGTGGATGAGATCCTATAACTTATCCTATCCTAATTGCAGGCTTGCTCGATTTCTCAGTTAAAACCAAAACAATATAGTCGTAGACCTGCATGGGCCACCACAAAAACCATGTCATGCTCCAGTCCCAAAATATCGAGGAACTAGCCATGTGGCAATGGCCAACATCATACTCCAATGGGCAAACACAATTTAATAGACCCATTAGATTGTACTTAAGCTATAAAACAAATATAATGGTCTACGATATATGTCACAGTCTAATTTTAATATCATCCACAAAAGATAATCATAATTTAATATGTCAGACTAATCAAAAGAGAAATATAATCCAATAAGTCTCAATAAAAAGTAATTTCGGGGAACAACCCAAAAAATAAGTTTAGTACAGTAATACAAGAGACAGAAAATAGAGAAACTAGAAACAGAAATAACTTAGTATATAAATCAAATACTCAGGAGAAATCCTCTGGCATCACCTCGTCCTCTAGTGCTGGTACTTCTCCAGTGTCTGCTCCTATCCCGTATACCTCGGGGTAGATCTCCTCTGCTAAACCTGGGGACATAATATAGATCCAGGTCCTCAGGAGACATAGCAAGGTACAAGAAACCCAAGCCAAATAAAATACAATATGTAAAATTATATCAACAGGGCAAACTATGTAACTAGCTATGTGATATGCAAATGAGAGCATCACTAGTACTCAGGCTGAGACCACTACAAGCTCTGTGTCAGGAAGACTGTAGCAGTAATATCATGTAGTGAACCAAGCTCTGGAACAGAGACTTAAGTACCGCAATAATAAATATATATGTATGCAATCAGCCTGTAGCATGTTTGTCTCTCCTCCTCCAATATAATCATATATCTCATGTCCACGACGTCTCATGTCCATAATACGCAAGATCTTGACCTCTAACTATTACAGCAAGTCATAATGATATCTATGAACATGCAAGATCTATGTCACGAATCCTGTAAGCCTATCTAGAATTATAATAAATAACTCAGGAATTTTTTTTCTCATAAATAGTATCAAGTGTCCTATGGTATGACGTACTTGATAAAGTAAGCTCAAAAAATAGGGTCACGGAATCAACTCTCAAAATGATATTACACGACTACACGTACGGCATCGACACCCGAACATTATTCAGACATTAAGCAACGTCTCACAGTCCTAGGTTGAATATGTACATGTCAAGAGTATATATATATAGAAAGAACTCAAGCAAATAATATAACAAGAATAACTGCAAGTTGGTAAGGTACACTTGCCTCGGGTTTAAACTCCTTCAGTTGCTCCGGTAACACTAAAATCTTTAGCTACGCCTTTGGATGCTAGAATAAATATTACCATCACTCTAAGAAGACATGAAATAGCTAGGATTGACTATCCATAAGTCCAATTTGGATACAGGGGTAGAATTGACAGTTTTTTGTCAAAGCGGGGTCCACATGTGGCCCACTCCGTACCGAAAAATGTGCCAGAGATAAAGTTCTCCAAATTCATTAAACTTAGTATCTACAAGTCTAAAATGATGATACGAACCCAACAAAATATCCAAAAATGGATTTCGATGAGCCGATCACAAAATCGCCCGTCAAGTAGAGCCGTGGTGCCCACGATACGGGATTTTGTCAACGTTCTCAGAATCAAATCAAACTTGGGTCACATGACCAGCGTATCACTATGAATCTAATGGCGTAAGTTTTGTTATGAAAAGATAAGCACACACGAAGTTACAACGAGTGTCAGAACATGTCCGATATAGGGCTTTTCGATGGATATGCGTTAATTTCGGTGTACACGCACATCCAAATTAGCTTTTGCAAAATCCTACACGTCCATATTGACGCTATGCGCCTTTTAACGCAATTCGTACATGACAAAGTTGACTCGTTTAGCGGAACACACCAAGTTTCAGGAAAAAAATATATTTTAAAAACCATATTTTTGGTCGACTTTACCCGCGAATAAAACACAATAACAAATTAAAATAAACTAATTACAAAATTTTAATCTCAGTTATATTGCTAATTATCCTTCCTGACTAAGGTCTTGAGGGTATTCTGGGCCAAATAGCCTTATCACGTACCTTTACAAATATAGCCTGAGTTGGCATATTTCGAGGAGATAGCATACGGCGTACTCCTATAGTTAAAAATAGCCTGGTTGGCGTATTTCAAGGAGATAGCATACGGCGTGCTCCTATAGTTGAAAATAGCCTGATTGGCATAATATGCAGGGATGGTGATGTGAGCGTATTAGCCCTAATTTTAGCTCTCCCAGTCATTAAAAGTAGGACCAAATCTCGTACATTAAATACAGAGATCTACCCCCATCTCGCGCATTAATTGTAGAGATGTGCCTCGAGTTCTGTACGAAGAACATCTTTTGACGTGGCATTTGGTTTTGTCTCATCTTGAGCATAAAAACTCATCTTTGCCTGTATAGAATAGGCAGCGTATTCCTTAAATTCGTAAAAATGACTTATATCAAGGATTATGTCACTAAATGACAGTCTGGGTCTCTGTGGAGAATCATCATTACAGCCATTCTCTCGATCGTCGTGCAGTACTCTTTGTCAGGAGTCAGGTTCACTATTTTGTCTGACAGGTTCATTCGAGGAATACGAAGAGTTCCTCGTACAACTTTACGCTGTATTAAAAGCAGACATATTTTACGTCAAAATGGTGACGTAGCAACCTTTTTACGTCAAAGCAGTCTGGAAGTACAGCCTTACGCGGGTTGTTTTGGAGCTCTGTTTTACGCTGAATAGCGTTGAAGCTCTATTGTTCACCACTGGTTCTAAAGTTATATTTTATGCCACACAGTGCTAGAGCTCTATTTTACGCGGGCTTTATACATGTTGGGGGTTTTACGCGTATAATTCTCCAGCGTATTTTTTATGCTTCTATAACTGTTCAAACAGAATCTAAAAAATAGGCCATGAACATAGGGGTTCGGGACAGTTTCTGAACTCCAAAATAGGGTTATTTTTTATGTTTTCGTATCGTGGTTTACGATCGACATAGGACACGATACCCCAATCTGATTGCACAGGGTTCGAAAGGATCATGCTGAGATCATAATGCAACAAGCTATTCGAGAATCGACATAGCAAGTAGGAAGAAAAACTCACCGGAACAGGGGTCGGCCGTGGTGTGCTACGCATCGATGGGGCAGTACGACGGTGCACGTCGGCGATGGCGGTGGCGGCGGGTAGCTGCTGAGGTCATCGTGGTCATGGGGTCGTCGGCCGGTGGGGTAGCAGCCATGGAGAAGTCGGCGGGTTGTCGTCGCCGTCGTCATCTTCGTCGTCGTCGAGTGAAGTTAGAGGTGTTGGCGGTGGTTGTGATGGTGAAGGTGGTGGTGGTGATAGGGTTTTATAGGGGGAGGGCCGCGGTTACTGGGAGAGACCGAAGTGGGGGGTCGTGGGGGTGTCGTCGGGAACGGGGGGTCAGGGATGTGCGGGGGATGGGGTCATGGGTGTGTCGAGGCAGAGTCGAGGGTATAATGGTCGAGGGAGGATTTTTGAGTTCTCAGCTGCTGTGTATTAGTTGTTAGCGGGTCGGGTCGGTTCGGGTACGGGTATGGATCCAAATCCATTAGGGTTGGTTTGGTTCAGTTTGGGTTGGTTTGGTTTGGTTCAAGTTTGGTTCGGTCTAGTTTATCTAAACACAATTCTTTTAGCTATTAGAAAATAGTTTTTGAGGCCAATAAATTATAGAAAAATTACACAACATCATATTATTAATTATACACTAAAAAATATAATTTTTACAATATTTTAATACTTAAATTTAATACACAAAAATATTAATCCTTTGAAGAACATTAATTATAATTAATAAAAAATCATAAAAAAATCCCAAAAAATTTTAATTAAATTTTTTAAAAATTTGGGTGTTTACAATGGCCCACCACTTAAACAGTGTCATGTCCTAGAACCAGAATACTACAGAGCGGGGGCGGACAAAGCCAGCTACGTACACCAGAGTACTTAATACTCTGAGATACGGTCAAGGTTGTCTAGATATGTGAGAGTTTACTCTATAATCCAACCCTCATTCCTGTGTCAAGGGTCCTAGGTGTCACAATCATAAGCAAGCAAAAAATTACAAGATGTATGATCACCAAACATATAATAGTAAGTCATCCCAAACTATACATAAACAGGTGATCATGAAGCTAGTTACAAAATCAAGACTAGCAAGAGTACAATATTATATGATCAACTCTAGCTATAATCTAGAATATGCTTTATATGTAGGCTTGCGGGCATAATATCAAGTTCCAAAATATGAGCTAGACACGTGCTCGGTGGCTAAATGCCTCAAAAGTACAAGTACACGATCAAGTGGGTGGTGAAGAAGAAACCCACTCATGTCCTCGAGTGCTCCTAGTATTCACCATCGTGAGGCAGGATGTACGAAAGATCCTACGATCCTGCTACAAAATCTGGCTATCCAAAACTAGTGGGGTCAGACCCCAAAATAGCAAGTACCACTAGGGAGCCAACTTGGAATTAAAACCAGCATGAAGACAAATCAGTAAGAAATAACACAATAAACAGTTAAATACATGCAACTGGTAGAATAATAGTTTAATAATTATGGAGTATTTAAACAAGGATATCTGAAATCAGTACTCAGGTTACAGTTTTTGGATCAGTTGTTAAATAAATTAAGTCATGACTAAACTAAATTAAAAATTAAGCATTTACGGCCAATCATTCTCTACGGCTTGCTATTATTAACTAACTAGGGTTATCACAGTCCTAGTTACTAACACATGTAGTTTAAAATTCTATACCACCACTCGCCCTGCAGACTATTTGGGTTATTCATGCATAAGGATACATAGAATAGATTATATCAAGTATAGTAATTTACCAATAAATATAACATTCGACGGTGTGCTGGAAGTGTGTCCCTCACGACAAAGAGCTCCAAATCCATCAGGTGTCGCTGGGATAACGGGATTTCATGTAGCCAGTATTTGCCATTAAAGTAAGTTTGTTAAACCTTTATTTAATAACAAACAAAAAGTACAAAGAAATCCTGGACAGAAAATCTAAGTACAAATTTTTTTATCTGGGTAATGTTACAATGGAGATCGAGTACTACAATGACTCTTTTATTCCACTGACGGTCCGACGAGGGAATGGGGATGCTCTTTTCTATATTCTCTCTTCTAAGCTTACGTGCATGTACGTAGCTCACCTAGAAGGGTATGGTCTCTGAAGCAGAAAAATTAGTGATTGGAACGTCCAAGTTATTCCTATTTATAGCTATCATGCTAAAGGGCTATAGTTGACATATGTGCTTCTGTTTGGTGGCCGCAGAGGGCTCCTTCAACAGAACACGGTTGCAACTGTAGACGCATATTATGGGTAAGCTGCCATGAGTACATCCTTAATAGGACATAGTTGAGTCGAAGCCGAGCTACCACGCAGACGTTTGACGCATAGAACGCATATAACGCATAGAGTCTGGAATATATGGGGATATAATCTTTGTGTCAGGCCTTTATATGGCTAGTATTAGGGCCCAAGGATGCTTGAGGGAGTAGAGGCACATGGCACAACTGGCGCATGCGGACACTAGTAACTTAGTGGCGTATGGCACTGTTGGCGTATGGGAACACTAGTTACTTAGTGGCGCATGGCACTGATGGCACACGGGAACACTAGTTATGAAGCGGTCGACGCATGACACTGGATTATTATGGTATCGAGGGCTTGATCACTGCGACGTATGGCCTTTGATTACTGTTGGCGTATTATAGCTGCTTTTCTGGGCCGCATAGTCATTTTGTGACCTGATTTCTTCTCATTCGATCTTGGGGCACATGTTTGTTGGGCACATGGATCGAGATTTTTTATACTTCTACAAGACTCCCGTCAAAGTTTTTAAACTGATAAGTTTGTAATACTTTAAAAAAGAAGCATAGAGGATAAGAACTTAGGCTGTATCTGAGTGACATGTCTGATAGGTACGTTGTCGTATAGGCACTTCCGTCAGGCTGTCAGATCATTAAAAGTCGAGATTTGGCTCGATCTTCGATAAGATTTTCTTGGGATTCTGAACCATCTCTCAGGAAGGATCCCGAAGTGACAGTTTCTCAAAGGTTAAATTTGAGTAAAAAACCCAAGCATCACCGTCATAATTAATGCGGACAGTGCAGTACGAGAATCAAGGAGTCGCCACCATCTCCTTTGCACTATAAATAGAGGGTTTTTCCTAAGAGGGAGAACTTTGGGTATCGTACTATAGGTAATATTGACATAGCACAATACCGCAGTTTGTTAAGGACATCCCACTAGGGGATCTTTGGTGGACCTATTACTTCTTGCCTACTGGAACCCAAATAATAAGTTCAAAATAAAACTATATCAAAGGTGATATGGACGTGATAGGTTTTTTGGAGTTACCACCGCTGGTGTACTTAGACTTCAGTATGGGTAATAAGTTTAGATGACGACCGATGTCAAAGGTATTATGGACGTGACAATCGATAGTCATATAGAGAGATTTTCTCAGAGGTAAGAAGGACATAAAAAACTCTACTAGAGAGGATATGAGGATGATAGCTCAGAGGTATCGTGGACATGAGCTAATTAATAGTCATAACGAGAGGTTAGGTACGATCCTTGTGTAGAAGGAAAAAAATGAGCCAAAGGTAATATGGACATGGCTATTTTCTTTGGATGGGAAACATGGGCAGATCATAGTTCAAAGGTAATATGGATGTGAACTATTTATTTTGTTGAGGATATCCCACTAGGAGATCTTTGAAGGATCTATTAGTTCTTGCACACTGGAGTGAAAGTAATAAGTTCAAAACGAAACCCTATCGGAGGTGATATGGACGTGATAGATTTTGTGGTCTTATTACTTCTTGCACAATTGAGTGCAAGTAATAAGTTCAAAACAAGCCTTGACAGAGGTGATATGAATGTGGCAGGTTTTGTAGACTAAACACCGCTGACGTACTTAGAGTTAAGTATGGATGATAAGTTTGGTTGACGACCGATATCAGAGGTATAATGGATGTGATAATCGATAGTCATGTTGAGAGGTTTGCTCAGAGGTAATATAGACATGGCAAATTCTACTAGAGATAATCGGTTAAGATAGTAGTTCAGAGGTGAGGTGGACAAGAACTAATACCTAAGGGAACTGATTGTGAGTGGTATACCCGAAAGTGTGGATAGACCTGAACGTGGCTCCGCTGGGGAGCTTTTGGAGGATCTACTGTCTGTTGCATATTCAGGATTCTTGAATACAGATAATGGCTTTCATCAAACTTTTGTAGAAAGGATATCATACCCCATTCCCGTAAGGGTCGATCGTCCTCGCTTTGTCCCTACGGAACAGATCGTCCTCGCTTGGACGCAATGCTGTGCAAGCCTAAGTTGTGCTTGCACAGGCAAAGTACCTGCACAAGACACAAGTCAGACAAAAATTTACATATATAGGCACATAATGTAAATGCAGAGAACCAAAGTTGAACACATTTGATATGAATACAAAATACTTTCTTTTATTGAATACTTGAAGATTTGGATTACAAAGTGCTTTCTTGGCTGAGTTACAAAATATGCCTTAGAAGGCTTAGAACTCTTTTTACATTATCAAAATTAGATACAACACCAATATATTACATCCTTTTAGTATGACCAAAATATCAAAACATCTAGCAGGAGAGGAGATGCCCACTAGAGAGGAAAGCTAAAAATGCAGCACGAGCACAGTCCCTCGGAAGGTTGCACTAACACTGATTCAGAATGCTTGCCAAGCTCTCACATCCAGTACTTGGATATTTGTCCACAAACATGTGTCAGTACTACCACATGTACTTGTGAGCGACCGTGGCCAAAATTACCTAGAAATTCACACTAAGTAAGCAAGTAAAGCTAACATTATTAGATGATCTTTCTTGTTGTCTAGTTTCTTTTTAATAATTCATGCAAGAAAACATAGATGATAGATAACATATGCATATGATAATTCTTATCCACCGCCGAGCGGCTATCCCTATAGCAGACACACAAATTAGCATCAATTTGCATATATGAATAAACTCATGCATTTGTGTTGGCATCAAGTGTCAAGTGTGCATATAAGGGATGACTTATCATGGGACCTAACTACATAATAGTCCATTGAAAAATCCATTCTAAATAGACATGAACTTTCCCCTGATCGCGAGGGCTTCTTTGCCTCAAGGTGTTCCTCTAATCCCCCCAGGGCGAACGATCTGTAGTGCCCTGGGAATGTTCGTGGGATCTCTCCTTGTGCATAAGTTGTCTTAAGACCGATGCATAGAATGCAACTCTATCATATAAACTCTTACTTTACAGTAGGTTTAGACTATAAGAGACCATCTCTATCTATCTTTACTTCTACTTTTTAGTAACCAATGCGAGGTTCTATAAACATCTCTATGCAGCATATGAGTAAGGGACATATAAACTTCTATTTGAATATGTATTTGAAATAGTTCTATATGTATAAAATTCAAGCATGCAGTTCATCTCTTTTAGCTTGTTTCATTAGTGAGGCAATATTGTATAAGAATAAGTAACTTGTGTAGACTAGAGATCATTTTATTATGGCGTGTGGACTGAAGGATTCATCAAAGGGCCTAAGCCACTTACCAGATGAATCGAACGAGAGGATGAAAAAGACTTATACAATGGTCACTCATTGGTTATGCGTCCTAAAATTGTAATAACACTTGGTTAGCATCCTTCGATCTCTTTCTCTTATATTTCAAAAAGAACGCGCAAGCGAGAAAAGCGAATCATGAAAACTAAGTAATCGAAAGCAAGACAAAACACAAATCAACACAAAACCAAGAACAAAGCAACCATAGAAAACACTTAGACTTATTTCAATAGAAGTCGTTCCATCAATTGGAAGATTTTATTATATTTCGTCCGTATTTATTTGGCGGTAAGATTTTCTTGAGACTCGATTTTCAACCGAGTCGAAGTAGCAAGTGTTCCATAAGTAACCGTTTAGAGTGGGGAGTTATATACTACCACACTGAGAAGAAGTTTTGTTCTTAAAACTTAAGGGATCAAGGAGTCGATAAACGAGGCATAAAGAGGTCAAAGGAATCAGATACACCTACATCATGCCCGCTAGTGTCACATTCTATATTCAGCTGATATACTCTAGCTCTTCTAGGTTGGTCAGCTAGTTCACTAGTTGAGGCTGGGGCGGGGTTCTAATTCTGTCCATGTTCTACATTATCTACTTGGTTCTCAGGAATCTTTCTCTTAGCCTGACAATCTCTGAAGCCATAGCCTCTCTTCCTATAGTTGAAGCACTCTCTATTTTTGGTGAAACAGTTTCTGATGTTATGGCCCCGTCTGCCACAGAAAGTGTACTCTTGAGCAGAGTTTTCTCACCTTCTATCTTCTTCTCCCCATCTTGGTATCTTTTAGTATGAGGGTTTTGAGCAGCTGGCGCCTTCTCAGAAATACTCCATGGTAAATACTGATCATTCTGAACTGCTGCTACAAAAGCTTTTATGTACGAGGTACATTCATGGTTTATAACATCTTTTCTGAGGCTATCATTCAAACCCTTAATAAATCTGTATGTACGGTCTTTTTCATCGGGAATCAACGAGCTAGTGAACTTAGCTTGTTTGGAGAACTCTGATTCATAGTCCTCAACGAACTTGATCCGTTGCTTAAGTACAAAAAACTCATCTTCCTTTCTCTGTATGACTGTAGGTGGAAGGTATTGCTCCTGAAATTTTTCTTTGAACATTCCCTAAGTGATCTTACCATCATGATGCTTTGTGGCAAGATCTACTTTCTTAATTTGCCACCAGTCGTGTGCACGTAACTGTACTGCATGTCCGTACATGCTACCCTCTTGTTCGTAGGTATCAAAGCAAACTCAAACAAGCTCTCCAACTTTACGATCCAGTCCATCACCTTATCCGGTGTGGTCCTGCCTTCAAACTCTTGAGGGTTCAACTTCAGAAACTTAGCACCTTTAAAGGTAGACTTCCTGGCCGCACGTCAAGGCTCGTTAGTTTCTACTAAGCCTTCTCCCTGAGGTGCATTCGTGGCAATCACAGGTGTCACAGCGGTTCCCGATGCACCACTGTGTGCTACCAGTGTTGTCACTATCTGAGTCAGAGAGTCAAGATGATATTGTTGTGCCAAGGCTCTAGTATCAGTCCATTGCTGCTGAGCTTCAAACCATTCTTGTTGGGCCGCATAGCGATCATTTTTATTTTCAAACATATCAATTAACCTATCAATTTGGTCATCGCTCACGCTTGCTGCGCGCGATGTCTCAGAGTTACTAGCACCTATTTTAGTTATCTTGCTGCAAAAGAGAGTAGCTTGCATTAGTCTCATAATGTATTATGGACTTATTGCATGGGACGTTAGGTTTTCATACTCTGAGGAATATTTCATACCCTCGATTTACTTCTTATAGATTCGCAACCATTTTTGAAATTTGGGACTTTTGAAACCGTTTGAAAACTTATATCATTTTCGAAAATAATATTTGAAGTGGCTAAGAACGTAAAGCCATGCTATGATATCACCTGTCGTATCCCGGTCCCGTAAGGGCCAATCGTCCTTGCTTGGTCTCTACGAAACCGATCATCCTCGCTTGGGCGTGTTGCCGTGCAAGCCTAAGTTGTGCTTGCACCAGGTAAAGTACCTGCACAAGACACAAGTCAGACAAAAATTTACATATATAGGCACAGAATGTAAATACAGAGAATCAAAGTTGAACACATTTGATACAAACACAAAATACTTTTTTTATTGAATACTTGAATATTTGGATTACAAAGTGCTTGCTTGACGGAGTTACAAAATATGCCTTAGAAGGCTTGCAACTCTTTTTACATTCTCAAAATTAGCCACAACGCCCACACATTATATCCTTTTAGTAGGAGCAAAATATTAAAACATCAAGCAGAAGTGGAGATGCCCACTGGAGAGGAAAGCTAAAGAAGCAGCACAAGCATAATCCCTCGGAAGGTTGCGCTAACACTGATTCAGAATGCTCGCCAAGCTCTCGCATCCAGTACCTGGATATTTGCCCACAAACGTGGGTCAGTACTACCACATGTACTGGTGAGCGACCATGGCCAAACTCACCTAGAAATCCCTACTAAGTAAGCAAGTGAAGCTACCATTATTAGGTGATCTTTCTAGTTATCTAGTTTCTTTTTAATAATTCATATAAGGAAACATAGACGATAGATAACATATGTATATGATAATTCTTACCCACGGCCGAGCGGCTATCCCTGTAGCAGACACATAAGTTAGTATCAACTTGCATATATGAATAAACTCATGCATCTGTGTTGGCATCAAGTGTAAAGTATGCATATAAGAGATGACTTATCATGCGACCTAACTACATGATGGTCCATGGGAAAACCTATTCTCTATAGACGTGAATACCCCCCTGATCGCAAGGACTTCTTTGCCTCAGGGTGTTCCTCTAATCTCCCAGGGCGAACGATCCCCAGTTCCCCGGGAACCATTCGTGGGATCTCTCCTTGTGCACAAGTTGTCTTAAGATCGATGCATAGAATGCAACTCTATCATATAAACTCTTACTATGCGGCAGGTTTAGATTATAAGAGAATATCTCCATCTATCTTTACTTATAATCTTTAGTAACCTATACGAGGTTCTATAATCATCTCTATGCAGCATATGAGTAAGGGACATATAAACTTCTATTTGAACAAGAATTTAAATTTTTTTATATGTATTAAATTTAAGCATGCAGTATCTCTTTTAGCTTGTTTCATTAGTTAGGCAACATTGTATAGGAACAAGTAACTTGTGCAGACTAGAGATTATTTTATTAAGGCTTATGGACTAAAGGATTCATCGAAGGGCCTAAGCCACTCACCAGATGAATCGAATGAGAGGATGGGGAAGCCTTATACAACGGTCACTCCTTGGTTATGTGTCCTAAAATTGTAAGAACACTTGGTTAGCATCCTTCGATCTCTTTTCCTTACGTTTCGAAAAGAACGCATAAGTGAGAAAAGTGAATCATGAAAACCAAGTCATCGAAAGCAAGATAAAACATAAAGCAACACAAAACCAAGAAGTAAAGCAACTAACGAAAACTCTTGGACTTATTTTAAAAGAAGTTGTTCCATCAATTGGAAGGTTTTATTTTATTTTGTCGTGTAGATTTGGCAATAAGGTTTCCCTGAGACTCGATTCTCAACTGAGTCGAAGTAGCAAGTGTTCCATAAGTAACCGTTTGGAGTGGGGCGTTACAAAGGAAGTGCATATTCTGCTTACACACTTACTGGGGATGAACAACGGGGAATGTACACTGTACATTTTGGTTATCCAGCTAATAGTAAAGAAAATATAAGTCTAGCTTAGACATAGTATTTTTTAAGGAACTTGCCATTGGTAGGCATCATGAGAAAGTCACCATTGAATTTTACAAGTCGGTAGGCACCGTTGGAGAACTCAGACTCCACAATAAATGGACCCTCCCATTTAGGTAGAATTTATCGACCGTCTTATGGGTCATAACCATCGGTTTTTTACAATCAAGATGAGGTCACCCATTTGGTAAGTCCTCTTCTTGACCCGTTTGTTGAAGGCCCCTGAGAGGCATGCTTGGTACAGCTCAATGTGCTGTTGAGCTAAGATACACTTCACGTCAAGTGCTTCCAACTCTTATAGGCTTCGACGGAGATTGTCGTCAACGATCAATCGGTTGGAAAGAGACACTCGGAGTGACATATTAGATCTCGAGTGGGAGGACTATTTTGCTTCCATAAACAAAAGAGGATGGTGTGCTGCTAGTAGGTGTCCGGACCATTGTGCGATAGGCCCAGAGATATTCAGCCAACTTCTTATTTCAGTCATGCTTATTAGATGACACAAACTTCTTGAGTAGCTTTATGATGATCTTGTCAAATACTTCTGCCAGACCATTTACTGCTGGGTTGTAGGTAGTCGAGGCTACATTCTTGATTCAGTTTTTGTCAAAAAATTACTAAAGGAATGACTTACAAACTGTAGACCATTATCGTAGATGATCCTCTGTGACAAGCAAAGCAGTATATGATGTGATGCTTGACAAAGTTGATTACGTTTGAGGTCTTAACTTCAGCGAGTGAAATAACCTCTGCCTATTTGGAGAAGTAGTCGGTGATAACCAAGATGAACCAATGTCCCTTAGAAGAAGGTGGACTAATTGGTCCGATAATGTCTATTCCTCAGGCTTCAAACGGTCAAGATGCTACTATTGGGTATAAGAATTCTGAGTATGGTGGATAAAGTTTGCGTGGATTTGGAACGCTTGGAACTTCCTCGCATAGTCAACAACCTCTACTACTATTGTGGGCTAATAGTTCCCCATTTTCTGAAGATGGTCCTATCACTTGGGTTCGAGCTGACGGACTTCATAAAACTATCGTGAGCCTCACGGAGAGCCTATTTTGCTTCTGTATTTGTTATGCATCATAGCAGATGGCTGTCATAGGAACGATGATATAATATTTTGTTAGCCGTATCATAATAGAACCGGTGGGAACATCTTCTAATAAAAGGGACTTCCATTGGGTTATCAAAGAGAATTCTATAGACTACGTAGTCGATGAATAGGAGCCTCTAACCTTGGGAGTCAGTACTTGTCTCTACTGAGTAGATCAAGCACAAACAAAGATTATTTTTTGGCAAGAACAGCTTTTGACCGACCAATATTATCAGCTGATAGATTTTGACCGAATTGTTGGAGCATGGATCTGTGAGGGAGTCAGCATAGTTTATGACCAGATCATGTAGGAAAATTAGTACTATCCCGACTCCATCGATAATATCGCCTTTGGGCCCTGTTCTTGAAGCACCGTCAAAAAATATTCGCCAAACGATTTCTGCACTTGTGGTCATGTTTGAGTCTGCTACTTCATCTGGAATCTCGTCGTAGAGCTTCGAGGTTTTAGATACAGGGTGGAATAATAGGAAATCTGCCAATGCTTTACCTTTGACCATCTTTTGTGGGATAAATACCATGTCGTACGGAAACAATAATATTGTCCACGTGGCTAATTGAGAGTAGACAACTTCGGGTTTAGTCATGAGGACCCTGAGAGGATTAACTCACGAAATCACATGGATGGTTATCCTGCCACGTAATGCCGAGTCTTCTAAATGAAAAAGATCAGAGTGAGGCACTCCTTGTCAGCGGGATTGTACCTTTGCTCTGCATCGGCCATCATTTTGCTGAGATAGTAGATGGCCTGTTTGTGACCTGCATCACTTTTCTGGACTAGTAGAGCTCCTAGGGAGTGATCCATTGTCCGCACATATAGCAAGAAGGTTCTATCCATAACAGAGGCCACTAATACTGGGGGTTCATGATATACTCCTTGATGTCGTCGAAGATGCGCTGGCATTCTTTATTCCAGACAAATGTGACTTCCTTTTTCATACGCTGAGTGAATGCCTAACAATGTCAAACGAGGTTTGATATGAATCTCCTGTTGTATACCAGTCTTCCTTGAAGGCCACAAAGTTCTTTGAGGTTCTTTGACGGGTGCAATTCAAGGATTACTTTAGTCTTGTCGGGGTCTACATGGATACCCTTCAAAGTTATGACAAAACCCATAAATTTGTCGCTAGCGATTTCCAGGAAGGATTTGGTAGGATTCATCTTGAGCTCGTGTGCATGCATCAGGTCGAACAGAGTCTTCAAGTCTCGGAGGTGATTATCTTTGGAGCGACTCTTGACAGCGATGCCATCAATATAACACTCCATTGTCTTGCATAGATGCTTATGGAAGATGTTGCTCATAGTTCGCTTGAATGTATCATCTGTGTTCTTCAGACCGAAGGGCATGACTGTGTAGCAATACACTCCTATTGACGTTCAAAATGATGTATGCTTCTCGTCATCAGGAAATATTTTGATTTGATTGTAGCCTGAGAATCCGTCAATGAAGGACATGCGCTCGAAGCCATAAGTGTTGTCCATCATTATGTATGTGATCGAAAGAGCAAACTTGTCTTTAGGGCATAAAGTGTTCAGATCATGAAAGTCAATACAGATCCAGATTTTTTTGTTCTTTTTGACGATAGACACGATGTTGGCTACCCAATCCGATATTGTTCCTCGCGGATGAAGCCACTAGCTATCAGTTTGTTAACTTCAGCTTCAATGGCGTTCATGATGTCTGACCAAAATTTTTGTTGCTATTGCTTGACCGGCTTAGCGTTCGACAAGATGTTGAGTTTGTGGACCACAATTTGGAGGTCCAGCACATTTTCATAACTCCAGGCAAAGATATCGATATATTTCTTGACGAGCTGTTAGCAGGGATTCCTGATCCTCATCGGATAAACTTTTGTTGATGAAGATAGGTTTAGGGGAGTATTGGTCGCCCATATCAATTTTTACAACTTTATCCTCAGTGGGAGGTTCCCATTGCTCGAACCGCATCTTCCATTGTATATCTAGGTGTTGGGCCCACAGTTCTACTTTAAAGAGTTCAGGTGGATCTTCGTCGTCTTCCTCAGGGTAAGCTGATACCATGTTGGCAGATAATGTTTGTTTGAGCACCTCTCCGGTACTGACATCGGAGTCCCAAGAGAAAGATTCTAAAGAGTGAGAATGTAACTCATCTTTTTTTTTATCCTTCGGGGGTCGTGGGAGGCGTGACGTACCATAAAACATGCTTGGTCTTATGGTAGTAATTCTTGAACCTGCCTACCGGAGCCTGTAGACGTAGAGACAGCTGTCACCCTTTGCCATAGTTTAAGCCCCTAGCAGTTTTTAGATCCTACCCTATCTTCTGGATGAGGTGCTTGGCTTAAAAGCTGTACCGGTGAAGTAGCATTTTACCGGTATTGAGTTCTGGCTCCAGTTCCTCTGGGAGAGAGGATTGGGGACTTTCTACTCTGCCGAAGATGATGAGTTTGCCTCCCCTCTTCCTTGCCAGAACTATGAAGTAGGAGTTTTGATTGGGGGAACTCGGTTTACTGCATAGGTGGAAGTCACCTGTATATGGAGGTGCTGGCCTAGACCGTGCTCCATAGAATATAATGTGCTGAGATGTGCAACATTTGAGTAATTCAAAGATAGCCCCTTACTCATAAAATAAGGTATCTTATCCTCTAGAATTATATTTTCAAGAGAAGGGACATTGGAATGAGTGCCTACGTACTCCTCCAGTTCGTCTATTCCGAGATTTACCCCCAAAATGAGTGTCGGCTTTGGAGGTCTCCTGCACAGCTTTACCACTAGTGGTTCCAAAGTCATAGTAAGTATCGGATCTTCCTTCAACAGTCGACTCAGTCTACGAAGGCAAACGATCAGAGGTTCGTGTGCTTTCTTGTGCAGCTTCACCATAAGGGAAGGGGCTGTGTCGGGGACACATGCTTTGAGATAGACTCGTCCGATATTGTCCCAGTCTCTGCTTCATTATTAGTATCATTGCTACCTTCATCTTGGTAGACTTGCTTATAGAGCATCGATTCAGAGTAATATGCCTCAACCCCTTTAAATAGATCAATGTCGACAAATTCTGTCTTGACGATGCCATGATAGTCCACAAACTACAAGCACTGGTATAGGATCGACGGTACGATCATGTACTGGTGCATCCACGGATGTCCTAATAGGATATTGTAGGATATGTCTACGTCTATGTGTAGTAGGTAACCTCTGTTTTCAAATCACCAATCTGACACTTCAAGCGAATCTTGCCCAGAGGGTAGCTTCGCCCTGCGTTGAAGCCAATAATGGTTGTATTAGTTGCTGCCAGGCGATGCATCGGGATGCCCGTGGTCTAAAGCAGACTCCACGGGATGATGCTGATTGACGAACTAGGGATGATATGTATTCGGTCTATCTTAATGGCGTCGATGTACCCTATATAATACAGAGGGCGATCATGCCTATTATTCTTTAGCAATATGTCTTATTGCGAGAACGTGATATTGGATATATCCTCCATCAGAAAGCGGCTTTGGATTGCACAAGATTGTCATTGTCATTGGGGAGATCAGCATCGAAGGTCGTTAGAGTTTTCTGTCAACGACCATATATTTTTATGGATTTTGCCTACCCGTGGAGTCATTATATTTGGGGTTCGGAGGAAGGTTAGTCCACGATATATGGGATCGTTAGATAATCTTGAGAGGGTAGGGTTGTTTCTTATTGTCTTGCCCTTCCGCCTTCGCTTCATGAATTATATGATATATTTTATGTGTCTTAGTTGTGTAGGTATGTACCGGAACCGAGTTGTGAAGAGAGTGGGTTTGGTTGGATTGGTGGCATGTGTAGCTTGGATGGGTTTGAGTGATCCAATGGTCCATATCTCAAACCTAAACCTATATATTCTCATTTATCTCTTTCTGCTTATTATTTTCTTTTTACTTCTCTATCTTAGGTTTTCTTTCTCCCTCCATAGGCAAGTACATCTTGCACAAGAGAAGAACTATAGATTTATACATGCTTTTAGTTCTTAATATTTATTATTTATTTCAAGATCATATTGTTGGGACCGATCACCCCTTCTGTCATGCTCCAGTCCCAAAATATGTAGGACTAAGAATACGTAAGCATGCCAGCCGTATATGGAAACTCCAATATATAAAAACTATAACACATATGTACCATAACACATACGTACGCTATATTATGAATAATAATTCATAAGTGGTATATAATATCACAAGTCACAGGCAATACTAATCTTATCCACAAAACCAAATAGAAATAAATAACCAAATATGGCAATGAACCAAGTATGAAATAGTCGAGAAGAACTAATAGTTGGATGGATACAAATCCACTACCAAGATAGAATATAAAAAAAATATAGTAAGTACATCATCTGATGACCAGAAAGGCTCGAAGGAAAGGCCTCATCGAAAGAGAAAGAAGTAGCATGTTCTGGTCTGTAAAAAGAAAGAAGTAGCAGGTCCTGGTCTGTGCTCCTGTAAAAAGTCATGATCATCTACACCTTGAAAGGGACCAGGTCCTCAGAGAGAAATAATAAGATACATAGAAGCATGCCAATCATAAACTGAATATAAACATATGTATTAGGTAAACTAACCAAGCTACATGAATGTAATTGAGGATAACCTACACACGAATGGGCTATCTAGCTAAAATAATGGGATGGACATAGTCCTCTTAGAGATCCAGGGGCCATGTGCATAACGTTACGGACGTCAGAGGCCGCTAAGTAAATATAGGGTCGTTATGACTCACGTCTCCAGCGGAGCGTACGACCTGTATAGGGAATGTGTAAAGTATCCCAAATGACTCGTGTATATCCTCCCCACCCAAATGACTATTTGGATCATATCCATGAAACAACCCGTCCAGTTTCTCACAAAAAAGTCAATGAATTCACCTGAACAACAAAATATGAACTACGCCGACACATACTACTTACGTATCGGGAGTGACCCGAATACGATGGTTCGTGCTGTCACACCATATCACACATCCGTGTATGTACAAAGTATATGTTAAGGTATAGGAGATATGAGAATACCAAGCAATTATAGGATGGTCATATAACTCTAGGTCAATATACAGAGTAAACAAAATAAAGATGACAAATTCGTCGTTGTACCCAATTCTATCTTGGACACGTAGTTTTTATAGAAAATAACTAAGTAAATAAGTAACATAAATGTAACATAATGTCACGATCCATACCCGATGTGGGGATACAAGTCAAGAACAACATCCAGCCTACACCGCAGAATCGATGGTAGAACGTTGTCTGGGTAATTTAACTAGCAATATAATGAACCACCAATAATAACAATATACTCAATCACAGATCTAAGATGGAAACAAGCACAAATACGATAAAATATAGAATAGCCACATACAACTCCTGAGTCTAAAATAATAACATCAATGAGTCTGAAAGAATACTAACAAAATAAGCGGAAGACAAATTCAGTACAAAAGAATCCTAAGAAGCTACTAATCCTGGGTCATCTGTCTCAGTCGGAATAAGTCCCTCCTGAGCCAGGGTCTCTGACTCTAAGCCCACAATATCCTGAGGTCCATAATGTATAGGGTACCACTCATCAGTATCATCTGGGAAAAATATATCCAGTCAGGAAAGGAGTAGAGTATATCCCTAACAACAGTTCTAATCAATGATAAAAACTATGTAACAGTAAATAGATGTGAATATATAAGATACACAATAGATACAAGAGATACTCAATAAGGAAATACTGGAATAAATACAATAATGAATAATATGACAATGAAAAAGAATACTAATGTCTATGTGTGTGAGTACTAGCTTTAACATGTGATCGGTTTGGGAACTTGCATAAGAGTATAATGGCCTGGTTAATTATACGTGCGGTGTATGATCAACACTCACAAGGAACAAGACATGCACAAGGAGGGTATGATCACATATCTACTCTAAAATACTCCTACCCCTGACTGGTATAGTAGATCCAACCATGGTATGCTATGGCACGGGATTCTCTAGGAAGGTAGCAAATCTCCCCGAGAATCAGTGTCTGTACATACACAAGATAATCAATAAAACAAGACTTGCACAAGATACACCATACACAAGGAATAACATCTCGTGATGAGATTCGGATATACCAATCCATGTAACCATCGTGTCAAGAAACATGGATATCTACACTAAATATAATAAACATAGAGGATATCATAAATGAGAAACTATCAGAGAATATACTCGCCTGAAGTCCAAAGAATAGTCTCACAGATGTCAGATAAGGTGCCTCGAAGACCTAGATATAGAATATAACATCAATACAAGGTTTCAAAAATAAAATAAGTTAAACTAGTCAACTTCTAAGTCAACAAGCCAATTCTAAGTCAAAAGTTAAACTAAGTCAACTCTAAATCAAACTATGGTCAACTATGGTCAAACTATGATCAATTATGTCAAATACCTATTTCTAGGTTGCACGAGTCTATCTCAAGAATGTTGGGTCCAAACACTAGAGTCTAGGTCATAAAAGATAAATCTTAGGATACTAGGATACCGTATCTCAATATACCTAAAATAATAGGTAAAGTATCACATATACATATCAAATAATATTAATATATATAAAATCCAAATTAGAAACATTAAATGGATACTTTGGTTTCAAACCAACTTGGTATCTCAATACTAAACCATAATCTTGATACCTAAACCCAATACCTTGGGTATCCTAAAATACCTTGATACTTACCTTGGTATCTCAAGGTAATATCCAATACCTTATTTATACTAACTACCCATAAATAATAGATGCTACAACTAAATATTTATAAATATAGTAACTAAAATATAATTAGCAATTAGGAACATATATACATATATATTAATATCATATATATACTTATATATATCTATATAATTAATTACGTAATATTTAAACAAAATTGTATAACTGTCACTAAAACCCCCTTGTTGCCGTCGCTGAAAGGCTGTTGATACCGCTGATACCACCGTTGTTTTCGTGACAGTTTTCTGCTGCTGTCGCTAAAACTGATGCCGCTGTTGTAGCTGAAAACGGCTGTTGTTGCTGATTGCTGTACTGCATGTCGCTATTGCTGTCGCTGCTGTCGCTATTGCTGTCATTGTTGTCGCTATTCCTGTCGTTGCTGTTGCTATAGCTGCCGCTGCTATTGCTTTTGCTGCTGTGGTATGCTATTGCTGTTGTTGTTGGTTGCTATTGCTGCTGCTGTTTCTTTTTGTGATGCTAAAATATCACAATAGCTATTGTCGCATCTCTCAATCACTTATATATATATATAACACCAAACCGCCCACCTAGAACAAACACAACCTTAAGAACTTAATATATAACAAACAACCAATAACATGCATAAAATAAAAATCTGAACTATACCTCAAACTCCAAAGGTCTCCGGTGGCTATCGGCCCAATGTCGCTGTCTATCCTGCGCCACTCGAAGTTTGTCTCTGATCAACTGAACCTTCTTTGCTGCATCAACAACCATCTATGGCCCAAGCAAAACTTTCTCTCCAATATCGTCCCATGACAAGGAAGTATGACACCTTCGACCGTATATAGTTTCAAAAGGTGACATCTCTATACTAGCCTGGTAGCTGTTGTTGTAAGCAAACTCTATAAATAGAGATGGTCCTCCCAAGAACCCCTAAAATCTAGTACACAAGTGCGCAATATACCCTCGAGAGTCTGAATAGTCCTCTTTGACTGCCCATCTGTCTGGGGATGATATGTAGTACTGAACTTGAGCTGAATGCCCAAACTCATCTGCAAATTCCTCCAGAAATAAAAAGTGAAACGACTATCCTGATCCGAGACTATGCTAACGGGAACTCCATGTATCCTGACGATCTGCCTCACATACATCTCTGCCAGCTTCTCCGTAGACAAATCCACCTTGAAAGGCAAAAAGTGGGCCGACTTGGTCAACCTATCTACGATGACCCAAATCGCATCTTTTTCTCCCAAAGATCGTGGAAGTCCGGACACAAAATCCATAGTAATATGCTCCCACTTCCACTCTGGAATGGGTAATGGCTGAAGTAAACCTCCTGGCCTCTGCCTCTCAGCTTTCACCTGCTGGCACACTAAGCATCTGGATACAAACTGTGCCACTTTCTTCTTTATGCCATATCACCACACACTCTCTCGCATATCCCGATACATCTTGTTGGTACCTGAATGCATAGAATACAGAGAGTGATGTGCTTCCTGTAACACCTTCTCACGCAGCTCTCCACTAGGCACACACAATCTAACTCTATGCCGCAAAGAACCATCCTCAGCAATGGTGAAATCATCCTCCAATCCTGCTCTCACCTGAGCTATGATGCTTCTCAGAGATACATCCTCATACTGTACTAGCCTGATCCTGTCCATAAAATATGAATCTATCTACAATCTCTATCTGCATCGCACAACCAGGAACTATCACCTCAATGCCTAAGCTCTCTAAGTCCTTTAACAAATATCGATCCTGCGTCAAGAACATACCTACCGGATACCTACTCAAAGCATCGGCAACTAAATTAGCTTTCCCAGGATGATACTGCAAAGATATATCAAAATTCTTTATCAGTTCCAACCACCGACGTTGCCTCATGTTCAACTCCTTCTGCGTAAAAATGTACTTCAAGCTTTTGTGGTCTGTGAAGATCTTCACACGCTCTCCGTACAAATAGTGTTTCCACAACTTCAGGGCGAAGATAACTGCTGCCAACTCCAAATCATGGGTAGGATAGTTTTTTTCATGAGGATGCAATTTTCTGGATGCATAGGCAATCACTTTCCCATTCTGCTGAAGAACACAACCCAAACATTTTCCCGATGCATCACTATAAATACTGAAACTTCCAGATCATAATAGCAACGTCAAAAAAGGAGCAGACGTCAACCTCTTCTTCAATTCCTCAAAAGTAACCTGGCAATTCTCGGTTCAAACAAACTCTACATCCTTCCAGGTGAGTCTGGTCATCGGCTCGGCAATCCTCGAAAAATCTTGCACAAACTTTCTGTAGTAGCCTGCCAATCCCAAGAAACTCCTGATCTCTTCTACCGAACTTGGGGAATTCCAAGATTCTACTGCTGCGATCTTCTTCGGATCCACTGAAATACCATCACCAGTCACAACATGCCCCAAGAACTCCTCCTTGTCCAGGAAGAACTCATACTTGGACAGCTTCCCATGCAGCTTTTCCTTCCTTAGCATATCCAACACAATCCACAAATGCTTCTCGTGCTCCCCCGGTGTCTTCGAGTATATGAGTATGTCATCAATGAATAACACCGCAAACTTGTTAAGGTACTAATGGAATACCTTGTTCATCAAGTTTATAAATACCACCGATGCATTAGTCAACCCAAACGGCATCACCATAAACTTGTACTGACCATACCGAGTTCTAAAAACAGTCTTCGGTATGTCCACCGGCTTTACCTTCACCTGGTGGTAGCCTGATCTCAAAGCTATCTTAGAAAATACCTTGGCACCACTCAACTGATCGAACAGATCATCAATCCGTGGCAAAGGGTACTTATTCTTGATAGTGAGATTATTAAAAGCCCTGTAATCAATGCACATACACACTGATCCATCCTTCTTTAGTACAAACAATACCGGGGCTCCCCACGGTGAAGAACTCGATCTGATAAACCCCTTATCCTTCAATTCGTTCACCTGCTTCTTCAGCTCGACTAGCTCGCTGTTGTTTACTCTATAGACATGTTACAAAATTGTTTCTTCACCTGGCACCAAGTCTATAGAGAATTTAACATCTCGATCTTACGGTAATCCTGACAATTCCTCAGGAAACACATCCAAGAACTCTGCTATCAACGGATGTGGCAACTCCTTGTCTTCTACCATAGCACTACAAATAATGTCTTCTTTCTCCTCTACAGCTCCTCTAGCAAACTCAAACTCTGACTCTCTTGGCAGATCAAACAAAACTCTACCTCCTCTACAATCTATACTAGCACGGTGCCTACTCAACCAAACTATCCCGAGTACAATATCCTAGCTCGAATGATAATACAAGTAGACACGCACTAAACTCTCGACCTCTTAGAGTAACTCTTTAATCCTTGCAAATATCATTAACCATGATAATGCCTCCACCGGTCATGATCTTGCAAGTCCTAAGCAAGGACTCAACTACCAAACCATGCTTCAGAGCAAAAGAAACAGATACAAAACTACTAGAAGAACCACTATCAAACAAAGCTAAAGTTGATTCAAGAAGAATAGAACCTACGATGACATCTCTGGTGGATTTATCCTCCTCGACGGTCATAGCAAATGCTTGTCACTGACGTGCACCTCCCTGCGGTGGTCTCGCCTGTGCCCTCGGAGCTAAAGTTGCCCCTTAACTACACGATGAGGATTGGAAGGACACTCCCTCAGCTGATGCCCTTCAGTACCATAATACAAATAAACTCCTACTCTCTTCATGCAAACTTCCCAGATATAGCCGAGCTTCTTACAGAAGTGGCAGAAAGGTTTCTGTAACTGTCTCTGTTGCTGTGGTGCTTGGTAAAATGGTGCCCGAGCTGGCGTCTGGTGTTGCTGCGGTTGCTGAAAAGGCCTAGACTGGAAATGAGGATGTTTGGAAGATACTGCACTATTGTTCGAGCGAAGAACTTCTTCTTGAAGAGGTCCTTGAATACCTCCCAAGACTGTCATGCGTTAACAAGAATTTGCTCATTCCTGAACCAAGTGCGGGCAACGTCGAACAGTTGGTCCTACCATCTCAACCTTCAGATCCTCGGAAAGATGGGACACCCTCATAAGACGCTCAATGTCCTCGAGCCAATCATCAGCATAGACGATATCCTTCGTCCCTTTAAAGACCCTAGGCTCCGGCTTCTTAAAGTCCTGAATATTGCCTGGTCGAAGCTGAGCAACCTAAGAAACAACCATCTGCTGGACCGAAACTCCTCTCTCGACTACGGCACGAGCAAGCTGATGAGCACTCTCGATGCACTATCGTAAAATGTCGGTCTGCCTCTGATGTGCCTCAGACTGAGCCCTCTGTGCCTCGAGCATCTCACAAAATAGTGTAAACATCTGTGTTGCCTCTACTGGCACAGGAGGTAAAGTTGGAAGCCCCTCAGATACAGCTGGCACAGTCCTCTGAGTAGTGGTAGCCCATGCAGGTCTATTCGAGGTCTTAATTAGTGCGATTCGTAGTGGTGCTCTTATTTGAGTGCTATTACGAGCATGTTTTAGGATATAGGATGTAGGCTATAGGCTGAGAATACTCAATCACACCTAGGAATATTCTTTTGATTCATTCAACTATTCTCCTTTGATATTGATACTTGATCTCTTAAAATGTCCTTTCCTTGAGTGTCTTACATCATGTGCCATATTGATTCTTTCTTTCGCTTTGTCTCAGGATGCCGCCTAAGACTAGATCGCAGCAGGGGAGAGCAGCTTCTGAGAGGTCTGCGATGTCCCGAGGGCCTCCACTAAAAATGTGTCACGACCCACACTTAGTGTAGGGAAGAAAGTCGGGAACAACGTCCAGTCTACGCCGTAGCATCGGCGGTAGAACGCTATTTTGGTCAACTATGCTGTATAAATATCTCACAATAATATAAAATATGCCAATAATATCTCACACAAAACTCAATCATAATTCTAAAGCACGAGAAGATATCAAGAAAATCTAACATAACTATACAATCTAAATAATTATAACAACAATAAAAAAAATAATAATCAAACTCTCATATATGAGCCAAAAATAAATTCGGTACCAAAGTGCTAAAGAGAACTAACTATAAAAAACTAGTGATCCGGATAAACCTTTCGGCAATCACTCCAGAACTAGTGGGTCCAAGTCTGCACCATCTATAAGTCGAAGTACATAGTATGTATGACACTAGTCTCTCGGATCCTCTAAAAAATATTTTCAAGTCAGGAATGGAGGGAAGTACATCTCTAACAACAGTTCTAATCAATGATATAAACTACGTAACAGTAAATAGATGTGAATATACAAGATGTCATATATATGTACAAGAGATACACAATAAAGAAAATACTGAAAATAAATACAAGAATAAACAATATGGCAATGAGCAAGAATACTAATGACTAAGTGAGTGAGTACCAGCTTTAACATGTGATCGGCTTGGGAACTTGCACAAGAGTAAATGGCCTGGTTAATCATACATACAGTGTATAATCAACACTCACAAGGAACAAGACTTGCACAAGGAGGGTATTATGACATATCTACACTACATACTCCCCATCCCCGACTAGTATAGTGGATCCAACCATGGTATGCTATGGCACGGGATTCCCCAAGAAGATAGCAACTATTCCCGAGAATCAGTATCTGTACATGCACAAGATAATCAATGAAACAAGACTTGCACAAGATACACCATATACAAGAAATAACATCGCATGACGAGATCCGGATATACCAATCTGTATAACCATCGTGTCAAGAAATATGGATATCTACACTAGATACAATGAACATAGAGAATATCATAAATGAAAAACTATCAGAGAATGTACTCACTTGTGGTCCAGAGCAATGAATGTCAAACTATGTTCGAACTGACTTGCACAAGATACACCATATACAAGGAATAACATCGCATGACGAGATCCGGATATACCAATCCGTGTAACCATCGTGTCAAGAAACATGGATATCTACACTAGATACAATGAACATACAGAATATCATAAATGAGAAACTATCAGAGAATGTACTTGCTTGTAGTCCAGAGCAATGAATGTCAAACTATGTTCGAACTGATGTCACACAGACCTATATATAGAATATTATATTAATACAAGATTCTGGAATGAAAATAAGTTAAACTAGTCAACTTCTAGGTCATAAAGCTATTTCTAAGTCAAAAAATCAAACTAGGTCAACTCTAAGTCAAACCAGTCAAACTACCTATTTTTTAGGTTGTATGAGTCTATCTTAATGATATTGGGTTCATACTCTATGAATCAAGGTCATACAAGGTAAATCTTAGGATACTAAGATACCATATCTCAGAATACACAAACAATAGATAAATATCACATATCTATAATAAAGCAATATTAATTATATAAATCCTAATTATAAATACTAAAGGGATATCTTGGTTTCGAACCAACTTGGTATTGCAACACTAAACCTCTATCTTGATACCCAAACCCAATATCTTGAGTATCCCTAATACCTTGGCATTTACCTTGGTATATCAAGGTAATGTCACTCTAGTATATATATTAACTACCAAACTATAACTATAAACTATCATGCATTTAATATTTATACAATACTATAAAACTTATTTTAGTCACCTTTGTATCAATCCATAATTAGTTTACAACTATCCTATTACTATGCCAATACCTACTACTAATACCTTGGTATATCTCAAGGTAATACTAATATCTAACCATATTAATACTAACATACAAGCTAACTCTATATACACTAACAACTAATATATCCACTAGCTAAATCAACTCATTAACTAACTACATGCTAAACATTACAACTACTAAATACCACTAACTACTAACATATGATACCTACTAGTGCATGGATACTTAGAGCTACATGATAACTTACCAACTACTAATGTATATCTATATATACATTATACATACATAAGTATACATAGCTAGAAATGAATATATATCTAACTACTAATTCAACAAGTATAAATATATATATATATATATATATATATATATATATATATATATATATATATATATATATATATATAACTACTAAAAATATAATATACTAATGCATAAATATCAAATATGAATATAGATATACATATATATTAATATATATATATATATATATATATATATATATATATATATATATATATATATATATATATATATATATATATATATATATATATATATTATTCATGACAAGGTATATTTGCCTGGTCCAAGTCAAGTTGAAACTCCAAAGATAACTCCTCAATTGCCCAAATTTCCTATATCAAATTTATTCATAAATGGTTATTCTATAAAAGTTTATATGCTTATAAGGTATATTATTAGTGCAAAAATAGATTATCTAACTTATAAGTCATTAGTTAGCCATAAGTTTTCTTATGCTTAAATTGGCTTATATTATTTAATCTTGATTTCTATGTGTTATTTATATATGGATATATGGTCTTATAAGTCTATGTATTTATTGGCATACTTATAAAAACTAATTAAAAGTTCTTATTGAAACTAAACTAATAAATATAAAATGAGGGATTATATTGAAAAACAATAAGCATTCCTATAACAAATTTCTTCTCTGACAGAGAAATAGAAAGACGTGGTTATAGATAACTCCTCAATTGTCCAAATTTTCTATATCAAATTTATTCATAAATGGTTATTCTATGAAAGTTTATATGCGTATAAGATATATTATTAGTCCAAAAATAGATTATCTAACTTATAAGTCATTAGTTAGCCATAATTTTCTTATGCTTAAATTGGCTTATATTATTTAATCTTGATTTCTATGTGTTATTTATATATGGATATATGGTCTTATAAGTCTATGTATTTATTGGCATACTTATAAAAACTAATTAAAAGTTCTTATTGAAACAAAACTAATAAAAATAAAATGAGGGATTATATTGAAAAACAATAAGCATTCCTATAACAAATTTCTTCTCTGACAGAAATAGAAAGACGTGGTTATTATTCATTAAGAACCTTGATTGTTTTATTATTCCATAATATTCTTAATTAACTAAGTTCTAAGTTATAACATAATTTCTCTATAAGAAAGGGTCTTATGTGTAAAATACAAATCCTTTCATTACTTACGTGAGCAATTGGTTGCATAGTGGCCGATTTTTAATTGCTAGTGAATGTGAATAGTATTATATTTAAATATCTTCTTCTCTAACATGCATATTAACGTGAAGAAACGTGAACAGTGTCCTATATTGGTCCTGGTGGTAACAATTTTTTTTTATCTATTCGAACATAGTTTTTTATTTTATTTTATTGTTGCTTATCCTTTGTTTGCGTGGAGAGTAATATTATTGTTTCTACTTAATCTATACTAAATTAACCCAAGAAAACGAAAAAGGAAGGTTACCAGAAGATCGGGGTAGCGAGTTGTCAGACACACGATTTCGCCTGCCAGTGGGTAGATACCGGTGTTGTCCACGTTGGCTCTAAGGAATTGCACAATCGAGTATCACAAACTCTCATGGAAGGCAAATGAGAAATATGAACTCATTGATATTGATAGTGCTTGTTACAACTCAAATAAAAGAGTTACAATTAGACTACTTAAATAGGTGAAAGCAAATAACTAACATGCCATAAAGTTACTCCATACATGGAACTACAATGTAGGATCTGGATCTATTCTTAAGGGTACCACTTCAACTACTAATCAGGATTTTGTCCTTAGTGAGAATATGTCACATGCCCTAGAGTTACTTTCTGATTATTGCTCACAATCTAGTCGCCTGTGGCTGGTCATGGCAGGTTGACGTCTCGGCATTGTGGGCAGTCGCTCAGGGAAGCCCGCAACAAACTGAGCGTGCGACGCTCAGGCGTCTCCGCGGTAGCCTAACGCGCGTACCGTCGTCAACGCGATCGGCTCCTCCGCTGAAGTCTGGGTCAGTCGAGAAGAAGGTGAAGAGAACTAGGTATTTTGAGAGAGATGGCTTAATGATTTAAAGGTTCGGTTCTTATATATATATACAGCTACGAGGGAGAGAGGAAAAGAAAACAGTGTTGATACAAAGATTGGCAGAGGCGTAGGGATAGGAGTGGAATTTTCTCAAAAGTTATTTCTCTTTATCCATAGATGAGAGCTTCTATTCAGTTGTTTATGGGTGAGGGATTATCAAATCATGATAGGAATAACCGAATAAGGGTGGCTCAATTAAAATTTAAATAAACCACATTTGGTTTATAGTTGGCTAAGAAGAATATGAATAGAGTATAGGAGATAAACATTATCTAGGATCTGATTATTGATACTTAGTATTATCTTGACAATTGTTTAGATATTTTGGTGTATTTAAAGGAAGTTTGGATTTATATCAGTTTAGTTTATAATATTTATTTAGTAAATTTGAATAATTAAGCATAGATAAATCAATTCTCCATATATTTATATATCTAAATATTTTCATCTAATTATGAAAACTTTATCTCATTTATTATTGTTATTATTATTTGATATTGATTTATTTCTAATGAGTTTATAAATTTATTGAATTCAAGTAAAATAATAATTCACCCATTTTCTAATTATCCATTGTTTATATAAATTGCTTATAGAATCTATTTCACACCTAGTAGGGTTATTAACTTGAGAAAATTAAAATTTTATGACAGGGGGTTTACAACTTCACCTTTAATACTTGTTGTTCTTGATTTTCTTGGTTGGAATTGAATAGACCTGAGTTTGGGTCTATGGGTTCACTTTTATTTTCCTGAAATTTGATCTCCCAAAACTTTGTATTTTACAAAAATAATTAGCTCATAGTGTAGAGCACCATATTTTATGTAACTTTGCTTTTGGTCGTTCTTGATTTCAAGCTCAGCTAAGTTCAGTGCTGAAACTTGATACAATACCTATACCAAAATGGCTGACTGGGAAAGAAGAACCGTTGTAGAAGCATGAAAAATACGCTGTAGAATTATACGCAATATGCATGAAGCCCACGTAAAGCAGAGTTTCAGTGCTGTGCAGCGTAAAGTACGACTTCAGAACTATTGGCGTACAGCGGAACTTTAACGCTATTCAGCATTCAATGGAGCTCAAGAACAATCTGCGTAAAGCGCCACTTTCAAGGCCAGTCATGGCGTAAAAGGTGGCTACCCCCCTACAGCGTAAAATACGTTTGCTTATTAATGCAACGTGGAGTTGTACGAGGAACTCTTCGTATTCCTCGAATGAACCTGTCAGACAGTACAATGAACCTGACTCCTGACAAAGAGTACTGCACGACTATCAAGAGGACGACTGTAATGATGATTCTACACAGAACCCCAGACTGTCGTTTAGTGACAAAGCCTCGAATTAAGACGTCGTTTACGCATTCAAGGAATACGCTGCCTATTTTACATAGGCAGACATGAGCTTTTACGCTCAGGACGAGACGAAACCAACCGCCACGTCAAAAGCTGCTCTTCGTACAGAAATCGAGGCACGTCTCTGCAATTAATGTGCGAGATAGGGGTAGATCTCTGCATTTAATGCACGAGATTTGGTTCTACTTTTAATGACTGGGTGAGCTATAATTAGGGCTAATACGTCCACATCACCATCCCTGCACATTACGGTATCAGGCTATTTTCAGCTATAGGAGTACGCCGTATGCTATCTCCTCGAAATACGCCGACCTGGCTATTTTTAATTATAGGAGTACGCCGTATGCTATCTCCTCAAAATATGCTAACTCAGGCCATATTTGCAAAGGTGAGTGACAAGGCTATTTGGCCCAGAATACGCTCAAGACTTCAGTCAAAAAAGGATAATCGGTTATCTTTACGCGGGTTACCTATCCATGCAGCATCAAGCTCTATGCCTATTTGGCTTTTACGTCAGTATGACAGCTATTTGATTTCTACGCCAGTATGACAGCTAATTGGTTTCTACACCAGCAAGAAAGCTACTTGGCTTTTACGCCAAAATTGGCTTCTACGCCAAACATCTCTACGCGAGGGGCAGTTACATACGTGGCTTGCATGCCGTGATCTTCACAGCAGTTATATGCGTTACCTCATAATGGGACACGCGTCATACGCGGAATCAGAAGATCATTCAGACGTGGGTAGCGGTTATCATAACCGTCGCGTAAAGAGCGCCACACTTTCCACTGTTCGGCTTCTACGCCGACTGGACGGTTACCGCAACTGGACTCTATAAATAGAGACCTCTATTAACAGAGGAAGGGATCGATTTCCTTTTTTTGGAGAGAAAGGATCGATTTTTTTAGAGAGAGATGATCCTAGAGCACAGACAGAGAGTAGTGATTGACAACTTTGGCGTCGATCATCCAATCTTTCCTGCAGTCTTTGAAGCTTTATTTTCGTCTTCTACAGCACTTCTTCGTTATCGTGTGGTCCAAGGGACAAAGTGATCGACCGCAGATCAGACTCCTATAGCAATATTTTCCCAGAATCAAACTTTTGTACTTAATATCCTCGTATAGGATTAATTGTACTTCTTTTTCTTGTTTGTAAACCAAAGAAAGGGCTTCGTATAAACCTAGTTTTATTTTTTTCGTTTATTATCAAACACAAGATGGCGACTCTGCTGGGGACTACTTTCTCATCTGACGAGAAAGCCATTGTTCAACACGATGCTGTATACGTCGGATCAACGAAGAAGACTCTGGTCGTCCAATTCGACCAATCTGCTTATGAAGACATGCTTCGCGCAGCGGGTAGCTCTCATTCCCTCTCTGTCCAGGATAATAAGAAGCTGCGTAAAGTATGGATACCCCGGACATCCTCTACCCTTCTTGCAGGCTCTCTCTCTCCGATCAACAAGGTTGTGACATCCCAACCTATACGCTTTGTGCATAAAAACCCGTCTCCCGTCTGTGACGTGGCAGACAAAGCTTCTGGTAATGCCTTAGCGCCAATCCAGAAGTCTAAACCGTGCCCCACGCGTAAAAATCTGTCTCCCGTCTGTGATGTGGCAGACAAAGCTTCTGGCAATGCCTTAGCGCCAATCCAGAAGTCTACTCCGCGCCCCGCGCGTAAAACTTTATCTCCCGTCTGTGACGTGGCAGACGAAATTTCTAACAAGGCCTCAGCGCCAGTTCAGAAATTTCAAACGCGCCCCGCGCGTAAAAATACATCTCCCGCCTATAAGGAGGCAGATGGTCCCTGCAATCGCCGCAAGAGAAAACAAGTGGCGAATTTCCCGACCTCTCGGCTTTTACGCCACCAAGAGAAGAATTTGCCCACTCTTCGGATTACGCGGAATGCTGATGGCCGTTTGAGGACTTCTCATGTCTTACGCCAACCTGAGCAAAATTTTAGATTACGCCAGGAGAAGCCCGTCCGCGTAAAGAAAATCCGTTTCACGGGAAAATACGCTCCTAAGGCGGATGATGGAGCGTACGCTACTCACATTGCTGAACTGCTGTATTGTGAGGGCAGGCAAGGAGTTAGGGTTCCCAATCTCCATACCCCAACTGATGTAAAAAGGCGAAATAAGCCTTCTTCTTCTTCTCCTATTAATTCTCCTGACTTGCGTGATTTACTGATCCAAAAGCGCAAAGACAGGGGATCTTCTAATATGTCTATTATATCCCCTAGAGAGCACTGTCGTAATAGTCATAAAGTTGTAGTTAATTACTGCTGTTCTAAGGCAAAACGATCAGTTTTTGACCGGTTGAACTACTCTTTGTCCTTACAGGAAGAAGAACCGACATTCGCACCGGTAAACATAGCATCACACATTCCTAGAGGAAGGTCAAGTTTAAGATGTCACCCCCACTTTTTGGATTAGGGGTATTTTCGTCTTTTCGTAATTAATGAGTAAATGATTGCATGATAATCAATTTTATTTAATTTACGCTAACCTTAGACTTCCAACAGATTCACCCCTTAACCTAAACGTGCCAGACCGTTGATTCATGCTTGTGTTCCACTGAAATTCAGTCCCTTGCACTTCTATTTTATTGTAGAACACATTTTTACATTAGATACAAGTTTATGCAATTTTCTAATTATCGGCACTTTTGTGCAAAAGTGCACTAAGGTGTCCGTCCCCTGGGAGACGATATGTAAATAAACCTCTTGTTCCCTTTCATGAATATATTTTTTCCCTAACTTTCATAAATGCGAACTTAACATCAAACCCCTAGAAACCATGGCAACCAGACCCTTAAACCGATACATCATGACCATTCATTTTAATTTATTCGAATCCTAACCATTGAGGTACCCATGAGAAGACTTTTTCCAAGGAATTGACCAAGTCAACCCTTTCTAGGTCAAACCAAAGTCCCCTTATATATAAACTCTTTATTCCTTCACTTTTCGTTTTCCTATTCATAACTCAAGCACAGCCGACCCTTTCCCCCTTTACATTGCTATTCATCTTTTCCTTTCCTTCTTCCCATCCGCCTCATCCCGACCACATTCGCCTGCACCGCTGTTGACATCGAAACCCTGCCGCTCGACGACGACCATCTGAAGTTGGAGAACCGGCTGCACCTAAGGCCACCTCGTCCCCGCTATATCTGAGCGCCGAGACCCGCTGCGCCCACCTGCACATCGACGAAGCCGCCGAGACCCGCTGCGTCCACCTGCACGTCGACGAAGCCGCCGAGACCCGCTGCATTCACCTGAAGTCGAAGACCCGCTCGACGACCCGCTGCTGTCGACGCCGAGCATCCCCGTTGCAGCCGGCCCGAGCACGCTGCAGTCGACCCCGCGCCGGACTGGACACCTCACGTCAAGCCCCGACTGTGCAGGACTGGACACCTCACGTCAAGCCCCGACTGTGCACCGTCACCGTGCACGACCGATCGGCTACGCCTCGTCGCCTTTACCCTGTCCACGCGTGCAGGTTCGACGTAAACCTATACTCGAATGCGTACACATTCCGTATATCATGCGTTAGTGTGTGTAGGTATCGGTATATACACGTATATACATATTTGCACACGTACAGGCAAGTAGATACTATGCTTAACTAAGACATGTACACGAGCACATAAATGTGTATTACAGATATCCCTAGTATAAATATATGTTCTTATACACACACAGGGTATAAGCTTTTATTAGTATATCTATATAAAATATATATATATATATATTGTAATGGTAACTAATGAATACTTATGTATATACACACGAACCGTATAATTCTCAATCAGCATAATACATACGAATATAGATATATATATGTGCATCGTATGAATTTAGTTAAATATGAACATATGAATATCTATTAATTGTGTAATTAATTAGTACTATGAGATACGTTAGCCGTAGTATGTACTATGTAAAATATGCCCTATATGACTTGAATGTAACCACGGATACCCCGTAGTTACATTGACATGTGACCATGTAGTATGTTAGCAGACTGCCATATGTACACTGACGTACTGGCAAGGCCCGTATCATCGACTGTCTGTTATGCACAACAACGACAGACGTGACCACCCCTAGCATAGCCTGTTGAGATCATTATGTTGATTGTGAGCTAGAGTATTGTCTGATGAAGTATTGTATTATATGATATGTCTATAGGACTGTTGGATCATCCAGGCGACACCTTGGAACCCGGACAGTGGTATTGCCAGCTAAGGACCACAGGCGAGTACATTCTCTGACAGTTTCCATTATGTTAATTATCTCTATAATTCTTGTTGTATAGCATACATGACTCTGACACTGTTGTTTACACGAGTTAGCATCATTGAGACCTGTCACGAGGAGTCGTAATTGGAATCCATCGTGCTAGCTGGGGAAAAACGGAGAAATATTAGTAGTTTATGTGATCATACCCAACTAACATGCATCATTAGCTCACCCATATTTCACGTCGGTACAGCCTTACCCTTACATGCCTCATCGCTGTTACATCTGGTTAGCCTGACCTGTTGGGGATGACCGCTAACTAATGTAATGAGTCATATAGCCCAAGCCGATCACATGATATACTGATGTTTTACACACTTAGATAGATGATTCTTGACATGTATCTTGATAGATTGATCTTGTATTTCCACATGTTCTAGTTGTTGTTCTTATACATACTTACATACCAGTTCTTTGTACTTGCGTACACTTGTAGTTCTATTTCTTGTCAGATGCATATTGATGATGATGTTCCAGTATTTTATTCCAGCATTTCTTTTATTTCGATATTTCTTATTGTCAGTATTTCATATCTGTCTTGTATTTCTTTACACTGTTTTATATTTTTTGTCAATATATGTGGAACTGCTGTTAGAGGTGTATTTTCGTTCCAATCCTGACTGGATATTTTTTCCAGAGAACCTTGAGGATTTTTGTACCATGCACTACGGACCAGGTATAGATGCAGACTATGTACCAGAGATCCTAGAGGAGACCATGCTTCTAGATGAGGCATTGCCTACAGCTACCTAGATAGTATTATTTATGCTTGAGACTCATGGAGGTTATTTCAGTTTATGTTTAGACTTATGTTAAGTTTAATTGGAGACTTGTGTTGGACAACTAGACTATGAGTTATCTTTATGTTGGAACATGGTGTTTAACTATGTTATTTCCTTTTATCTTTTATCGTGCCTTATAGTTGTTGTGATTGAGTTATATTGAGAAATTATGGAGATGTATATCATTGACAGGTGTTTAGTTATATAGTATTACTGTGACCTAGACAGCGTTCTACCGCCGATGCTGCGGCGTAGGCTGGACGTACCCACGTTCTCGTGCCCCTATACCGGGTGCGGGTAGTGACACATTTTTTAGTGGTGGCCCATGCAGGTCTAGTTTCACAAATTGTGTGATATCGTAGTAGTGTGACAACTTAGTTGTGCTGCTGCGAGCCTGTGCTAGGATATAGGAAATAGGATCTAGGATGGGAATATGCTCAATCACACTAGGAAATTTTGAACTTCATATTGCTATTCTAATGGATTGTTTCCTTTAGCACTGTAGTGTTCTTCCTTGATAATATCATATTTATCACCTTAATTGATTCTTTGATCTATATTCAGGAATACTAGATCCATGAGAATGGGAGCAGCCAATACGGAGAGGACTGCCACCTTTCAACCTGACGAACAGATACTTGGAGATTCTCCTACATCTCCTGTTCGTGTGGGAGTGTCTGCAACTAACGGGATTCCTCCTCCACCTATACAGAGGATTGCCCCAGCTATGACAGACAATCTTCCACCACCACCGACACCGATTCCTGGAGGAGTGCCCACTGACGGGGCACAGATGTTCGCACTGATGCAGGGCATGCTAGAGGCCCAGAGAGTAACAGCAGAGGCTCAGCGTGTTCAAGCTGAGGCTCAGAGAATGCAAGCAAAAGCACACCAGGCGCAGACCGAACTGATGAGAGAGAGCATGGAGAATGCTCATCAGGTGACTCTCCAGGCTGTGGAGAGAGTAGCACGACAACCGCAACATCAAGGTCAACAACAACAGAGGCCCGGTACCATAGTGGACTTTAAGAGGATGATGCCTCGGGAGTTCAAAGGCACAGAAGGAATACTATATGCTGACGAATGGTTAGAAGACATAGAGAGGAATCTGCGCTTATCACAGATTCCAGAGATTCTTCAGATAGAAGCCGCTGGCAGTCAGATGTTTGATATTGTCCTAACGTGGTATCGTACAGAGCCGAGACTCGCCGTTGAAGGACTTACTTGGGAGGACTTTAAGAAACTCTTCAAAGAGAAATTCTTTCCTGGCGTAGCCTTGGGAGCATTAGAAAGTCAGTTCCATGACTTAGTCCAAGGCGGCATGTCAGTCGACGAATATGCTGCAGAGTTTTGTCGATTGAGTCGATTTGCGCCATCGATGGTTCGAGACCCAGGAGATAGAGCACGGAAATTCAGGAAGGGATTAAATAGGGAGATCAAGTCTCGTACTTCGGGACGACGTATTGCCACATTTGAGGATATTATGATGGATGCCCAGATTGCCGAAGACGACTTAGACCTCAGGCCCAAGAGAGGATGCGATACATCTGGAGCAACAGGAGGTAACACAGGACCAACCAAGCGCCCACACTTTCAACAACAACATAGGCCATACCAGCAACAACACCAGCAACAACACCAGCAACAGGCACCAGTTCGAGGACATGCTCAACAACAACAACCACAAAGACATAATCAACTCGTTGCCCCATGCTCGTATTCCGAAAAGATGGGACATATAAGAGACATCTGCAGGAAAAGGTTGGGCACTTGCTTATCGTGTGGATCAGCAGCACATCAGCTGAGGGACTGCCCGACTATTCAGACTCGCCAAGGAGGAGGAGCAGCTCAGAGAGGACCAGCCAGAGCACCTATTATACCAGGAGGCCAGCAGAGAGGACCTCCACTTCCATCACAACAGGAGAGGTTCGCTCAGCAACAGCAGCAACAGAGAGGAGCACCACAAGGACGAGCTTACGCCATGACCACTGAGGAGGCCGAGCCAGCTGGAGACATGATTTCAGGTTCAGTTTTACTCTATTCTATTCCAGCACTTGCATTATTCGATTCTGGCGCTTCTCATAGTTTCGTATCTGTATCTTATGCCCTTAAGCATCATTTAGAAACGGAACCATTAGATAGGACTTGCAAGATCACGACAGGAGGAGGCATTATCCTAGTCCGTGATTATTGTAAGGATCGGAGAGTGTCATTGGAAGGCCGAGAGTTGAGTGTGAGTTTACTCGTCATGCCACTTCCGGAATACAATATTGTACTCGGAATGGACTGGCTGAGTAAACACCATGCTTCTATAGATTGTCACGGAGGAAGAGTAGTATTTCGACCAGCAGGAGAGCCAGAGTTTGAGATTGCCAGAGGAGCAGAGGAGCGGAGCAGAGGCACTTTTTGCGAAGCCACGGTGGAAGAAGAAGAGTTACCGCATCCACTTATAGCGGAGTTTTCGGATGTATTTCCAGAGGAGTTTCCAGGTTTGCCGCCAGACAGAGACGTTGAGTTCTCTATAGACTTGATACCAGGAGCGGAGCCTATTTTGCAACATGTCTATAGAGTTAACAACAACGAGTTGGTAGAACTAAAGAAACAAGTTGAGGAGATGCAAGACAAAGGTTTTATTAGATCCAGTTCATCGCCATGGGGAGCACCGGTACTATTTGTACCGAAGAAGGATGGCACGGTACGTATGTGTATCGATTATAGAGCTTTGAATAACCTCACTATCAAAAACAAATACCCACTGCCGAGGATAGATGCTCTTTTCGATCAATTGAGCTGAGCGAAGGTATTTTCAAAAATAGACTTGAGGTCAGGCTATCACCAGGTGAAGGTGAAGGAAGAAGACATACCGAAGACCGCATTTCGAACCAGATATGGCCAGTTTGAATTTACAGTAATGCCGTTTGGTTTAACCAATGCACCAGCAGTATTTATGAACTTGATGAACAAGGTGTTCCACCAGTACCTTGACAAGTTCGTAGTGGTATTTATTGACGATATTCTGGTATATTCAAAAACCCCAGAAGAGCATGAAGAGCACTTGAGAATAGTCTTAGAAACACTCAGGAGAGAGAAATTATACGGGAAGCTTTCAAAGTGTGAGTTCTTTCTTGAAAAGGTTGAATTTCTTGGACATATGGTAACGGGTGACGGAATTTCAGTTAACCCAAAGAAGATAGAGGTAGTGGAGTCATGGGATACCCCTAGTACGGTAGCTGAAATCAGGAGATTTCTTGGACTAGCAGGATACTATAGAAGATTTGTACCAGACTTCTCCAAGATTGCAGAGCCAATGACTAGGCTGACCAAGAAGGATGTGGAATTTGTCTGGACAGAAGAATGTCAAGCCGTATTCGATGAGCTGAAGAGAAGATTGACGACAACACCAGTTTTGACGTTGCCATCAAGGACAGGTGGATTCACTATCTACAGTGATACTTCAGGAAAAGGGTTGGGATGCGTTCTTCAACAACACGAGAAAGTAATTGCCTATACTTCAAGACAATTACGCCCTCATAAAAAGAACTACCCCACTCACGATCTGGAGTTAGCGGCAGTTATCTTTGTCCTAAAGCTGTGGAAGCACTATCTGTACGGAGAGCGTGTGGAAATCTTCACAGACCACAAAAGCTTAAAGTACGTGTTTACACAGAAGGAGCTGAATATGAGACAGAGAAGGTGGTTAGAATTGATGAAAGACTTTGATATCTCATTACAGTATCATCCAGGGAAAGCTAACGTAGTCGTGGATGCCTTGAGCAGGTACCCAATGGCTATATGCTTGACTTCGGATAGACACTTATTAGCTGATCTTGAGAGCTTGGAAATTGAGGTATTAGTTCTAGGAGCTGAGATTTAGATGTGGGGACTGCAGATTCAATCAGAGCTGATAGACAGAATTAGAACTGTGCAGTATGGTGATGAGACTCTAAGGAATATTTGGGCAAAAGTTCAGGCAGGATTGATAGACGATTTAACTATTGCGGATGATGGATCCTTACGACATGGCACGAGGATGTGTGTGCCAAGTGGAGAGCTGCACGAAGAAGTTTTATAGGAGGCACACCGCTCTCAGTTCTCGATGCATCCCAGAGCCAACAAGATGTATCGAGATTTGAGGAAGCATGTATGGTGGTATGGTATGAAGCGCGAAGTAGCACGCTTCGTATCCCGATGTTTAGTGTGCCAACAGGTGAAAGCAGATCGACAGAGGCCAGGAGGATTGCTTCAACCTTTACCCATTCCAGAATAGAAGTGGGAGCACGTGACTATGGACTTCGTTTCAGGACTTCCTCGTTCTCCAGGAGGAAAAGACGCAATTTGGGTCATCGTAGATAGGTTGTCTAAATCAGCCCACTTCTTACCTTTTAAAGTGGGTACTTCAACGTAGAAGCTAGCAGAGATATATGTACAGCAGATTGTCAGATTACATGGAGTTCCTGTGAGCACTGTCTCAGATAGGGATAGTCGTTTCACTACCCATTTCTGGAGGAGCCTGCAATCTAGCTTGGGCACTCAGCTCAAGTTCAGTACCTCATATCACCCTCAGACGGACGGGCAATCTGAGAGGACTATTCAGACTCTTGAAGATATGCTACGCACTTGCGTATTGGATCTTGGAGGTTCTTGGGAGGATCATCTACACTTGGTAGAGTTTGCTTACAACAACAGCTACCAGGCCAGCATTGAGATGTCACCATTCGAGGCTTTATATGGACGGAGGTATCGTACCCCTTTATCTTGGGATGATGTTGGAGAAAGAGCCTTGTTAGGACCAGAAATAGTCGTGGATGCAGCAGAAAAGGTAAAACTTATCAGAGACAGACTGCGAGTGGTGCAGGACAGACAGCGGCACTGGGCTGATAGCCACCGTAGACCCCTAGGGTTTCAGGTAATTGTTTGGATTGTTTGTTTGGTTGTGATTACTTTGTTTAGGTTGCATGTTAAGATCGTTGTTCTAAGTTGGCGATTTGGTGTTCTTACGGATTTCTCCGACGTGGGGCACGATTCGTTTCGGCAGAGGAGGAAAGCTTAGTCCACGATACATCGGACCCTTCAGTGTTCTTGCAAGGATCGGTGCAATGGCCTATAGACTAGACTTGCCACCTGCTCTAGATGGAGTGCATAACGTGTTTCACGTATCGCAGCTGAGACGGTACATGGCAGATCCTAGTCACATATTAGATCACTCGGAGATCGAAGTCGGACCGACACTCAGCTATCCTGAACAACCGGTGGAGATCTTGGATCGTAGAGAGAAGATATTGCGGAACCAGACTATTCCCTTGGTTCCTGTTGCATGGAGAAATCACTCTCCAGGAGAATCAACTTGGGAGAGAGAGGACGAAATGTGCGAGCGGTATCCATATCTCTACGAGACTTGAGGTATAATTCATTAATTGATTGCTTGTTCTTGTGCTAGTTTATTTATAATTTTGAGGACGAAATTCTTTTTGGATTAGGGGTATTTTTGTTTTTTCGTAATTAATGAGTAAATGATTGCATGATAATCAATTTTATTTAATTTACGCTAACCTTAGACTTCCAACAGATTCACCCCTTAACCTAAACGTGCCAGACCGTTGATTCATGCTTGTGTTCCACTGAAATTCAGTCCCTTGCACTTCTATTTTATTGTAGAACACATTTTTACATTAGATACAAGTTTATGCAATTTTCTAATTATCGGCACTTTTGTGCAAAAGTGCACTAAGGTGTCCGTCCCCTGGGAGACGATATGTAAATAAACCTCTTGTTCCCTTTCATGAATATATTTTTTTCCTAACTTTCATAAATGCGAACTTAACATCAAACCCCTTGAAACCATGGCAACCAGACCCTTAAACCGATGCATCATGACCATTCATTTTAATTTATTCGAATCCTAACCATTGAGGTACCCATGAGAAGACTTTTTCCAAGGAATTGACCAAGTCAACCCTTTCTAGGTCAAACCAAAGTCCCCTTATATATAAACTCTTTATTCCTTCACTTTTCGTTTTTCTATTCATAACTCAAGCACAGCCGACCCTTTCCCCCTTTACATTGCTATTCATCTTTTCCTTTCCTTCTTCCCATCCGCCTCATCCCGACCACGTTCGCCTGCACCGCTGTTGACATCGGAACCCTGCCGCTCGACGATGACCATCTGAAGTTGGAGAACCGGCTGCACCTAAGGCCGCCTCGTCCCCGCTATATCTGAGCGCCGAGACCCGCTGCGCCCACCTGCACGTCGACGAAGCCGCCGAGACCCGCTGCGTCCACCTGCACGTCGATGAAGCCGCCGAGACCCGCTGCATTCGCCTGAAGTCGAAGACCCGCTCGACTACCCGCTGCTGTCGACGCCGAAAATCCCCGTTGCAGCCGGCCCGAGCACGCTGCAGTCGACCCCGCGCCGGACTGGACACCTCACGTCAAGCCCCGACTGTGCACCGTCACCGTGCACGACCGATCGGCTATGCCTCATCGCCTCTACCCTGTCCACGCGCGCAGGTTCGACGTAAACCTATACTCGAATGCGTACATATTCCGTATATCATGCGTTAGTGTGTGTAGGTATCGGTATATACACGTATATACATATTTGCACACGTACAGGCAAGTAGATACTATGCTTAACTAAGACATGTACACGAGCACATAAATGTGTATTACAGATATCCCTAGTATAAATATATGTTCTTATGCACACACAGGGTATAAGCTTTTGTTAGTATATCTATATAAAATATATATATATATATATTGTAATGGTAACTAATGAATACTTATGTATATACACACGAACCGTATAATTCTCAATCAGCATAATACACACGAATATAGATATATATATATGTGCATCGTATGAATTTAGTTAAATATGAACATATGAATATCTATTAATTGTGTAATTAATTGGTACTATGAGATACGTTAGCCGTAGTATGTACTATGTAATATATGCCTTAGATGACTCGAATGTAACCACGGATACCCCGTAGTTACATTGACCTATGACCATGTAGTATGTTAGCACCTGCCATATGTACACTGACGTACTGGCAAGGCCCGTATCATCGACTGTCTGTTATGCACAACAACGACAGACGTGACCACCACTAGCATAGCCTGTTGAGATCATTATGTTGATTGTGAGCTAGAGTATTGTCTGATGAAGTATTATATTATATGATATGTCTATAGGACTGTTGGATCATCCAGACGACACCTTGGAACCCGGACAGTGGTATTGCCAGCTAAGGACCACAGGCGAGTACATTCTCTGACAGTTTCTATTATGTTGATTATCTCTATAATTCTTGTTGTATAGCGTACATGACTCTGATACTGTTGTTTACACGAGTTAGCATCATTGAGACCTGTCACGAGGAGTCATGATTGGAATCCATCGTGCTAGCTGGGGAAAAACGGGGAAATATTAGTAGTTTATGTGATCATACCCAACTTACATGCAACATTAGCTCACCCATATTTTACGTCGGTGCAGCCTTACCCTTATATGCCTCATCGCTGTTACATCTGGTTAGCCTGACCTGTTGGGGATGACCGCTAACTAATGTAATGAGTCATATAGCCAAAGTCGATCACATGATATACTGATATTTTATACACTTAGATAGATGATTCTTGACATGTATCTTGATAGATTGATCTTGTATTTCCACATGTTCTAGTTGTTGTTCTTATACACACTTACATACCAGTTCTTTGTACTTGCGTACACTTGTAGTTCTATTCTTTGTCAGATGCATATTGATGATGATGTTCTAGTACTTTATTCCAGCATTTCTTTTATTCCGGTATTTCTTATTGTCAGTATTTCATATCTGTCTTGTATTTCTTTACACTGTTTTATAGTTTTTGTCAATATATGTGGAACTGCTGTTAGAGGTGTATTTTTGTTCCAATCCTGACTAGATATTTTTTCCAGAGAACCTTGAGGATTTCTGTACCACGCACTACGGACCAGGTATAGATGCAGACTATGTACCAGAGATCCTAGAGGAGACCATGCTTCTAGATGAGGCATTGCCTACAGCTACCTAGATAGTATTATTTATGCTTGAGACTCATGGAAGTTATTTCAGTTTATGTTTAGACTTATGTTAAGTTTAATTGGAGACTTGTGTTGGACAGCTAGACTATGAGTTATCTTTATATTGGGATATGGTGTTTAACTATGTTATTTCCTTTTATCTTTTATCGTGCCTTATAGTTGTTGTGATTGAGTTATATTGAGAGATTATGGAGATGTATATCATTGACAGGTGTTTAGTTATATAGTATTACTGTGACCTAGACAGCGTTCTACCACCGATGTTGCGGCGTAGGTTGGACGTACCCACGCTCTCGTACCCCTATACCGGGTGCGGGTCGTGACACAAGACGTCATCCCTCTAGAACTCTGAGCCAAAGGAGATTCGACAGACTCCTTGAGAATATTGAAGCAGGTATTTTTCGAAACACTCGCTCGAGGTTGCGATAATCGGCTTCATATTCTTCCGATTCCGATACTGGGGGTCGACAATTTCCTGAATGTGATACTGACAGTATAGACTCGATCTCTACAGAGATTTATACCAATCCCTCAGTAGCATCCAGAGAAATGGGAGTTTATGCCATTGGAGATAAATATGAAGAAGCTTCCCCATCTGGAAGTACGGAACAACGCGTCGATGTTTTGGAAGCATCACTCAAAGAGATGCATACCATGATGCAGAGTATGCACCAGATGTTGTTGACTCAACACACAGCTGCGCATGTTCCTCCAACTCAACTACGGGTGAAGGTAGATATACCATCAAGTCAGGAGCCTATTCAAGATCAAGAATCAGCTGCTCCTCAACCCATCAACCCAGAAAATGTATTACCTCATGTTGGGGTCACAATACAGCCGGTCGCTCACCTCTCTGCGGTCCCTTTCTCAACTGAAGATACGATACAAGCAGTGCTAAAATTAAAAGCCTAATTTAATGCCCTGAAGCATAAGGATCAGCTCAAGAAGTTGGCGATCAATCAGCCATACCCTGTTATCTGGGACGAGATCCTTTTCCCTCCAAAATATAAACCACAAGCTATGGTTTTGTTTGAGGGAAAAACTTTACCAAGCCAGTACATGAACTACTTCAGCATGATGACAGTGTTGTTACAAGGAAATGACGCCCTTATCACTCGAGTGTTTAAAGGCTGTCTGTCTGGCGTAGCCTATCAATGGTACCGTAGTCTGGCGGACAATTATATTACTTCCTTCCAAGATTTCAAGACTCTATTCTTCGCTCGATTCTATGAGAGAGGAATGGACATGTCTATGTCATTACTCATCGAAGTGAAGCAGAAGGAAAAAGAGAACGTTCGTACTTTTATTGAACGTTTTTGTCAGGCCTTGAAAATCATGCAAAGCATGGGTTATGACTTGAAGTTGGAGCCAGGCCTCAACTATGGAAAAGGCAGACGAATACCGTTGCATGGTGATCCCTACTGTCAACGAACTCATTTCGGGTTAGGGTATATCACGTCTTTTGCAACTTCGAACAACTCTAAATCAAGCGGAAAGACCATTTCCTCTTCTCAGGATGGTTTGTCGTCCTCCGATTCAGATGATGAACTCCCACGGATATTGTCAGCAAACACGGTATTGACAGATTCTCTCGAAACAGAGGAACAAGAATCTGAACCGTTTGAAAATGAATCCTGGGCACAGCAAATGAATACACAATGGAAACTCCGGTTCGAGCAAAGAGAACCGCCCACTGAAGATAAAGTTATCCAAGTCGATGTTGGGGATAAAATTTCACCAAAGCCGATATTCATCAGTAATAATCTTTCCCCAGCAGAAAGGAAAGAGATGGTCCAACTGATAAAAGAATACATCGATGTCTTTGCATGGAATTATGAGGATATGCCAGGTCTTGATCCAAAAGTGGCGACCCATAAACTCAACATATTGCCCAATTCAAAGCCTGTAAAGCAACACCAACGTCGATTCCGTCCGGATATGATGGATGCCATTGAAGCTGAAATCAAGAAATTGGTAGCGTGCGGGTTCATCCGTGAAGAGCAACATACTGATTGGGTCGCCAATGTAGTCCCGGTCATAAAGAAAAGTGGGAAAGTTCATATTTGCATCGACTTCCGAGATCTAAATGCAGCTTGTCCTAAAGATGAGTTCCCTCTTCCCATCACATACATCATGATCGACAACACATGCGGTTTTGAACGCATGTCTTTCATGGACAAATTTTTAGGGTACAATCAAATTAAGATTGATCCTGAAGACGAGAAGCATACTGCCTTTCGTACACCACTGGGGGTATATTGCTATACAGTCATGCCTTTTGGATTGAAGAATGCCGGGGCTACATATCAGCGAGCTATAAGTAACATATTCTATGAGCATCTACGCAAAACAGTGGAATGTTACGTAGATGATATCGCTGTCAAAAGCCGCCTCAAGGCTAATCACATCCAAGACTTGAAGACAGTGTTCGAGTTGATGCGCCAACATCAACTCAAAATGAACCCTACAAAGTCCTTTCTCGGATTATCCAGTGGCAAATTCCTGGGATTTGTCATTACCGCTAAAGGCATTCAAGTCGACCCTGATAAAGTAAAAGCTATCCTGGAGATGCGACCGCCCCATAATCTGAGGGAACTTAGGGGATTTCAAGGTCGCCTAGTTTATATCAGGATATTCATATCCAACCTCTCTGGAAGATGTCAGCCTTTTTTCTTGCCTAATGAAGAAAGGTGTGTCTTTCGTATGGGACGAAGCCTGTCAGCAAGCGTTCGACAATATCAAACTCTACCTTACTAATCCTCCAGTTCTGGTACCTTCCGCCATAGGAAGACCATTTCTGCTATATGTTCGAGCAATGGATCATTCTTTAGGGGCTCTCCTCGCACAGAAGAATGATAAGGGTCATGAACAGGCTATCTACTACCTAAGCAGGATGATGGTCGGAGCTGAACACCGGTACAATCCAATGGAAAAAGAATATTTGGCCCTAATGTTTGCCATTCAAAAGATACGACATTACGTCACAGGCCAAACTATTCATATCATCTCCAGAATCAATCCTCTCCGGGTATTGATGAGTAAACCGAGTGTTCTTAATTACTGACTCGCGACTTGGGCGATGTTATTAACACCAAACGATATGGTGTACGTCCCTCAGAAGTCCATAAAGGGTCAGCCTTGGCTGATTTCTCTGCCCATCCAATTCCGAAAACCTCCAAACTATACGAGGACATTCCCGACGAAGTTGCAGAATGTAACTCTGCAATGGAAGATGATATACGGCAGCTATTCTTCGATGGTGCCTCTCGGACTGGTCCCAAGGGAAACGTGGTTTCAGGAGTAGAAATTGTGCTAGTGACTCCTGACAAACTCGTCATCTATCGAGCATATTCTTTTAGCGAACCCTGCTCTAATAATATGGCAGAGTATAATGCCCTACTCATCGGGCTTCAAGTCGCTAAAGAATTGGATGTTGAATACTTTGAAGCTTTTGGTGATTCCCAGCTGATCGTCAATCAGGTTAGAGGAATATATGAAGTCCGCAATCCAGACCTCATTCCTTATCACCAAGCAACGATCGAGATAGCCATGTCTTTTAAAAGATTCTTCTTAGAGCATGTGCCTCGATCTCAAAATCTAGAAGCTGACGCTCTTGCCAGTTTAGCTGCAGATCTGGCTATTCCTATAAGAAGGCAGAACTCGATGATCCTTCTTAACAGAGATTTGTTTTGTGTAAAAAATAATTTTCACATGAAACGTAGCTACGCCGTAGATACGGTTCCTTGTAAAAAAGATTGGAGAAGTCCCTTTTTGGACTTCGCAGCATACGGAATCTTACCAGAAGATCCCAAAGAAGCAGTATCGATTAAAAGATGATCACTACGCTTCTATTTTGATACTTCTTCACAAAGTCTATATCGCCGAACTTATGATGGACTATTGTTACGATGTCTCTCCGACGATGATGCAAAATGGGTTATCCGAAAAGCTCATGACGGGGTATATGGAGCACATCAACCCGGTCCTAATATACTGGATCGTATCAGGAGAATGGGCTATTACTGGCCTACCATGATTGCAGATGCCGTAAAATATGCAAGACAATGCAAGGCTTGTCAGGTTCATACGGATTTTATACATCAGCCTTCCGAGTATTTACATCCTACTATTGCATCATATCCCTTTGAAGCATGGGGTATGGACATCATTGGTCTGATTCACCCATCGTCTTCTAGGGGACATCGGTTCATATTGGCTATCACCAATTATTTCTCTAAATGGGCGGAGGCGGTCCCCCTTGCTGAGGTAAAGACATCCAACGTGATCAGCTTTATCAAGCATCATGTCATTTATCGCTTTGGGATACCCCGAAGGATAATCTATGACAACGGGCCTCAATTCATCAGCCAAGCGTTTCACCAATTTTACGATAAGAATCGGATACAAAATATGGCCTCTACGGCATATAATCCTGCTGCTAATGGTTTGGCGGAAGCCTTCAACAAAACCATCATTAAACTCTTGAAGAAGTTCGTTTCATCGACCAAGAGAGATTGGAATGAGAAACTGGGAGAATGCCTCTAGGCATACCGCACAACGGTACGAACACCGATAGGTTGTACCCTATTCTTATTAGTTTAAGAGAGTGAAGCAGTTCTCCCTATTGAAGTTCAAATTCTCTCACTCAGAATAGCAGTGGCTAATGAGTTGACTCAGGAAAAGAATGATCTATTAAGGCTTCAAGAGCTAGAAGGATTAGATGAAAAATGCCTTCAAGCTCAACAACGCATTGCGTTCTACCAGGCACGCATTTCCAAAGCTTTTAATCAAAAAGTGAAGGAGAGAGTGTTAAAAGTTGGCGAGCTAGTTTTAGCTGTAAAAAGGCCAATGATCATCACGCACAAAATTGTTGATGGCTCCTATCAACGGCAAATTCCTGAAGAAGTACTATGCTTAATCTTTCTTGTTTAAACGGAGTATGGTAAAGATCTTATTTCTGACGATACTACCTACGTACAAAGACTCGTTGGAGCATATTCTATCATGTCCATATAACCTATGAATAGATATGTTCAACTAATTTGAATCGTCAAAACCTATCATGTCCATATTACCTTTGATAATGTTTTGCACACAAATTTTAGTTGGATCATATTCTATCATGTCCATATAACCTCTGAATAGATATATCCAGCTAAAGCTTACTGAAAGTATATCACGTCCATATTACCTCTGATATTACTTTCACCCTAACCTATCATTTATATTCAGAAATGATGGGTCCACCAAAGTCAGATAAAAGTCTCTTTATTATCCCCGGAAAGAACAATTTACAAAAAGAAAGCAAAAAGGGTACATCATTGGGGAGGAGCAGTTAAATCACGAATCTGTTCCGCCAGAGCAGTCATCCTCTCATTTCTGGAGTTCAAGATGTTATTGCGAGCCCGTTCCAGCCTTGCCTCATCGTTGTTCAGGGAAGATAGTCTTGACAAAGAATCAACATAATCGGCGCAGATGACACCTGCATGTGCCAAGTTCTGCTGAGCTGTACTTATTCGGCCCTTTAAAACATCTACAGCTGCTGATGAAGTGAGAGCACACTCCTTTTGCTAGAGCGAGCTTAGCTTCCAATTTGCGGACCCTCGCTTCATTTTCCTTATGTTCGGCCTCGTACTTGGTCAACTGAGAAATAATCTCCTCCAAAGCTGCTCGCTCTTTATCCATCTCTTGTCGCTGTCCCTGGATGGATTTGTTTTGCAATTCTATCTGCTGAGAAAGTTTCGCAGTCAAGAAGTCATACTCGGCCTAAAACATGTCATCAACGTTGCCTCGGGATAGCTACAAATATTCGCTAATGGGTTGTTCTAAACCATTAACTATTTGCTCTAACGCACTAGCTCTTTCAGCGTCACCGAAATTTCTAATCTGCGCTATCGTGAGATTGGAGGACATCTTCAGAGCATCAAAGCCCAGATTCTTCTCCAGCACCATGGATATCAACGATTTTAAAGTTATATAGAATATGCTAGTATATTGTTCAACTAGCATGCTAAAATGCGAATGGACGCTGGGAGTTACCGCGATATCAGTAAAACCCCTTTGTGGTCGTTGGCAGAGGATGTTGCCACAATTATCGCTTCAGTAGATGGCGCAACAAAAAGGAGACGCCAACAACAGTTGAAGTTGCTGGTAGGCTTGACGGAAGAGGCATAGTCGAGACGATAGGCTCATCCTCCTCTGATGATATCTGGACTGCTGTTGGCGAGACAGCACCCAAAAATGTTGCCCCTTCGGTATCTAACACCGTCGTTTCATCGGCAGAAGCCGCAACAAAGTCGAAGGTTGCGTCAGCTCCGCCCTCTCCAGGGATGTCTTCACCTGAAAAAGACAAGAGAAAGTTAATATCAACTTGATATTTATTTTTCCGAAAAGAAGCATGAAGACAACATTTACCCATGGCCGATGGTATGTATGTTGCGTCTGCAGCTTGTATAGCTAAATCATTTCTTAATGATGCTAATCAAGCTGTCATACCTGGAGAAAAGGGTGCAACAACTGATGTTGGAGGATAGTCTTCCCAGTCGTCACCAAGATCCACTCGAGGCTCATCGGGTGGAATCTCGCTAGAGATACTTACAGACGAAGTAGGGGTGACTTCCATTATTGGTCTGGATAAAGGTATCCTTAAAATGCTCGGCCTCGTAGGCGATCTGGTAGCACTACCAGAAGCAGTAGTAGCAGCAGCGATCTCGAGCAAAGAATATCCGACACTGCTAGCCAAAACTATGGAGGTTCCCTCTCGAAAAGGTGAAGGACCTCTGATCAATAAATCACCCCCAATAGAGGAAACGACAGGCTCAATCCTAGAAGCCTCCTTGGTGGAAGCCCTTTTCGGACCTCTGGCAACCTTCTTCTTGCGAGGAGAAGGCTCTTTCGGAGTAGAAGCCTTCCATTTCTGGGAGATAACGAGAGGCTCCGCAGGCGGAGCTATTACGCCTCTCGGTATTGTCATCAAGAACTCGTCTGCCCCGGTGGTGTCTTCATTCTCATCCGAGGAAACTGACGGGACATCCTCCCTTCCAGTGGACCTATGGAAAGGCATCCTAAAACTTCCATGCATATCAAAATTGCGATGGAAGGTATTGATCGACGCATAGAACTGTGCGTACGAGTGAAGGATACGCAGCTCCATGGAGAGAGAAGTCGCGGGCACGGCAAAAGTTGCACCAGTATAGTCCGTGATGAAGTACCGCCACCCTCTAGTTCCATCATTAAGTCCACCCTTGGACTTGAAGCTGGTAATTACATTCCCCACATACAATTGATCATACCCAAACTGCCTGGCGAATCGACGGGGCAGATAGGGCTCTAAGAAGCAATGATCATCACTCTTGTACAGCAAGTAGGAAGGTCTAATATAGACCAACCAATAGAAGGATTCAGGAGAAAGAATGGTCCTTCTATGACCTTTATCCTTGAGTTTCGTCCCTTGTTGATTGATATATACAGGGGGGACGATACAAAAGATCTTCCAGTTGTTGGCAACGTTTAACGCCCGCCGGCAATCTGTAACGGTCACCACGTTCCACGAGGAATTCTTATAATTCAACAAGAAGATATTTCCTGAACTGCTGGCAGAGCCGGAAGATATCACCCGGGTATTGTGAAGAATTAGCCATCCCATGAAGTATAGGAATGGTAATTCTACCCTGGGAAAGCTGTCACGCTGCGTCTCATCAGCGAGAAGCCCATCAGTAAGGGCCCTCAGGCCTGCTTGTATCCTACATACCATAGCAGGTAGCAGGCCCAGTCTTGCTCCGAACACCAGACGTACTGCGGGCTATAAAGTATTACGATGGATGCTATCCGCAGATGCGATGCCCGACACTACCCATCGGCGTAGCCAGACGGAAAGAAAGCCAGCCAATTGAGCTTCCTTTGATAGAGGCTTACGACAATACCTCATATAACTGTAGGCTTTTGTGCCAGTAGGATAACCCCCGATCTTCTCATCGAGAACATAATCTGGAGCCCCTGCATCTTCGATGAGATCATCGACAGTATCAGCATTGAGCATGCTCAGGAGGTTCAAGGGCCTATCCCGGCTATCTACCACCTTGTTTGGCTTAACATTTCTGGCCTGGTGAAAGAAGAGGTAGGTTGGCCACTTGTTGATGTGAGCCAAATCAGATAGCTCCTTGTAAAAAGTGGTACAGACAAGATAGTTGTCACGACCCGTACCCGAAATTTGGGCATGAGTCGTGGGTACGTCCAGCCTACGCCGCAGCATCGGCGGTAGAACGCTGTCTAGGTCTCAACATGTAATATATCCTGTCAATAATCTTAACTCCGCACGGAGGACAATGATAAATAATCTACAGTTCTATGATATACTCAATCACAAGCTATAAGAATAATGGCACGATGAGAATAGAAAAAGAGTTCTAATAAAAACAACCACAATAATCCAACTCAAATCCTGGGTCTAAATGACCTCACAAAGTCACAAATAATAAATACAACTCAGTCTCAGTCTAAAACAATAATGCAGAAAAAGTAGTCTAAGAGCAGCCAGGTACGTTCTCCTCTAGGCTAGGCAACTCCTCTGGGGTTTCTGGAGTGAAATCACCCTCTAATCCTGGGCCGTAATGAGTGGGGCGAAGATCCTCCAGGTCCTCTGAAAAATATTATCCAGTCAGGATTGGAGCGAAGCACAAGCAATAACAGCAGTTTTATTAAATTGACAAAATCTATAAACAGTGTAAGAGATACAAGATGGAAATAAATACTGAAAATGAGAAGTACAGGAGAAATAAAATAGGCAACAGAGCATCTAGCAATGAACAATAAATAGTGAATGCTAGAACAATGAATCTGAATAAAGATAAACATCTAACTAAGTGTTTGAAATATTAGTTTATTATGTGATCGGCTTGGGACTAGATCAGGCTGGTTATATATGATTAGCTATGATTCTTGGAGGTCAGGCTAACCATATGGTTAGCTATGATGCATGATAATGGTCAGGCTAATTATATATAACAGCTATGAAGCATGATGATGGTCAGGCCGCACCCGACGTGAGAAGTGGGGTGAGCTATGATGCATGGTAAGGATTTGGATATGATCACATAATCTACTAATAGTTCCCCATCCCCAGCTAGCACGGTGGATTCCAATCACGACTCCTCAAGATGGGGATCTAGGGTGCTAACTCGTGTATCCACAGTGTCGGAATCAAGTATGTAATATACTACAATTTATAGAAGTAATCAACAATGAAAACTGTCAGAGAATGTACTCGCCTGTGGTCCTGAGCAAAGTGTGAGGATCGATGTCCAAAGGGGGATCACAAAGACCTATTTATGGAATATTAATGTCAAAATATTGAAACAAAAGAATAAACATGCTTAACAATTTAAATACGAGGTTTCTAGGTCAATACTAGCTAAACTATGTCTTAGCTAGGTCCAACTAGGTCCCTGCTAAGGTATTTGGATCATGCTAGCTATCAACTAGCTAATACAAGTCAAAATTAGCTATACTAAATAACTAACACTAATATAACCTTACCCTCTACTGACACACTAATGATGATACACTGACTGCTACCAATATAAATATACTGATATGAACCTTTACTACACTAACTAACGGACAGTTAACTAACTCTATGAAATACTTACTGACATATATACATTAACTGACAATATATAATTCTAATTGTTCAATGATACATCCTTAACACTAACAACTAACTAATCTTAACTGTACACAACTTACACTATATAATACTAAGACTAATATGCTAACATATATTAACTTACTAACTGACCAACTTATGACTAGCACTACTGACTGATACCAAAACTCCACACTGATACACACCTATACTATACTCACAGTTTCACATAGCTAACACACACATTCAATAACATTCACACAGGTATACACTAGTCTGGACACAAAATCTCACTGCACATATATGTTATGTCTCTAACCAACCTGGGAATTCTGAGGCATACACAGACACTTAGACACCTAGGTATCTCACAATACATAGATTTATTACCTACACTGCACACATTCACTCCTAGGTAATACACTCTCACCTACAGAATTAATACACACACACACTTGTACACCCTGATTTGCCTACTGAAACACACAGGTTCACACTCTCCTGTCTAAAACTAGTTAGGCTCACACATTGCATCATTCCCCCACACATACATACATATAATAATATCCAGATACTGATATTGGCACACAACACAGCCACACAAATTCCTGAATTCTATAGGACCCTAGGACACATACTGAATATACTGATACATTTTCTGCACACAGGCACTGGTTTCATGGAGACTTTGAACATGCTGAAATCAAATCCTACACAGTGCTGAATACTGATACCAAATTCCCAATTGCCAACCACACTGAACAGAACTCTGCACCCTAAGAACACACACACAGACTCCCCACTGTGCACATCATGCACTGAATTCTATCACACCAATCCCACATGTAAACACTTACATACAGTTCACTGAAATCTGCAGGAGACTAGGACACACACAACAAGTACTGACTGATACATAGACACACAGCCATATTCACCCAGATACTGATACACACAGTTATAGGATACTCACACAGGTATGCATCTAACCTCACTGCACACACACAAGAAATAATTCCTGATACACTACCCTCTGCACTCTCCCTCATCTACACACACAGTAGTGAAACCCTCCCCCAATCTGATACACATGGGAATCAAACCCGAATGAACAGTACTCTTCCCTAACACAGTTTCTCACACTGTGCAGTCAGCCACAATCCATCCGACTGCACAATGAACCATTCACAGTTTATTCCCCTCTTCTAAATACCCACACACATCTACAAACATAGATATAGATAGAAACACACATCAAATCTATAAACATATGTATAAATATATATATACATCATACATCATTCATCAAATTAGATTATATTAGAGTAGATTAGATAGGTGTTCATCCCTTTTGGCATTTCATCAAACACATGCAGTGCAGAAAACAATTATACATACAACCCATGAATCCTCAACCCAAAATCCTAAAATTCGAGTTCAACCTACCCATATGAGATGAAATCAACCTACCTACGAATACCTAGGGTTAGGGTTTCTGATAATTGGGGAAAATAATTGTTGGGGACACTTAAACCTAAACAAAACCCTAAAATCAAACTCTACACAGAGGGGTGGGTTCCTAAGGGCCATGAACATCTGAAAACAGAATTTAAATGAATCAAAATAGGGTTTTTATCTGCAGGGATGGTTTCTTCAATGAGGTTCTTCTTCTCCAAGGCTTCCTGACCCACGTTCCTTGCTTCTCTTTGCTTTGGAGGAGGAGAAAATGGAACCTAGGGTTTGATCTTCGAAAATTGGGTGGGAAGATGGTTTCTCTTGATGGAGGCTAGGGTTTCTCTTTTCTACATGAAGGATGGCTTTGTGAGAAGCTTCCTTTTTATATTAAACCTAGTTTTAGGATTTCCATGCATAGTTTTTAGATTAAACCCCCTGGCCTTCTCATGTAGAACCTAATTAACTCAGGTTTAGGCCTTCTAGGGTTTGAGGTCCAAACCTAAAATTAGAATTCTAGGGTTTCACTAGAACTGGGTTTTTAAATTAGGGTTTGGTCATTAGGGTCTGTCCTAATGAGTTCTAGGGTTTGACCTAAAACTAAACATTACTAATAATAATATAATTAGTTACAAAACTCAGCAATTAATTAAATTCATAATTATTTAAAAATAGTTAAATTACACAAATGCCCTTGCCTGGAAAAATGGTAGTGACAAGTCTACCCTCCTAAAGGAAATTTCGTCCTCGAAATTTGGACTGAACAGAACAAGAATGAAATCAGAAAAAGAAATATACCTCAAGTCTAGAAGAGATACGGGTATTGCTCACGCATTTCATCCTCTCTCTCCCAGGTCGACTCCCCTGGAGAGTGATGTCTCCATGCAACACGAACCAAAGGAATAGTTTGGTTCCGCAACACCTTCTCTCTGCGGTCCAAGATCTCTACGGGCTGCTCGGGGTAGCTGAGCGTCGGACCAACCTCAATCTCCGAGTGATCCAGTACGTGACTAGGGTCTGCCACGTACCGTCTCAGCTGCGACACGTGGAACACATCATGCACTCCCTCCAATGCAGGCGATAAGTCCAGTCTATACGCCACTGCACCTACCCTCGCAAGAATACCGAAGGGTCCGATGTAGCGTGGGCTAAGCTTCCCGCTCTGCCAAAACGAATCGTGCCACGCGTCAGAGAAATCTGTAGGAATACTAGGTCGCCAACCTAAAATAAAACAGTCTCAACACGCAGTCTAAACAAACAAACACAAACCAGAAAATTAACAATCTATACCTGAAACTCAAGGGGTCTACGGTGGCTGTCGGCCCAATGCCGCTGTCTGTCCTGCGCCACTCGCAGTCTGTCTCTGATGAGTTTTACCTTTTCTGCTGCATCCACGACCATTTCTGGTCCTAGCAAGGCTCTCTCTCCAACGTCGTCCCAAGATAACGGTGTACGACACCTCCGTCCATAAAGAGCCTCAAATGGTGACATCTCGATGCTGGCCTGGTAACTGTTGTTGTAAGCAAACTCTACCAGGTACAAATGATCCTCCCAAGAACCTCCAAGATCTAGAACGCAAGTGCGTAGCATATCCTCGAGAGTCTGAATAGTCCGTTCAGACTGCCCGTCTGTCTGGGGGTGATATGCGGAACTGAACTTGAGCTGAGTGCCCAAGCTAGCCTGCAGACTCCTCCAGAAGTGGGAAGTGAAACGACTATCCCGATCCAAGACGATGCTCACAGGAACTCCATGAAGCCTAACAATCTGTCGTACGTACATCTCTGCTAGCCTCTCTGTCGACGTGCCCACCTTGAAAGGTAAGAAATGGGCTGATTTGGTCAACCTGTCCACGATGACCCAAATCGCGTCCTTCCCTCCTGGATAACGTGGAAGCCCTGAAATGAAATCCATGGTCACATGCTCCCATTTCCATTCTGGAATCGGTAAAGGTTGAAGCAAACCTCCTGGCCTCTGCCGGTCTGCCTTTACCTGCTGGCACACTAGACACCGAGATACGAAGCGTGCTACCTCACGCTTCATTCCATACCACCATACGTGCTCCCTCAAGTCTCGGTACATCTTGTTGGCACCGGGATGCATCGAGTACTGAGAGCGATGTGCCTCTTGTAAAACCTCCTCGTGCAGCTCCCCGTTCGGCACACACATCCTCGTGCCGTGCCGTAAAGAACCATCATCTGCGATAGTAAAGTCGTCCGACAATCCCATCTGAACCTGTGCCCTGATACTCCTCAGGGCCTCATCCTCGTACTGCGCAGCTCTGATCCTGTCCATCAACTCAGACTGTATCTGCAATCCCCACATCTGAATCTCAGTACCGGGAACTAACACCTCAATCTCCAAGCTCTCCAAATCCGCCAACAAATATCTATCTGTCGTCAAATACATAGCCATCGGATACCTGCTCAAGGCATCGGTGACTACGTTGGCTTTCCCTGGGTGGTACTACAGTGAGATGTCAAAGTCCTTCATCAACTCTAACCACCTCCTCTGCCTCATGTTTAGCTCCTTCTGTGTGAACACGTACTTCAAGCTCTTGTGGTCTGTGAAGATCTCCACACGCTCTCCGTACAGGTAATGTTTTTACAGCTTTAGAGCAAAGATAACTGCTGCCAACTCTAAATCGTGGGTGGGGTAGTTTTTTTCATGAGGGCGTAACTGCCTGGAAGCATAGGCAATTACCTTCCCGTGCTGCTGAAGAACACATCCCAGACCCTTCCCTGAAGCATCACTGTAGATGGTGAAACTACATGTCCCTGCTGGCAACGTCAAAATTGGAGCTGTCGTCAACCTCTTCTTCAGCTCATCAAATGCGGCCTGGCACTCCTCCGTCCATACAAAATCCACATCCTTCCTAGTCAGCCTGGTCATCGACGCTGCTATCTTGGAGAAGTCTTGTACAAACCTCCTGTAGTATCCTGCTAGCCCGAGAAAACTCCTGATCTCAGCTACCGAACTGGGGGTAGCCCACGACTCCACTGCCTCGATCTTCTTTGGGTTTACCGATATTCCATCACCTGATACCATATGCCCAAGAAATTCGACCTTGTCAAGGAAGAATTCACACTTAGAGAGTTTCTCGTACAGCTTCTCCCTCCTGAGAGTCTCTAAGACCAACCTCAGGTGCTCTTCGTGCTCCTCCGGGGTCTTAGAATACACAAGAATATCATCTATGAATACCACCACGAACTTGTCAAGGTACTGGTGGAACACCTTGTTCATCAGGTTCATGAATACTGCCGGTGCATTGGTTAAACCAAATGGCATCACCATGAACTCAAACTGGCCGTATCTGGTCCGAAAAGCTGTCTTCGGCGTGTCTTCTTTCTTCACCTTCACCTGGTGATAGCCTGACCTCAAATCTATCTTTGAAAACACCCTCGCCCCGCTCAACTGATCGAAAAGATCATCTATCCTCGGCAGCGGGTACTTGTTCTTGATAGTGATATTGTTCAAAGCTCTATAATTAATGCACATGCGCACCGTGCCGTCCTTCTTCGATACGAACAATACCGGAGCTCCCCAAGGTGATGAACTGGATTTGATGAAGCCTTTGTCCTGCAGCTACTTAACTTGCTTCTTCAGTTCTGCCAGCTCGCTGTTGTTAACTCTATAGACATGTTGTGAAATGGGCTCCGCTCCTGGAACCAAGTCTATAGAGAATTCAACATCTCTGTCTGGCGGCAAGCCTGGCAACTCTTCTGGAAATACATCCAGGAACTCCGCTATCAGAGGATGTGGCAACTCCTCTTCTTCTGCCCTGGCTCCGCAAAATGTGCTCCTGCTCTGTTCCGCTGCTCCTCTGACGACCTCAAACTCTGGCTCTCCTGGTGGTCTAAACAATACTCTGCCTCTATGACAATCTATAGTAGCATGATGCCTACTCAACCAGTCTATTCCGAGTACAATATCGTACCCCGAAAGTGGCATGACAAGTAAGCTCACGCTCAACTCTCGGCCTCCTACTGACACCCTCCGGTCCTTGCAGTGATCACGGACTAGGATAATACCTCCACCAGTCATGATCTTGCAAGTCCTAGCTAATGGTTCTGTGTCTAAATGATGTCGAAGTACATAAGATACAGACACAAAACTATGGGAAGCACCAGAGTCGAATAAGGTAAATGCGGGAATACAATCGAGAAGAATCGAACCTGTGATCAAGTCTCCTGCTGGCTCGATCTCCTCGACTGCCATGGCGTATGCTCGCCCCTGGGGTGCACCTCTCTGCTGCTGATACTGGGCGAACTTCTGATGTTGCGGTGGAAGTGGTCCCCTCTGTTGTTGGCCTCCTGGTACGGTAGGTACCCTGTCTGATCCTCTCTAGGCGGCTGCTCCACCCTGACCTGGACGAAAGGTAGGACAATCCTTCAGCTGGTGTATCGTCGATCCGCAGGATAGACATAAGCCCAATCTCTTCCTGCAGATATCTCTAGTATGTCCCATCTTCCCGCAGTACGCGCACTGGATGGCGGGCTGGTTCTGTCTCTGTTACTGCTGCTGGACCTGCCCTCGGGCTGGTGCCTGATGCTGCTGCTGAAAGGGTCTCTGCTGTTGCTGCTGAAAGTGTGGACGCTTGCCCGGTCCCGTACTACTGTTTGCTCCTCCGGAACCGTCGTGTCCCCTCTTGGGCCTGAGGTCCAAGTCGTCCTCGGCTACTTGGGCATCCATCAATATGCCCTCGTAGGTAGCTGTGCGACGTCCCGACGTGCGAGACTTGATCTCCCTTGTCAGCCCCTTTCTGAATTTCCGGGCCCTGTCTCCCGGATCTCTAATCATCGATGGCGCGAAGCGGCTTAGGCGGGAAAACTCTGCGGCATACTCATCGACGGATGAGCTCCCCTGGGCGAAGTCATGGAACTGACTCTCCAAAGCTCCCAGGGCGACATCAGGAAAGAACTTTTCTTTGAAGAGTTCCTTGAAATCCTCCCAAGTGAGTCCCCTGCGCAAGATTCTCGGCTCCGTGCGAAACCACGTCAAGGCAATGTCGAACATCTGGCTACCAGCGGCCTCGATCTGGAGAGCCTCCGGAAGCTGTGCCAAGCGCAAGTTCCTCTCGATGTCCTCTAGCCAATCATCGGCGTAGAGTATCCCTTCTGTCCCCTTGAACTCCCGAGGCATCATCCTCTTGAAATCCATAATAGTGCCCGGCCTCTGGTGGTGCTGATCAGGACGCTGCTGCTGCTGAGTGACTCTCTCCACAGCCTGGAGAGCCACTTGGTGAGCATTCTCCATGTTCACCCTCATCATCTCTGTCTGGGCCTGGTGTGCCTCAGCCTGCACTCTCTGGGCCTCTGTCGACGTCCTCTGGGCATCGACCATGCCCTGAATCAAAGCGAACATCTGTGCTCCATCGACGGGCACACCTCCTGGATGCTGAACTGGTGGTGGTGGTGCCGTCGTAGCTGTGGGGACCCTCTGAACTGGTGGTGGTGGACCCCCGAATGCTGCAGACACTCCCACATGTACTGGAGATGTAGGAGGTGCTGCGAATGTCTGTCCGGCAGGGCGAGAGGTGGCAGACCTCTCTGAATCTGCTGCTCCGAGTCTCTGGGACCTTCTTGGCGGCATCCTGAAGACAGATCGAAAGATTTAATTAAGGCAATAGATACGATATCATCAAGGAAGGACAGAAAAATTCTAAAGGAAAAAATTATTAAGAGTAATGTCATAAGAATCAGAATTTCCTAATTGTGATTGAGCATATCCTCGGCCTAATTCCTATTTCCTAAAACAGGCTCGTAGTAATACTCTAAGCGAGCACCACTACGATATCGCTCTATTGCGGTTCTAGGACTCGACTACTGACCTGCATAGGCCACCACTAAAAATGTGTCACGACCCGCACCCGGAATTTGGGCATAAGTCGTGGGTACGTCTAGCCTATGCCGTAGCATCGGCGGTAGAACGCTGTCTAGGTCTCAACATGTAATATATCCTGTCAATAGTCTCAACTCCGTACGGAGGACAATGATAAATAATCTACAGTTCTATGATATACTCAATCACAAGCTATAATAATAATGGCACGATGAGAATAGAAAAAGAGTTCTAATAAAAACAACCACAATAATCCAACTCAAATCCTGGGTCTAAATGACCTCACAAAGTCACAAATAATAAATACAACTCAGTCTCAGTCTAAAACAATAATGCAGAAAAAGTAGTCTAAGAGCAGCCAGGTACGTTCTCCTCTAGGCTAGGCAACTCCTCTGGGGTTTCTGGAGTGAAATCACCCTCTAATCCTGGGCCGTAATGAGTGGGGCAAAGATCCTCCAGGTCCTCTGAAAAATGTTATCCAGTCAGGATTGGAGCGAAGCACAAGCACTAACAGCAGTTTCATTAAATTGACAAAATCTATAAACAGTGTAAGAGATACAAGATGGAAATAAATGCTGAAAATGAGAAGTACAGGAGAAATGAAATAGGCAACAGAGCATATAGCAATGAACAATAAATAGTGAATGCTAGAACAATGAATCTGAATAAAGATAAACATCTAACTAAGTGTTTGAAATATTAGTTTATTATGTGATCGGCTTGGGACTAGATCAGGCTGGTTATATATGATTAGCTATGATTCTTGGAGGTCAGGCTAACCATATGGTTAGCTATGATGCATGATAATGGTCAGGCTAATCATATATAACAGCTATGAAGCATGATGATGGTCAGGCCGCACCCGACGTGAGAAGTGGGGTGAGCTATGATGCATGGGAAGGATTTGGATATGATCACATAATCTACTAATAGTTCCCCATCCCCAGCTAGCACGGTGGATTCCAATCACGAATCCTCATGATGGGGATCTAGGGTGCTAACTCGTGTATCCACAGTGTCGGAATCAAGTATGTAATACACTACAATTTATAGAAGTAATCAACAATGAAAACTGTCAGAGAATATACTCGCCTGTGGTCCTGAGCAAAGTGTGAGGATCGATGTCCAAAGGGGGATCACAAAGACCTATTTATGGAATATTAATGTCAAAATATTGAAACAAAAGAATAAACATGCTTAACAATTTAAATACGAGGTTTCTAGGTCAATACTAGCTAAACTAGGTCTTAGCTAGGTCCAACTAGGTCCCTGCTAATGTATTTGGATCATGCTAGCTATCAACTAGCTAATACAAGTCAAAATTAGCTATACTAAATAACTAACACTAATATAACCTTACCCTCTACTGACACACTAATGATGATACACTGACTGCTACCAATATAAATATACTGATATGAACCTTTACTACACTAACTAACGGACAGTTAACTAACTCTATGAAATACTTACTGACATATATACATTAACTGACAATATATAATTCTAATTGTTCAATGATACATCCTTAACACTAACAGCTAACTAATCTTAACTGTACACAACTTACACTATATAATACTAAGACTAATATGCTAACATATATCAACTTACTAACTGACCAACTTATGACTAGCACTACTGACTGATACCACAACTCCACACTGATACACACCTATACTATACTCACAGTTTCACATAGCTAACACACACATTCAATAACATTCACACAGGTATACACTAGTCTGGACACAAAATCTCACTGCACATATATGTTATGTCTCTAACCAACCTGGGAATTCTGAGGCATACACAGACACTTAGACACCTAGGTATCTCACAATACATAGATTTATTACCTACACTGCACACATTCACTCCTAGGTAATACACTCTCACCTACAGAATTAATACACACACACACTTGTACACCCTGATTTGCCTACTGAAACACACAGGTTCACACTCTCCTGTCTAAAACTAGTTAGGCTCACACATTGCATCATTCCCCCACACATACATACATATAATAATACCCAGATACTGACACTGCACACAACACAGCCACACAAATTCCTGAATTCTATAGGACCCTAGGATACATACTGAATGTACTGATATATTTTCTGCACACAGGCACTGGTTTCATGGAGACTTTGAACATGCTGAAATCAAATCCTACACAGTGCTGAATACTGATACCAAATTCCCAATTGCCAACCACACTGAACAGAACTTTGCACCCTAAGAACACACACACAGACTCCCCACTGTGCACATCCTGCACTGAATTCCATCACACCAATCCCATATGTAAACACTTACACACAGTTTACTAAAATCTGCAGGAGACTAGGACACACACAACAAGTACTGACTGATACATAGATACACAGCCATATTCACCCAGATACTGATACACACAGTTATAGGATACTCACACAGGTATGCATCTAACCTCACTGCACACACACAAGAAATAATTCCTGATACACTACCCTCTGCACTCTCCCTCATCTACACACACAGTAGTGAAACCCTCCCCCAATCTGATACACACGGGAATCAAACCCGACTGAACAGTACTCTTTCCTAACACAGTTTCTCACACTGTGCAGTCAGCCCCAATCAATCCGACTGCACAATGAACCATTCACAGTTTATTCCCCTCTTCTAAACACCCACACACATCTACAAACATAGATATAGATAGAAACACACATCAAATCTATAAACATATGTATAAATATATATATACATCATACATCATTCATCAAATTAGATTATATTAGAGTAGATTAGATAGGTGTTCATCCCTTTTGGCATTTCATCAAACACATACAGTGCAGAAAACAATTATACATACAACCCATGAATCCTCAACCCAAAACCCTAAAATTCGAGTTCAACCTACCCATATGAGATGAAATCAACCTACCTACGAATACCTAGGGTTAGGGTTTCTGATAATTGGGGAAAACAATTGTTGAGGACACTTAAACCTAAACAAAACCCTAAAATCAAACTCTACACAGAGGGGTGGGTTCCTAAGGGCCATGAACATCTGAAAACAGAATTTAAATGAATAAAACTAGGGTTTTTACCTGCAGGGATGGTTTCTTCAATGAGGTTCTTCTTCTCCAAGGCTTCCTGACCCACGTTCCTTGCTTCTCTTTGCTTTGGAGGAGGAGAAAATGGAACCTAGGGTTTGATCTTCGAAAATTGGGTGGGGAGATGGTTTCTCTTGATGGAGGCTAGGGTTTCTCTTTTCTACATGAAGGATGACTTTGTGAGAAGCTTCCTTTTTATATTAAACCTAGTTTTAGGGTTTCCATGCATAGTTTTTAGATTAAACCCCCTGGCCTTCTCATGTAGAACCTAATTAACTCAGGTTTAGGCCTTCTAGGGTTTGAGGTCCAAACCTAAAATTAGAATTCTAGGGTTTCACTAGAACTGGGTTTTTAAATTAGGGTTTGGTCATTAGGGTCTGTCCTAATGAGTTCTAGGGTTTGACCTAAAACTAAATATTACTAAAAATAATATAATTAGTTACAAAACTCAGCAATTAATTAAATTCATAATTATTTAAAAAATAATTAAATTACACAAATGCCCTTGCCTGGAAAAGTGGTAGTGACAATAGTGGCACATCAGCTCCTGATACACTGCCACTGCCCGAGGGTTTGAATCTCTCAACTCCTTATTTGTAGGGACATACTCTTTATAAGGAGCGTCCCCCATTGCCAGCTTCGAAATCTCTGCCATCTCATGAAGGGCTAAGCCCAACTCCCCAGCGGAGTGGCAAAAGTCCCAGTGAGCGAATTGTATCGCTCCATCAAGGCTAAAAATAAGTTAGGGTTGGTAGGCAACCCAACACTTGTGGCACTTACGGCCGCAAATAAGCCAATATTTTCCAGCTCCACCTGGAAGTGCTTCAGGGCCCAGGCAGTTAAATTGGCCCATCGAAGATTCCCCGGGCTAAGCCATCCACTGGTCCGAGGGTTGACCTTGGGGTACATTCCTCCCTGTCCCATGAAATTATTGCAGAAGGTCGACATCTGAATTGGCTGGATCAATAAAGTGTCCTCACTCGGGACACTACCCGGCAGCAATTCCCCTAAAGGGCATAACAGGGCCCGAAGGATGGCTCATATAGGCTCCCCGGTCGCCTCCTTTGTTGTATATGATCTTCCCCGGTCGGCCGTGAAGATCTGGAGTCAACACCCACAATATCTTCCTGGGATGAGTAGCATGGAAGAATACCGAGATAGGGTAATCTCTGGGCATACTGGGCAGATACATGACCGTGCCCTCATTAGTAAACACCCAGTCCTCCTTCTTTGGCTTGGTCTGGGATTGCTTGTCAATAACATCCCCGAATAAGAAACCAGGTTTCTTATACTCTGTCCCGTCTATGTATGTCAGGAGCTCCCCACTGATCATACTCAGCAGCATGCGCTCTCCTTGGAACGATATCAAGATTCCCTTTTCTTCAGGGTAATTGGCTCCAGAAATGGGGAATGTCACATGTGACAAGTCCTCCAAATAGTTCGAGTTCAGCATCCCGGCAACAGAGCCTATCATCTCAGCTAAAAGAGGGATCTGCAAGTCCACTACAAAACGCAAGAGAACAAGTCAGTTTCTACACTAGACGTTACACTATTGCAGTATACGCCGAAGATCAACAGTCTGTGCTTTTACGCCAAGACTGCAAAAACTTGAGCTTTTTACGCTGGAACCTACTTCCTAGGCATAAAATTCAAGGTTGGCAATATACGACGAAATTTAACAGTCTGAGTTTTTACGCCAGACTGCCAAAGTTTGAGTTTTTATGCCAGAATTTTCATCCAGCGTGTAAAACTCAAAATTTGTCGTATACGCCAAATTTTGACAGTCTGAGCTTTTATGCCAGACTGCAAAAATATGGATTTTTTATGCTGACATATTAGGAATGTGGGCGTAATAATAAAATATCTCTGTGCATCATCTTCCGCGAAGAGGCTCTCAGCAAAGAAGATGACCTTGCGCGTTCACGTACAACGTGTGCGAAGGGTAGTTCTCTTCCCAAAAACTTTACCTATTACGTCTGGAGCACAGCTCGACGGAGGGGCGCCGCGTTCCGACCGAGGATCGTTCAGCCAAAGGGGTGTTGCTCGTGCTGGAGCAGCCGAACGAGAAAAGGAAGAAACCTTCTTTCCCTTAGCATTAGAAGCTTGTTTAGGGGCCATGGCGATTCTGAGTTCTCGAGAAAGAGACGAAGAAGAAGGGTTCTTGAAAAGCTAGGGTTTTCTGAAGACAGATAAAAGTTTTCTCTCTCAGGACCTTGGGCTATTTATATAGTTCGGATAACTCTTCGAATTCCTAACCAAATCCGATATTTAATATTCGATTATGATTTGGAACCACGTCAGCCTATCGTTTGAAAGAAGAAGACGGACAGTTAGTGGATCCAAAATTTACGCGCAGAGCAGATCTATAATTTTATGCTCAGGAGTTTTTTTACGCTCAAGAGACTACAAATCTACGGTTTTACGCTCAGAGACTATAAATCTATGGTTTTACGTCCGGATACTTTTATACTCGGAAGCTTTTACACTCGAGAGGCTACAAACCTACGATTTTACGCTCAGAGGCTACAAATCTATAATTTCACGCTCGGAAGCTTTTTACGCTCAGAGACTACAAATCTACGATTCTACTCTCAGAAGATAAAGATGCTACGAATCTATGACTTTTTGCATATCTTAAAATACGCAGGCCAGAGTACGCGTATATCTGAACAATTTTCAAGAAGGTCAATTATAAGGATCTACGCAGAAAATGCTCCTTCTTGGCTACGAAATATTCCAAGTGCCCAAAATATATAGAGTTCAACACTGAAGATGACTCTTCTTCATGGGTCGATTGGAAGTTCATCTGAAGTCCAACCGGGATCTCTCTCAAAAGTTTAAGTATGGCCTGTTTGACGGCCATTTCTCTCCCTATTGCATAGGATTTTCGGGAAACCATTCTTGAAGATGATAGTTTGAACAAGAATCCTTCATGTCAAAGAAGTGACAGTTTAGAAATTCTATGCGACTCCTCGTCCAAAACAGCATGACAGTTTGGATCTTCAAAGACGACTTAATGCTAAGAAGCTTTTTACGCGTCTTCAGTTATGCGTAAAAGATGGGACGAGATCAGATACGCTTTTATCAGAGTCGGCATAAAGTTATTCAAGACGTGTTGAAGCTGCACATATTCAGACTTCCTCACAACAAATATGGAAAATCATCAGATGCATAAAAGAAGACAATCTTATTAATCATGATTACATATGATGGAAATCCAGTTTACAAAGGGTTTTTCATCTTCATGATTACATATGATGGAAATTCTTTTTTCTACAAAGTATTTTTCATTTTTTATTCGAGATCACGCCAAGAATCTGTTCTTTCAGGTTCTCATATTGGTGAAGATCTTTCTCCGTCTTCTACAACAGTTAATCGGTTTCTGCGGCCGATTAACAAAAAAATGATTAATGGCAGGAGGATACAGAATTGGGCCTGTATCAATTTTGCAAGCCCATCCTCCATACGCCATGGCAGGCATGCCCTAGAATTGTGTTGGGGGTTCAGACCCAACTCAATACTGGAAGACAGGGCCAAACTGCCTACCCTCGTCCACCGCCATGATGGGAGAAAATACAGCTTGCAAGTTGTGTGGCCAAATGAGACCCTTTCTCTCTCCTGGACGAATCGCCATATGAAATTGCTGATCATCTCGAGCAAAGGAAGCTATGATATCCTTCTATGATCCATAATTACAGAGGACATTTGCTCGAAGATGCCTCTTTTTATGGCTCCTTACATGGTTGAAGAACATGATCTTCTTCTTTCTCAAGTCAGCAAGATGAATATCGGCAACCATCTCTTCTGTGGTGAAGAAAGTGTGGGAAAAACAGATTAACTCAGTCGCCTTTATATAGGCAGAGGAGATCACATCAAATCCCAACAAATTTCTAAATATTTGCCGAGAAATCAGCCTCGCAGAATGAGTCAAATTTGACTGTTTCATGCTTCATTCAAAGCGTTTCAAATTACGAGGAATTTGAAAGCTTTGAAGGGGGTCTTGTAGAAGCAGAAAAAATACGCTGCAGAATTATACGCAATATGTATGAAGCCCGCATAAAGCAGAGTTTCAGTGCTGTGCAGCGTAAAGTACGACTTCAGAACTATTGGCATATAGCGGAACTTTAACGCTATTCAGCGTTCAATAGAGCTCAAAAATAATCCGCGTAAAGCGTCACTTTCAAGGCCAGTCATGGCATAAAAGGTGGCTACCCCCCTACAGCGTAAAATATATTTGCTTATTAATGCAACATGGAGTTGTACGAGAAACTCTTCGTATTTCTCGAATGAACCTGTCAGATAGTACAATGAACTTGACTCCTGACAAAGAGTACTGCACGACTATCAAGAGGACGGCTGTAATGATGATTCTACACAGAACCCCAGATTGTCGTTTAGTGACAAAGCCTCGAATTAAGACATCGTTTACGCATTCAAGGAATATGCTGCCTTTTATACATAGGCAGATATGAGCTTTTACGCTCAGGACGAGATGAAACCAACCGCCACGTCAAAAGCTGCTCTTCGTACAGAAATAAAGGCACGTCTCTGCAATTAATACGCGAGATAGGGGCAGATCTCTGCATTTAATACACGAGATTTGGTTTTACTTTTAATGACTGGGTGAGCTATAATTAAGGCTAATACGTCCACATCACCATCCCTGCACATTACGCCATCAGACTATTTTCAGCTATAGGAGTACTCCGTATGCTATCTCCTCGAAATAAGTCGACCTGGCTATTTTCAATTATAGGAGTACGACGTATGCTATCTCCTCGAAATATGCCAACTCAAGCCATATTTGCAAAGGTGAGTGACAAGGCTATTTGGCCCAGAATACGCTCAAGACTTCAGTCAAAGAAGGATAATCGGCTATCTTTACGCTGGTTACCTATCCATGCAGCATCAAGCTCTACGCCTATTTGGCTTTTACGCCAGTATGACAACTATTTGGTTTCTACGCCAGTATGACAGCTAATTAGTTTCTACACCATCAAGAAAGCTACTTTGCTTTTACGCCAAAATTGGCTTCTACGCCAATCATCTCCACGCGAGGGGCAATTACCTATGTGGCTTGCATGCCGTGATCTTCGTAGCAGTTATACGCGTTACCTTATTATGGGACACGCGTCACACACGAAATCAGGAGATCATTCAGACGTGGGTAGCGGTTATCATAACCGTCGCGTAAAGAGCGCCACACTTTCCACTGTTCGGCTTCTACGCCGACTGGATGGTTACTGCAACAGGACTCTATAAATAGAGACCTCTATTAACAGAGGAAGGGATCGATTTCCTTTTTTTTTTAGAGAAAGGATCAATTTTTTTAGAGAGAGAAGAGCCTAGAGCACAGACAGAGAGTAGTGATTGACGACTTTGGCATCGATCATCCAATCCCTCCTACAGTCTTTGAAGCTTCTTTTTCGTCTTCTACAGCACTTCTTCGTCATCGTGTGGTCCAAGGGACAAAGTGATCGACCGCAGATCAGACTCCTATAGCAATATTTCCCCAGAATCAAACTTTTGTACTTAACATCCTCGTATAGGATTAATTGTACTTCTTTTTCTTGTTTGTAAACCAAAGAAAGGGTTTCGTATAAATCTAGTTTCATTTCTTTCATTTATTATGAAACACAACCGTGCTCTATGAAGAGTATGCACTATAACTCATTTGGCATAGAAATACGTATGTTTCACTTTGGGCGTATTGGTGTGTTGTCTCAACTCTTCGTGCGTACTAATCATACTACACTCAGTCTCCTAGCAAAAGTGCACCAGTCACACTCTTTGAGTCAGTGGCGCACTTTCGAGTGAAAACCCAGTTGGCGAACCTTGGTGCGTATTCAATCAAAGTTCTCCCTGGAAAACCAAGAGAAAGTGCGCCACAGCCGGTCAGCGCACTTTCTTAGCATTGGCAATCTAGCGCACTTTTCCTATGTTTCGTCAGCCGACATAATTTTCTTACGTTTGGTCTGCTCGTGCACTTTCTTCCCTCTTTGTTTCTTAAGGGACGAAGCTTTGATTGGTTTCTCAATTTCTGTGTTATTGATTTGTGTGCTCCTCGACTGACGAGTTTCTCGACTGACGATCTTTGACCTGGAAATGTGTGTTTTGTCTTTTAGCTAGCTTGCTTGAGCACTTTGTTTGAAGCACGCCTTATTCTTGCCCGTGCACTTTTGTAAAGTATGCCGTGTTTGTTAACTTGACAAAGTGCACCACCCCTTTGTAGCTCGCGTACTTTCTTCCTTGTTTTTCTGAGTTTGTGCGCCAAACTTATTTCTGTAAGTTTGTGCGCCAACCTTACTTCTATGTGTTTGTACGCCAACTTGCTTTGTGCGCCTAATATTTCTTATGCACGTTGAGCCCTTTGCTTGGTTTAACATTTACGTTGGTTGAATGATTGTGAGGATGTGGATGACTTGAATTTTGTTCTTGAATGTATATGGACCTAATAACCTAGTTATGACTATATGCTAATTTGAGTAAGTACCTGACATGAGCCCTGTAGATGTGGCCCTATATGCAGTTGCTATTTTACTTGCTAATTAGATACCTTATTATACGTTGGATGGAATAAGAGGTGTAGTTCAACTCGGGTGACGTTCTGCAATCCCGGTTCTTGTTTGGTTTAAGGATTATGGATCTGATCTCGAGTGGTTCTCGCACTACTCTTATCCTCATTCATCGATATAATAAAGTGATAAATTAATGTGACCAGTATTAGACTATCATGTCATGAATAACTTGCTACCTGATAACTTGCCCATGATCTTGATACTAGAACTTGCTTCTGTCGTGACTATTGTATCCCTGCTGATACACTAGATCGCACCGAGAGTGCTACTCATATATAGTGAGTCATCGTGCCACATACTCCTGCTACGTAATATATGTAATTATTTCCACGCACGGATTTGGTAGTTGGACAGCAAATTTAGCCGTGGCTAGATAGTACTGATTGTTGTATCACACTTGGGTGAATCCTTTCGGGTGATAATATGGGCTCGAATCAAGAGTGCCCGTACTTAAGGTACGATATCTAAGAAGGAATATTCATGTGACCACGACATGAGATTCTAATTAACCTAGGGTTAACTAAGCAACTTAATTGGTAGTGCATTGGGAGGGAACGGTATCTCAAGATCGTGCATGTCGAGACACCCTAAATTAGCTAGGAGTAAAGGATGGCCACCACGGATACTGTATACCATCCGAACTAGTGGAGTGCAGTATCTGATCTAAATATAAAACCAAACTAGTATCTTTCCTATAGAAAGCCTGAAACTGTTATTGATCATTAATTTTCTTAGGGCCCTTGTAAGGGAATGGTATAACTTTTACATATATTCTTGCTCATATATCATTGGTTCAGCCAGTCCTACTCGATTATGGCACGATCTAAGGATACTCATATATTGTATTACTAGGATACCCAGAGATCATATATCAAGACGTAATACATGATTATCGTTTAAATTACTTGTAATATGTGCCTAGCCAGGAAAGTGGGCTATCGTGGCATGATGATTGAATCCATGTCCTTGTTTGGTTGTTAGGTTGCGTCGTTGTGTTACGATACTCCATTGACTGAAGCTATATTATTTTTCCTATATTATATCTCTGTTTGTACATTATGCCATATGTTGAGTGGAATTAGCGACATAGACTATTGTGGCATGATGGTTCAACTCATGTCCTTGTTTGGTTGTTGGGTTATACTGTTGTATTACGATAGGCTATGGACTGAAACTATGACGTAGAGTTATTTTAACTTGACCAAAATCAAGCGACGTATTCTATCTTGATGTGATAGGGCACTTCATGTCCTTGTTTGGTAAAGGGGTATCATATCATATCATGGACATGACATATGCCATTGATTGTTGGTACATGCATCTCATGCTTGAGATCTAGTTTTGGTTATTCATTTCGTTCTTTCTTTGTGGTACTTGCTATTTGGGTTCTGACCTCACTAGTTTTGCATGGCCAGGTTTAGAGCCAGCACCTGAGGATCTAGCTTATCTCACCCTTACTGATGGCAATCACCAAAAGGATGACTGCTGAGGGTCACGACTAGGTTCCTTTATTTACTGCTCATCTTTTGTAAACTATATTCTTTTTGGCGTTTATCCAACCGATACCTGTTAGCCGGCAAATCTGGATACTAATTCCTTACATGATTATATATATTCAGACTGCAGCTGACTCACTGTGATGCATACTTTGATCTTATATCTGGCACATGATTCTGTACCGCCAGATCTATAAGAATATTCTGATGTGGCATTTGGAATATCTTACTACTTATTCTGAAATATTCTATATTATTACTACTTGTTTGAATGATTAAGAAATAGAAGTTCTTGATCTTAAGAGACTTGACTGTAGTATGTACCCCCTTATCTCTAGACAACCTTAACACATTGCGGGTTGCTTTGGTATTCCGCAAGGAGTGGTTGGCTTGGTTATTTCCTCGCTCTTCAGTATTCTGGATCTGGGGCGTGACAAGGTTTTACTGGTGGCCCATGCAGATCTGTCTTTTTTTAGACTTGTGGGGTGGCTTGATCATAGGATATCTCAATCAAACATGTTCCTCCTTGAGATCCTGAACCTATCTACTCGAAACTTAGCTTGACCTTTATACAATTGGTTCCTCGATCCTTTCTCGTCCTGTTCTTGATTTATCTTGTGTCATTTTTCTTAGGGCTTCTCCAGCCTCGGTGGTCGGAGCACCAGTAGTTTCAGCAGGGCAGAGATCTGTTGACCCTCAGCGAGAGGCAACACCTGATCCTGGAGAGATCAAGGTAGAACTAGTAGAGGAGCACGAGGAATAATATGTACCAAAAACTCAAGTACCCCCGTTCGTACCAGTAGTGCCAATAGAACTTGATACCACAGCATTTGTAAAATCCCTAATTCTAAAAATCGTATTAATCATTTTAATTAATTATTTAGTTGAATTATAGTATTTATGAGCTAATTAGAGAAAATAGAATTTATTTAATTTTATTTTTAGGTGATAGTGCATTTAGAGGATTTATGGAGCAATTATAAATTTTTCTTAATTTATTCCATGTAAGAGATCCAGTGGACAGCTGATAGATTAATTGTATGCTCTAAAATAAATTCTAGAATTTTATGTATATATATATATATATAGTTATTAATTAGAAATAGAATAGGAAAAAGAATTGAAAAGAAATTAGAAAAATAAATAAAAAAGGAATTAGAAATAGAAAAAAAGAAATAAAAGAATAAAATAAAAATAAAATAAAATGGATTATTAAACCCTAACTAAACCCGACCCTAAACTACCTACCCAAACCAATTACCACCAAATCCCGCTACCCCCATAACCCGCCCGCTATTAATGAACGCAGCAGCGGCTGCAAACCAAACGCGACCCGCATGTATATCACCCCGCGGCTATATATATACACATACAGAGAACCCCTTCCAAAAACCCTAACCCTAGCTCCTACTACCCCGCCGCATCGCCGAAGCACCACCCCAGAGCCGACGCATCGCCGAAGCACCACCCCGCGAGCTGCATCGCTGATCATCGCCGTCCGCATCAACGCACGTACACTGCAGAATTTGACTGCTGCGAAGCTGTGTTAACGCCTTGTTTCCCGTGCCCACGCTCGACCAAACTTGACCCCACTTTTACCGGTATGTTCACGACATATCCCCCTTCCATATCTGTATATTAGTTGACCTCGAACAGCGCGAGAAACTAGGTAAAAATTGACACCAAGTCGATGAAAAATCATGTTTTTAAAATCCAGAATAACTGTTGTAAACAACCATATTTAAGGGCTCGTATCTCCCACCACAGGAATCCAAACCTAGAAATTCTTTTTGCTATGGAAAGACCACCTAACCTAGCTTATTTTCTGTCAAATATAATAATTTATTAGTTGTTGTATGTTAAATTAAATTAGTTAGAAAACCCCAAAAATATACTTTTTCCAAATTCCAGAAATTATGATACGGAGCGTGCCCCGCCAAACGGGACCGCCCTATCGCGTACCGAGTGTACCAAAAGGTGCACACAGTATACCCAGATGTGTAGGCTTTTGCGGAAACTGATTTGGAGGCGTGTGCACGTCAGAATCAGCCCGTATCCGTAGAAAACCTCCCGTATCGTGACTTTTGCAAAACTCCACATCATTTAGTGTACGCTCGTCAGAATGCGACAAAACTTGCGCCACTGGACTCATGGTATCGCGCTGGTCCTGTGACCCAATTTTTACGCAGTTCTGAGATAGTTGACCAAGTCGCCTATTGGCGGGCCCTACGGTTGACTTTTTAGGCAAAATTATGTTCGGCTCACCGGAATCCATATTTGGACATACCGTTGAGTTCGTATTTACTTTTAGTGTTAGTTTGACCTATAATTTGTTCCAATTAGAGACCTTTACCCCTGGTACGCTTTTCGGTGCAAAGTGGCCCACATATGGAGCTCGTTTTGACACGAAATTACCGTTTTGCCCCAAGGTCCAAATTGGACGAAAGGGTAGTTATTTCTAGCTATCTCGCTTATTCTGCGAATGTTGGTGATTTTTATTTCAGCATCCGGAGACGTTCATTCTGAGGCCGTAGTTTCTGACTCTTGGTGTTTGACATCTGGACGTTATATTTTGTAGCTTCTTGCCAGGCAAGTATACCTTGCCATTATACTATTATTCATATTTCATATGTTACATGCCTCTTTATTTTCTGTCAATAGTTTATATATTTTAACTGCTATATAAAATGTGCGTCCAAGGGAACTTGGGTGCAACGACGGTATCGTCGTGATTATTTTTATTAGGTATATGCATTGACCTTGTTTATGAGACCGTCCCATTATCATGAAGCATCATTAGGTTTTATTGGCTGTGACACATTTTTACATGAGTTGTGAGTCTCATAAAGATCACGGACTAACGTATTGACTGATCATCGATACGTGTGGGACGTGCGTTAGGGATAACTGCTGTTAGAAACTTTGTATGCTAGAAGACTCAGCAGTTATTAGTAGTCCAGGGACATAGTCTATTGTAATACGGTGGTGCAACTCTTGTCCTTGTTTGGTTGCAGGGTTGGGCTATTGTACTAAAGATAGGCTATGAGCCAAATCGTGTCATGGATTTGACATGCTTAGAGCATGGCGTGGGGAGAACAACAAGTACCGTATTTGGGATCCTTTGCACTTTCCTTTTTATGTAACCCGGAAGCTCCGATGGAGATACGGGCAGTAATGACCCCTATACTACTTGGCGGCCTCTACCGTTCAAAAGACGACATGCTTTGTAGGCCCCTGATTCTCTGAGAAAATTATGTCAATCCTATTTTATGGCCAGATAGCCCACTTGTTAGAAAGTTGTTCTCAAACTGCATTCACATAGATGGTTAGGCGACCCCATTGGATATTCATTTTAGTACTTTATTGGCATGCTTTTATGTATCTTGTTATGTCCCTCTGAGGACCTGGCCCCTTCCAAGTGTAGTTGTTCTTGAGTATTCCCAGGAGCGCAGATCCGCACTTGCTACTTATATTTCGAGGAGGTCTTCCCTTCGAACCTCGTGATTATTAGTGATGTACTTATATTTTGGTTTCTTTTATATTCTAGTTCGGCAATGGATTTGTTTCCATCCGACTATCCTCTTTTGATACTTCATATTGAGATCTAGTATATAGATATTGGTTATTTATTTATATTGATTTTTCTATGGATGAGATTTAGACTATACCCTGTGCCTTGTAACATATATACCACTTATGGATTATTGTTCATATTACAGCATATGCATGTGATTTGGTTTCCATATATTGGAGTTGTCATATCCATGCGGCTGGCATGCTTACGTGTCCTAGTCCTACGTATTTTGGGACTGGGGCATGACATATTTTTGTGGTGGCCCATGCAGGTCGAGAGCATATTGTCTTGGTTACGTTACTGTACCGAGCAAGCCTGCAAATAGGATTAGAATATAGGATCTCATCCACAATTGACTATGATTCACTTTCCTTCCAATCTATTCTATTTGAATAATTATATCATGCTTGATTCCTGTACTTCCCTAATAGTTCCTTGAGTATAGCCCCCTCCTAGAATATAGAAGTCCCTGTTGTTAGATGATAAGTAGGATAACCTTCCTATTAAGAGTACAACTAGAGTATTGACACATCACTGAGTTAGAATACTTAATGAACCATAGCACCCTTACCAGTAGATGGATTAACCATTATCCCTTAATGATTAGGGATGACTTGAGATAGTATACACACTACTAGAGTCAGTTAAAAATTTTACCATAATGTTTGACCCTAGCATCGAGGAACCAATAGAAATCCAAGGTTAAATATTAGGACTAACCTAGCTTTTCATAGTGAGATAGTACTAGAGAACTACAACTTTAGCTTCTTGTCTTGATATTAGCAGAACAGTATCTTAGGAAGCCAAGGGGAATGACTAGAATATTTTTCTTGATTATACCTCAAACACAGAGATTAGCAACCACCTCCCCTCAAGAAACCATGACATTATCTAGAGTCTTTTTATTTAGTTTTATGACTTGTTCCTCTGAACCCTTAGCGTTCGCTAATTGTGCGATGACTAAAATCACGTCCTTCTTTTCTTCATCTTTTAACTCGTGCCACCTGACACCTCTGATTATAGACCAAGTAATTTTATTCTATGTTAGGATATATAGCTTGCTAGGATTATAGTTATAATTTTAAAATTTTGAATTTCTATGCTTGGTAGTTAGAACTTGACAGTTTAAGTTATTCTTGTAGATTATGACCTAATGATTATCCCTTAGTTTTAAATTGTGTAACTTGTACCCCCACCTCGATACGAGTTATATCCTCTTTTCCCTTGAAGGCCAGTAACTCTTCTATCCTTGCTATTGATACATGTTCTATGAGCACTATGATTAAGACTTAAGGTGACCCTTACCTATATAATGCAATAGGAGACCTTAATGAGTACCAAGATCTTTCCTCGTATACCCTAACAAGAGTTCTACCTTATTTACAAGGACCAGGTTATTCTGAAGAATCCCCTCAAGACAATTACAATATTAGTTTATTGTTATAAGTTGGGTAGTATGCCTCACAACCTAGTATCACATAGTCTTTTGACCCATTATTGAAGTGTAACTGAATGACATTACCTGTATGCTAGTAAAAGACGACAGTATTTATTCAGACTGTAGAATTTAGAGCCCCATACCCTATTTGGTCGACTAGTAACTTCGACAAGGAGTTAGTATGACAATTGTAGAGATTGTATAGTCTTAACTTCTTTGTGAAATTGAATTATTATGTACCTTATTTCATCATAATCCAGCGTATTTATAGTTTCTCAACTACCTCGACTTATGCTGCTATTATAGCCTAGTTTGCAAGCTTACTCTTCTATCGAGCTTGATCTTGATATATGTATTATTGGGTATACACACTAATATATTTCAGGATCAGCGTATTAAGGTCTAGCTAACCTTAGTACGCTTAGTTCGCCCTTCGCATAACTACTTTACATTGATTGAGATAAAAAATTGACTTAGCTTCTTAGACGAATGTACTTGCCCTCTAGATATGTCTGAGTGGATCGTATCAGTTGCATAACTGTACTGATACGAGCATGTGAATAGGAATTACCAAAATAAGATTTCAATCCACAACTGCCTTGACAATTTCCATTTGAATTCCTTAAATGCCTTGATCCCCATACTTGTATTCTATCACCTCCCCCTTGAACTCTTAATTATTATTTTCCATCTTTCACTATTTCGGAAAGATGAACCTTGTGCTTGGTATGAGTTGATACACAGAGAGTACTAGATATACCCATAGGCCCATCGCATTATTTGGTGACTATTTTTTATAATTGATTAAGGGCATATCATATATGATATATTTGGTATTGAAGTTTGAGGATTGAATAACATGATTAAATAAATTGAGAAATAGTTTTCTTAGATGTATAGCCTTATATGATAGATGGGTAAATTCTAAGTTGGGTAAAAATTGCATTGTTAACTTGAGGTAAATTCTTTTAGATGGTGATCAAGTAAAGTTAAAATTGAGAGATTAAGTCATTTTTAAATATTAAAAATTTTAGAAGAATGATTAAGATAACGAGGATTTAATGAAAATTTATATCTTGGTATTGCGGACCAAATATTTATACTTGAGCACATGATTTAAAGTTTGAATATTGAAGGTTGAATCATCGACTTAAATCTTGAGAAAAATAAATAGAACTCTAAACATGAACATGGACGGATTGAATTCTAAATCTGATGATTTGAATTAAAGGTTAAATTTTGATTGTTGGATTACCTATTTGAAATATTGGGGATGTAAATTGAAACTAAAATTTGAAGAGTACAAAATTCTTAAGCGAAAATTAGAAATAATATTTGATTAGAATTGTTTTCGAGAGGAGATTATGATAGTTGGAGATCGTGATATAAAATTTGATATGGGTTGTTTAAATCTTGAAGATGTCATATAGATTTAGCTTAAATTTGGAGGTGATTATTTAAAAATTGAGAAGAGATTACAACATGTTAAATTTTGAGTAAACAGAGGTTATCTTAATTTTGAAAGTGATTGCGATGGATTTGAATAGATTTTAAATCTTAGAAGAGATTGTGATTGACTTGCCTTATATGTGAATGTGAAGGAATTAACAAATTATGCCTCATTTTAATCTCGAGGATCAAATTATTTTTAAGCTAGGCAGATTATAAACCCCCTCACCAAAAAATTAGACCTACTTGGCTTAGATAATGAAACTAAGGCTAGTTTGAATCCAATTAGAAATAGAACACGATATTTTTTATTTAATTTTACAACATTGTATCACTTAGCGTACCATACCGTTGCTTTTTTAATTGGAGCACTACACTAGCCATTGCCTACCTACAAATTTTATATCCTTGTCCTAGACATGCCCGCCATCTATTCTGACCTTTGCGTGACTTATAATTAAGCTCCCTTGTGCTACATTTTAGTCGCACAACATTTGTCGCGAACGTTATTTCTTAATTCTAAATAAATTTCAACTTTGTATCCTTGTGCGTTCCAATTGAAATTGGAGACACAATCTTGACCCATTTTAAACAACCCAAATTTTGATAATAATCTATCCTGAGCCATCTATGTCTATGACACTTGTGTCCCACCTAATTTTAATCCCATGTACTTCTAATTAATTCAAAAACACCTTACGTATTAATTTTAATTAATCTAACCCAATTTCCATCTTTGTGCAAATTTCCAGTTGTTGGGCACTTTTACGCAAAAAAGCAATAAGGTGTCCACACCATTGGACATGACACATGAAGAAACCTATTTTTCGTTCATGTGGATTTTCTCCATGATTTTTGAATGTGCAACGCGCAACATTGTCCCCTCATTTAAACCTAGCCTTGCATTTTAAAATAATGCAAATTATAGTCCTCCAAACATCCCCATGACAATTGGAAAATCATGGAGGTTAGGATGAAGGAAGGTACAGAATAAGCTACAAATCTCTATCTTATATCATCCTTGACTTTCTATCGTGGCTTAGTTTTAATTTCGAGGATAAAATTTTTATAAGTTGGATAGAATGTAAAACCCCTAATTCTAAAAATAGTATTAATCATTTTAATTAATTATTTAGCTGAATTATACTATTTATGAGCTAATTAGAGGAAATAGAATTTATTAAATTTTTCTTTTAGGTGATAGTGTATTTAGAGGATTTATAGAGCAATTATAAATTTTCCTTAATTTATTCCATGTTGGAGACATAGTGGACAACTGATAGATTAATTGTATGCTCTAAAATAAATTCTAGAATTATATATATACATATATATATATATATATATATATATATATATATATATATATATATATATATATATATATATATATATATATATATATATAGTTATTAATTAGAAATAGAATAGGAAAAATAATAGAAAAGAAATTAACAAAAGAAATGAAAAAGGAATTAGAAATAGAAAGAAAGAAAAGAATACAAGAAAAAGAAAATAAAATGGATTATTAAACCCTAACTAAACCCGAACCTAAACTACCTACCCAAAACCATTACCACCAAAACCCGCTACCCCCATAACCCGCCCGGTATTAATGAACGCAGCAGCGGCTGCAAACCAAACGCAACCCGCATGTATATCACCCCGCGGCGATATATATACGCATACAGAGAACCCCTTCCAAAAACACTAACCCTAGCTCCTACTACCCCACCGCGTCGCTGGAGCACCACCCCGCGAGCTGCACCGGGGATCATCGTCGTCCGCGTCAACGCACGTACACTGCAGAATTTGACTGCAGCGAAGCTGTGTTCATGCCACATTTTCCGCATCCTCGCTCGACCAAACTTGACCCCACTTTTACCGGTATGTTCATGACCTATCCCCCTTACATATCTGTGTATTAGTTGACCTCGAACAGCGCACGAAACTAGGTAAAAATTGACGCCAAGTCGATGAAAAACCATATTTTTAAAATCTAGAATATCTGCTGTAAACACCCATGTTCAAGGGCTCATATCTCCTACCACATGGATCCAAACCTAGAAATTTGTTTTGCTATGGAAAGACCCCCTAACTTAGTTTATTTTCTATCAAATACAATAATTTAGTAGCTGCTGTATGTTAAATTAAATTAGTTAGAAAACCTCAAAAATATACTTTTTCTAAATTCCAGAAATTGTGATACGGAGCGCGCCCCGCCAAACGGTACCGCCCCGTCGTGTACCGAGTGTACCAAAAGGTGCGCACAGTATATCCAGACATTTGGGCTTTCGCGAAAACTGATTTGGACGCGTGTGCGCATCGAAATTAGCCCGTATCCGCAGAAAATCTCCCGTATCGTACTTTTGTAAAACTCTGCGCCATTTAGTGCACGCTCGTTAGAATACAACGAAACTTGCGCCACTGGACTCGTGCTATCGCGCTGGTCCTGTGACCCAATTTTTACGCAGTTCTGAGACAATTGATCAAGTCACCTATTGGCGGGCCCCACGGTTGACTTTTTGGGCAAAATTGTCTTCGGCTCACCGGAATCCACATTTGGACATACCGTTGAGTTCGTACTGACTTTTAGAGTTCGTTTGACCTATAATTTGTCCCAATTAGAGACATTTACCCCTGGCACACTTTTCGGTGCAAAGTGGCCCACATTTGGAGCCCGCTTTGACACGAAATTACCGTTTTGTCCCTGTGTCCAAATTGGACGAAAGGGTAGTAATTTTTAGCTATATCGCTTATTCTGGGAACGTTGGTGATATTTATTTCAGTATCCGGTGACGTTCATTCTGAGGCCGTAGTTTCTGACTCTTGGTGTTTGACATCTGGACGTTATATTTTGCAGCTTCTTGCCAGGCAAGTATACCTTGCCATTGTACTGTTATTCATATTCCATATATTGCATGCCTCTTTATTTTCTGTGATTAGTTCATATATTTTAACTGCTATGTAAAATGCGCGTCCAAGGGAACTTGGGTGCAACGACGGTGTCGTCGTGATTATTTTTATTATGTATATGCATTGACCTTGTTTATGAGACTGTCCCATTATCATAAAGCATCATTATGTTATATTGGATGTGACACATTTTTACACGAGTTGTGAGTCTTATATAGATTACAGACTAACGTATTGACTGATCATTGATACGTGTGGGACGTGCGTTAGGGTTAACTGCTGTTAGAAACTTTGCATGCTAGAAGACTCAGCAGTTATTAGTAGTCCAGGGACATAGTCTATTGTAGTACAGTGGTCCAATTCTTGTCCTTGTTTGGTTGCAGGGTTGGGCTATTGTACTAAAGATAGGCTAGGAGCCAAATCGTGTCATGGATGTGACATGCTTAGAGCATGGGGTAGGGAGAACAACAAGTACCGTATTTGGGCTCCTTTGCACTTTCCTTTTTATGTAACCCGGAAGCTTCGCTGAAGATACGGGCGGTGATGACCCCTATACTACTTGGCCGCCTCTGTCGTTCAAAAGATGACATACTTTGTAGGCACCTGATTCTCCGAGAGAATCATGCCAATCCCATTTTATGGCCAGATAGCCCACTTGTTAGAAAGTTGTTCTCAAACTGCATTCACATAGATGGTTAGGCGACCATATTGGATATTTATTCAGTACTTTATTGGCATGCTTTTATGTATCTTGTTATGTCCCTTTGAGGACCTGGCCCCTTCCAGGTGTAGCTGTTCTTAAGTATTCACAGGAGCACAGATCCGGACTTGCTACTTATATTTCGAGGAGGTCTTCCCTTCGAGCCTCGTGATTATTAGTGATGTACTTATATTTTGGTTGCTTTTATATTCTAGTTCGGTAGTGGATTTATTTTCATCCGACTATCCTCTTTTGATACTTTATATTGATATCTAGTATATAGATATTGGTTATTTATTTATATTGATTTTTCTATGGATGAGATTTAGACTATACCCTGTGACTTGTAACATATGTACCACTTGTGGATTATTATTCATATTACAACGTATGCATGTGATTTGGTTTCCATATATTGGAGTTACCATATCCATGCGGCTGGCATGGTTATGTGTCCTAGTCCTACGTATTTTGGGACTGGGGCATGACAACATTTTTGGAAATTATACGAGGAATGATGATAATGCAACAACATCAGCAACTCCAGCAGCAAGAGCAGAATATCTTATTGAACCAAGGATTACAAACGACCTTGGAAAAAAGTGTTAGAACAGACTCAGGGACATCATTGAAGTTCTGCCATCTCATCTCCAAGTACTTTGATGGCACAGAGGATGTCATTACCGCAAACGTTTGGCTGCAGAATATTAAAATAATACTGATAGCGATAAATGTTCCAGCTGAGGAATAAGTTGATTATATCCAATTGCAACTTCAGAACTTTGTTAGAGATTAGTGGGCAGCAGAAGAAGTTGTTTTTAGATAACCTATATTATGGGAAAACCTCATATCCTATTTTAGGGTTAAGTATTTTGGAGTGGTAGCACAGTATGAGCTACAACAGAGGTTTATCAACCTCAAACAGTCTGAAAAGACAGCAGATGGCTACGCGGCAGAGTTCTACAGGATTTGCATATTTGCTCCGATGATGGTAGCAACAGAACCAAAGAAGGCGATGAGGTTCCAATATGGACTTCATCTGGAGATTCAGCAACTGGTAGGGACCAAAACTACCAGACTTTCGATGAGGTATTGATCGCATCTAGGCGACACGAGCTAATAATGCAGAGGTTAACATCAAGGACGGGAGGCCAAAAGAGGTCTCATATATAGATCAGAGGAGGAGGACCAGTACAATTAACGTCAGCACCATCTTCTGGCGTTCGCATTCATAACACAGCACCAAGGAGGCCAATAGCATCAGCAACAACAACACCAGCTCAGCCGAACCAGCCGAGGCAGCAGAAGCAACAGCGATTGGGAGCCCCATTCGGATGACTTATTATGGAAAGGGAGGCCATACGTGAGATGTGTGTAGGGCAGCACATGAGTTGTATCTGTGATATGGCAGTCCAGGTCATCGGATTGCCAATTATCCAATGATGTAATTGAAGGACCGGCACAACAGTTAGCACTGCAAGCTCCAGGGAAAGCTCAGTAAAGGGGACCAGCACTCGCGATCATGCTATTGGCTCAGCGTTCATTGCCGATGCAAACTCAGATGTACAACCAACAGAGGAATTAGAAGTATTGACAGCAGAGGCCATAACTGCGTATTCAAGGGAGGCAGCAACAAGGAGCACCGCAAGACCAAGAGCTTTTACCCTATCTCTAGAGGAGGCCTTGGCATCAAGTGACGTGGTGGAAGGTAATATTCTTGTTGCATCTTTGTCTGCCATAAATTTATTTATTTTAGGAGCATCCCATTCATTTGTATGTGCACGATTTGCGTGACGTATTCGATTAGAGTTTGAGGCATTACCAGGGGGCCTGAATATACTCACTGGTAATGGACTCATAGGAGTCAGTAGAGTATGTTTAGTGTGTCCAATCGTAGTGTGCGGGCATTTATTACCTACAAAGTTGATCGAGTTTCCTATGGGTAGCTTCGACGTTATTTTAGGCATGGACTAGTTGAGAGACTGTCATGCGACGATAGTTTGCCGTAGGGATAGAGTATTCTTTAACATCCCATGCAAGGAAAATTTATCTTTAATAGAACAGTGAAGGACCAGCATGAAGGTGGCATTGCTGCAGTGGAAGGAGTTGAAGATCAGTTACCCAGAGTAATTAAAAAAATTCTTGACGTATTTTTGGATGAGCTTCCAAGTTTACCCCCAGCAAAAGAAGTGGAGTTCTGCATAGAGTTGAAGCCAGGAGCAGAACCAATTTCCAACAAGATCTATCAGATATGACCAAAGGAATTGCTGCAGTGGAAGGAGTTGAAGATCAGTTACCCAGAGTAATTAAAAAAATTCTTGACGTATTTTTGGATGAGCTTCCAAGTTTACCCCCAGCAAAAGAAGTAGAGTTCTGCATAGAGTTGAAGTGAGGAGCAGAACCAATTTCCAACAAGATCTATCAGATATGACCAATGGAACTTAACCAGTTGTATCAACATATGGAAAAACTAAAGGAAAAAAATTTTATTTGAACTAGTGGATCACCATGGGGAGTACCAGTGGTTCTAGTAAAGAAGAATGATGGGTCAACACGGTTATGTATCGACTATAGTAAGTTGCATGCAGTAACAATGAAGAACAAGTACCCATTGCCTAGGATTAATGACTTATTTGATCAATTGAGTGGAGCAAGAGTATTTTTCAAGATAGATCTTCGATCAGGATATCACCATATAAGAGTCCGGGAGAAAGAGATACCGAAGACAGCATTTCAATCTCGATACGGGCATTATGAATTCTTAGTTATGCTATTTGGATTGACTAATTGTCACGCCCCAGCCCAAAATACGTAGGACCAGGAACATGTAAGCATGCCAGCCGTATTGTAAACCCCCTGATTTTCAAGAATTTTAATTTAGATTTTTCATAATTTTCTGGAATTTTTTGGAATTTTTCTGTAATTAAATTCAGGTGTTTTAATTATTAAATGAATTTTAAATGATAATAAATAATATTATGAAAATAATATTTTATTGTGTAAAATGAAAAACTAGACATAGGGTAATTTTTTGGAAATTTATTGGACCCCGGATGAATTTTTAAAGCCCTAAAAACTAATTATTAAATTAACCAAAATAACCCCGGATGGATTTTTAATTATATATTATATTCTAAATACTGTATACAGTATATATATAATATTATTATATATTTATTATGTATTTAAATATGTATATTTATGTATATAAATATATATCTATGTATATTTATACATATATATTTATATATAATGTATTATGTATATATTTATATATATATTATGTAATATATAATTATTATTATATTATTTTATTATACTATTCCTTTAACTGGAAACATATTATTCTCCAGATATTTTTCTTTTATTTTCCAAGGATCATTCATCATTGGAATATCAGATCTTTCAAGTAGAAGAATTTCTTCTGAATAATTATCTGAGTAATTATTTTGAGTAAAAATTGTTTCCACCTCAACTGCATGTTTGTAAGAAACATTGGTTTCTTCAGGGTCTTGAATCTTGATGCCTCTATTAGAGGGCTTTCCTTTTCCAAGAACAGTTTTCTTGGACTGATATCGAAACTCATTGGAGTCCGAAGTCATGGGTCGAGGAACCCATGGTTGCTTCCCCTTATCCTTCCTGTGCATGGTTCTGCAAAAATTCACGCGTTAAGAAGTCAGGAAGAGAATTATTAATTCCCTTAATATATTCAATATCAAATTCAAATATGGCTAATTCTGCTTGCCATCGAGCAAATATTTGCTTAGATGCTAAATTTTTAACATCTTTTTCTAGAACAGTTTTTGCTGAACTACAATCAATGCGTAATAAAAATTTCTTATTCAGTAAGTCATCTTGAAATTTGTGTATGCATTGGATGATAGAAAGAATTTCTTTCTTAATAGTAGAATAATTATTCTGAGCATTATTCCATTTTCCTGAATGATATCTTACTAACATTTCTTTGTTAGTAATAGGATTTAATTGTTTTAATATGCCACCATACCCTATATTACTGGCATCTGTTTCAACAATTTTAAACCATTCAGCATTGGCTAAATATAAACAAGGTAAATTTTTAACCTTTTGTTTAATTATTTTTACTGCCTCGGTATGAGCATTAGTCCAAGGAGTAGGATTCTTTCTTAATCTTTGATACAAAATTTTTGTATCATTCGCTATATTTTTATAGAATTCTGATACATAATTTAATGCACCTAAAAATCTTTGTAACTGTTTATTATCAGTTATTTCATCTGGAAATTTAGAAGCAAATTCAATACTTCTATCAATTGGATGTATTGTATTATTAGTAATATTATGTCCCAAAAACCTTATATCTTGCTGAAAAAGTTTCATTTTTGGGACAGAAATTACTAAACCATTTTTAATGGCTAAATGTTTAAACATACTGAGATGTTTAAAATGTTCTTCAATAGTATTAGAGAAGATTAGTATATCATCAATGTAAGATAATATAAAATTTGAATGTTGAATGAATATTTTATTCATGATATTTTGAAATTCTGAAGGAGCATTCTTCAGACCAAATGGCATAACATTCCATTCGTAATGACCAAAAGGAACAGTAAAAGCAGTTTTATACCGATCCTTTTCATTGATTTGAATTTGCCAATATCCTGATTTCAGGTCAAATTTAGAATAAATTCTGGCTTTCACAATTCTATTCAGTAAATCCTTTTTATTAGGAATTAGATACCGAATCCATTTTAAAACCTTATTTAAAGGTTTATAATTAATTACAAGTCTAGGGACTCCCCTTTCTTTTTTAGCATTATTATTAACATAGAATGCTGTACAACTCCATGGAGAGTATGATTTTCTAATTAATTTTTTATCCAACAATTCTTGGATTTCTTTTTTACATAACTCAAGATATTCTTGATTCATTTGACAAGGTCTCGCCTTGGTAGGAATATCCTTTTCATTAAAGGATTCTTCATAAGGTAAAGAAATAATATGTTGTTTTCTATTCCAAAAAGTATTTGGTAAATTACTACAAGTTTGTAATTTAAAGTCTTCTTCAACTTGCTTAATTTTATTTTGAATTTCAAATTATTTTAATTGCTGGGTTATATTGACCTGAGCAAGTTCTTCTTTTAAAAAATTAACTTGATTTTCTTTTAAACCAATATTGTTAAGAATTTTAACAATTGGATTTGTTATAAATTCAAAAGTTATTCTTTTGCCTTTATAACAGGTTGTAATACCTTCCTTGGTAATCTCATTAATTGGCATAAGTTTTTCTAGGAAAGGAGTTCCTAAAATAACATGCTGAGATATTTCCTTTACAACTATTAGATGTATAGGAATACAAACATTATTCTTACAAATATTCACATCGGTGATTTTGTAAGGAGTAGTTAGTACTTTATTATTAGCAGCACTGAGTGTCTGAGTAGTTCGTTCACAATATTTAATAGGAACGATTCCTTCTTTGACACAATTAAGATCCGCACCACTATCAACAAGTGCAATTAAATTTGTCAAATAATATTCATTATTGACAAGCATATTAATTTTTATATACCATTTATGGGTAATAAATAAATCCATTTTCTGTAGGAAATTATTCCTAACAGCATCCTCTTATTGTTGTTGTTGTTCATCTACTAAGTTCTCTTCCTCATGAATGTGAGAATGTGAAGAACTAGCAGAAGAGTTACGAGTAGTAACAGTTTTAGCTGAAAGTCTAGATATATGTTCCAGTTCAAGCTTTTCTAGTCTAGTATGGATCTGTTGATCCTGAGATTTTAAATTTTTAATCTCAATTTTTAAAGTCTTTATTTCAGACTGAAGATCCTGTATTGTGACAGGTTTTACTTGCCTACTTTTATATCTTGAAAGAACTTCGGCCATATTATATGCTTCAGTAGGACTTTGAATCGGAATATTATCCTCTTCTTGACCAATAAAATCAATTATTTTATTCTTTATTCCAGGATTAATATTATCCCTTAACAAAGCTTCAATTATCTCTTTCTTCTCATCAAGAGTTAAAGTATTAATTGATAAACCATTCATTTCTACTATAGATTTGTAGTAGTCAATATCTTTGTCTGCAACACATTCGTTACATTGACAATTTTTACCACATTCTTCCGCAGATTCGTCTGTGGATTCATCATTAGATGAACTTTCTTCATAATCAGAATTAATCATTAATTTATGAAGAGTATTCCTTAACTCTTCATCTTCAATTTCTTTAATTTTCTTTTTTGTATAACATTTGTTAGCATAGTGGCCTAATTTACCACATTTATAGCATTTAATAACTTTCTTGGAAGACTTATTCTTCCTCAAGTTTTTACCTTCCTTATTATTGGTAGGTTCTTTTCTTCTCGAAGGATATTTTCTTTTTCTATAAGGTTTCTTATTATATTCCTTATAGTTATTAACTTTTTTTTCCCCTTTGTATTAGGAGGTTTAGAAATATCCATACCAAACTGGTCACAGAATTCTCCTAGTTGTTTTCTTTCAGAGAGTCTCTGAGTTTTCAATTGGTGTCGTAGCTTTAAATCATTGCATAAAGCTAGACCTTCTTCTATACACTTATTTATTAAATTTTCATAAGTGTAATTAGCATATGGTATAACACCATTATTTTGGTTTCTCAAACCTTGCCTTATTCTTTCAGCAAAAAGATTTGGTAACCCATCAATGAATTTTGACTTCCAGTGAGCATTATTAGCTTCACCAAGTAACATAACTCTACTAAAAAAGGTATCTTTATACCAACGAAAATGAGTAAGAGTTGGACATCTTAAATTTTGAAGAAGAGTTCTGACTCTATCTCCATGATCAGAAATTCCACCAGTAAAGTGTTCTAATATTGTTATCATTAGAGTGTAAACTGCATCAGTCTTTGTGACTTGAGTATTATCCGTAGAATTTGTCTCAGTTTTAACAGCATTAATTATTTCTTGCCGTTGAGACTCGGTTAGGCAATTATTCCACCAACCTCTAAGAATTCCAGTAAAACCGCAAGTAATAAATTGTGCAGTCTCTTTGTCATTATTACCAACAGCTTTGGCAACATTAGAGTACATCATCATTCGATGTAACTGATCATGAATCTGTTTATCAGTAAGACCATCTATGTTCCATTCATAGATGTCTCCCCCACTATAATGATTTTGTATTATTGTATCATTTTCTTCAAATAATACATCAGTAGGAGTTGATCTTTGGTAATAATATTTCAGTAGATTCGGCTTTCCATATTTCATAGCCTGAATCTGAGAATTATTAATAGGTTTAGATTGAACAAAAGATTGTTGAATAGCATCAATTTGCTCAGAATTTATTTCTTCTTCTTCTTCGGAATTATCCTTAAAAGAAGTATCATCATCAGTTAAAGGTTTATTAATAACCTGTAGTTGATGATGTTTCTTTTCAGATTGCTGAAGTATTTCTTTTGTAAATTGTTGCTTTGCGTAAACTATTAATTCACGTAATGTCATTTCTTCAGCATTAATTGTCTGAAGATTAGTTTTTTTAAACTGAGCTATTAGCTCTTTGATGTCTTCTCTAGTAACTTCAGGAGTTTTCCTGACTTTAAAATCTTTTACCTCAAGTGGAGGTTTTAATGAAATATTAGAAGTCTCCTTTAAGGAAGATTTTCCAGTTGGAGTAGAAAAATCTAATTTTTTTATTACATCAATTTGATGTAAAACTTTATCTAAAGCCGTTTCAATTCTAGTCAATTGTTGACCCATTACTTGAATAGAAATATTAATATAATTATTTTTTTAATTACCTTTTGTAATTCTTTAATTATTACTTCTTTACTTTCAATAGTAGAAATGAAAGAAGTGGCATCAATTTTTTCCGGCATATTTTTAACCGTGAGTTTTATTAACTCATTTGGAGGATACATAGATCTTGTTAAGCCACTGCTTGTGCCTTCATTAGTACTCCATACTTTATAGTATTCTTCTAACACATTAAATTGTGCTAATTCTTTAGTGACATGGTCATGAACAAACCAGTCAGTAAAAGGTATTAGACATTTTGATCTTTCTAGATGATTGTAAAATTCATCTTTTAACTCATATCTCTTTTGAAGAGAATATGTTTTCTCAAACCATTTACGGAAATTTTTATCTTCATAGTACATTCTATTGAGAATGTCCCGTACTTCTTTATTGGTTGTAAAAACCATTAAATAGAAGTAAATTCCATTTCCGACATTGTCGGTGAGTTCTCTTTATTTTTTCCCTTATACAAGGAATGAGCTATTGCATAATAAGATTTATGAACAACCTCTTAATTTCTATAGTTTTTACATGTGTGTATAAGAAGTAGAACCTCAATTGCATGATGGATAAACCATTAGCAATAGGAACTAATAAGAGAGCTCTTACTAAGGGTAAATCTTTGAAGAATGCTCAAAATGTCGAGTATCCCTCTGAAATGGAGGAACTTAATAAATGGACAATTCCAAATGTAAAGCCAAAAAAAATTTACCAAATAGGTACTTTTGACTTTAAATCATCCATTTCCATTAAAACAATGGAAAGAACTATTTCTGTGAATAACACAGAACATTCGCTTAAATTAATAAGTGAAGAAGATATTGGGTAAGTTAGAGAGGCCTATAATTATGTTCATATTGGACTAATTCAAATTGCATTTAAACCTTTAACTCTACCAGGGTTAAATGCTTCAATTATGATATCTCTTAGAGATGCCAGATGTTTAGACTGGAGTCAATCCTTAATGGGAGTAATGCAAACTAGTCTTTGCCATGGTCCAGTTTATTTTAATGTTTATCCAAATTTAACTTTATCTCTAACAGATCATCATCTTTATGATGCTGTTACTCTCAATCTTAAAACAAATGGATATAATTTTCTTCCTGGATCTGAAACTATAGCAATTATCTATAGAGTTCATTATAAGGTAATGAATACCATTGCCCCTAAGGCTAAGCATATAACTAAGCCTGGGAAGACTACTTTGATTGAAACTAATTTGTTGACATCAAATGTAGCCACAAATAGAATAATAAGATGGGATGAAATTAACTTTCCCAAAGAATGGATTTTGAGTCAAGCTGTATTACCATAACCTATTGTGGATACAGAAATTGATCAAATAATTCAAACTCACGATGGTGAAGTGGAAGTAAGATTTACTCCACAAGACATATCGCGATTGTCGATATCTAGTAGAAAACATTTACCCTATAATGTGGTGAAAATTGTCAATGTAACGAATGTGTTGCAGACAAAGATGTTGACTACTACAAATCTATAGTAGAAATGAATGGTTTATCAATTAATACTTTAACTCTTGATGAGAAGAAAGAGATAATTGAAGCTTTGTTAAGGGATAATATTAATCCTGGAATAAAGATTAAAATAATTGATTTTATTGGTCAAGAAGAGGATAATATTCCGATTCAAAGTCCTACTGAAGCATATAATATGGCCGAAGTTCTTTCAACATAATAAAGATCATAACAACCTTATAATAACTGTCTCATCCTTCTTATCCTGTTCCAATTTGATGTAAAAACTATAGAAATTAAGAGGTTGTTCATAAATCTTATTATGCAAATTCTTTTGTTTTATGTAACTAATCAAGTTGTTTTTATACTATTCTATCGATAGTAAAGACCTAGCACGGCTGTCAACGATTTATGCCAACACACAGCCATCCCGGCAAATAAGGCAACGCGACTTTGATGCCGTTCCACTAAGTAGAAGACACATCTCTAGAATAGCTTTCGAACTCATCTCATGGTTAAATAAAACAACAGCTTTCAACATAATAAAGATCATAACAACCTTATAATAACTATATGTTTACATGTTTGCAAAGAAGTAGAATTACCTCAGCCTTGAGCCATCATGGCTCTGATACCAAATTGGAACAGGATAAGAAGGATGAGACGTCAAACGTTTAAGGGGAATTTTATTATCAGTAGAATAATATTACAGAGCACACAAGCTTATATATATATATATATCTATATATATATATATATATATATATATATATATATATATATATATATATATATATACTATTAAATATACATATATGTATATACTATACTATAATAAGTATATATATGTGCATTTTTATTATTTTATAAATATATTTATATATACTAAACTATATATATAGTTATATATGTTATATATATATATATATATATATATATATATATATATACACTTAATATATATATTATTAATATATATATGTAAGTTGTATTTTAATTTCCTTTTATATATATAAATATATATGTATAGTATATGTATATATGTATCATGGGTTATTATTTTTATTATGCATATATTATTTATAGTATTATATATTTTATTTCTATGCATATACAGTATATGTATATATATAAATACTATACCATTATATGTATTATCATGTATTATTTATATATATAGCTATATATGTAAATATATGTATATCTATAAATATATACATATGCATTTTTATTATACATATAAATATATATATTATTATATAAACATATGTTATTATTTTACTTACCATTTATGTTTATATAAATATGTATATGTATTTATATTATAAAATGATAAGTATATAAATACTATATTTGTATATTTATATTTATATGTTATAAATATGTATATGTATGTATGTACTAATTATGTATATATTATGACTTTACATAAGTATAAATAATATAAATACTATATACTATTCAATGTACGCATTTTTAATATTTACGAATCCTGTACATCTTGAACAGAGTACCCCTACGAGGCAGTCAGTGACCCCAGGTCACAGTACCCCTCAGACTTGACTGCAAGAACAGGTTCTTGGTACTTCCTGCATAGAGGCGTAGGCAAGTATACCTTGCCAAGTTTTACTGCTTAAATTTATTTAACTACTGTATGTTATTTTCAGTAGACTTACATATAACTGTTGTATCTGAGACTGCCTCGGGTACCGTCAACAAGTGCGTTGACAAGTAGTATAATTAACTTAGTCCTTAGCATACTTACCTGACAGCTGCGAGGGTATCCTAATATCCTCCTAGACCCTAACACTTATACACGAAACAAGGTTGCACTTCATTTTTGGGATGCAAGTTGCGTACTCGATTAGCTACCAGTACGTGTGACGTGCATCACGGCTTAGCACGAAAGAAGGAATATTCAAGAAGTTATGACTGGCATTTAGTTACGTAGTTTACACGTTGTGGATTCGACTTGTATTACCGCATTGGGCGGGAAGAACAACTAATAGGCGTATGAGACACCCACCTCTTTATACAAGATACCGCACTCGACGGAGTGATACGGACGTTATATATATATTACGGTTACCATGCTCTTCGGAGATGGGGTATTGCAGAGTGCCCTTGAACGGGGGCATATGTGGCATATACTAGCCAGTCACTACGGTTGGTAAATTACGTCAGCATATGTCTAGCCCACACTTTTCTATACGTACTAGGTTGTCTCACATTGCATTCACTTAGATGGCTAGTACACCCTCTATTTATTTATTCAGTATTTATACACATTGCATGCTTTTATGTATCTTGTTATGTCCCACTGAGGACCTGGTTCCCTTCCTGATTTAGATGAGGCCTTCTACCCCACTGTGTCTGGACCTGGACAGGAGACGGGATATGCCCCTGAGGAAGAGATAGAAGTGCTGCCATCAGAGTCTGCCTGATACTTGGTAGTCAATGCCCCTGGAGCTGGAGCTACATATCAGATAGACGATGCCCTAGTCTATTTTATTTTTACTTATCTTTTATAGTGGGTTTGTTCCCACAAGACTTTATCTGATTTGTATTATGACATTTCAGACTTAACATCTATATATTCAGTATTTATTTTCTGATATTTTTGTGGATGAGATTAGACTTTACCTGTACTAGACTTGTAGTATTTTAGGACAGCGTAGCACGTTCCTTTGAGTCCATTAAATTGGATAATCCCTTAGTGACGTGTCAGCTGGCCAATGCCACGTGGCTTGGTTCCTTATATTTTGGGACTGGAACGTGACATGGTTTTAGTGGTGGCCCATGCAGGTCCAGTTAATTGCTAGTGGTATGATAACATGCCCAGCAAACCTGCAATAGAATAGGAATACTAGGTCTCATCCACACTGACTTTATCCTTATAAATTTTTGCATCCTGCTTGATTATTATTTCCTTCGTACTTTTCTAATTTATCTATCTTCTTCAGAAATATGGATATACCCAGTGGACAATCGATTGATGGGGCTGACCAAGCAACAGACCCCTCGCCTGATGTCTAAGGAACCCCGACCACCACGAGAGACCAATCCCCGAGAAGGATGCTGGTCTACCCGACGACCCCGTACCTTCAACAGAGCCCTGCCCAGGAAGCAACACCCGCCCAGCAAGAAGGGCAAACTTCCCAGGCACCAACACCGCAGGCGGAGACACCTTTGCCTCCACCTCCAGCCCTTCCTACCTTGATGCCACAGCTTGAGGGCCAACCTCAAATATTCCAGTTCCTCCAAGCCATGTTGCAGACTCAGTGGCAACAGACTGAAGCCCTGAGACAGGCTCAGTGGCAACAAACTGAAGCCCTGAGACAGAGCTTGATGACGGCTCTAGAAAGAACAACTGCCCTAGCACCAGTACTTGTCCAACCAGCTGGCACTGTCCGAGACTTTCATCGGATGGTCCCGGGAACCTTTTCAGGCAGCGAAACCCCGAAAAAAAATCTCAGACTGGATCTCCAACACGGAAATGCTGCTAGAAGGATCACAGCTTCACCCCGACCTATGGATGACCGCGGTGAGGGCCCAACTAAAAGGCAACGCCCATCACTGGTGGGACTCAATAGAGCATAGCATCGGCAGGAACCATACTTGGGAGCAATTCCTAGAGTACTTCAATGCAAAGTACTTCCCAGCCACGGTCAGAAATGCCTTGTATTCCCAGTTTCTACACCTGGAACAAGGGAACATGACCGTCGACGCCTACGACGCAGAATTCAGTCGGCTTATTCGATTTGGGGCCATCCTAATACCTAACGAGCTGGAGAAGGCCATGAGGTTCCATCACGGCCTTAACTTCGAGCTCCAAGGGTATACTACGACGCAGTCGAGGATCTCCTACGAGGAGGTTCTTTCAGAGGCAAGAATACAAGAAGCCATTGGCCGAGGAGCAAGACGCTTTAACCCCACCATACCAGCCAGAAATCAGCCCAGAGAAGGAGGACCAATCCGTCACCCGGGAAATCAGACACAATACCAGACGGGGCCATATCAAAGCAAGGAGCTCCCGACTTGTCACCATTGTGGCAAGAAGGAACATTATGACAAAAACTGTCGACGAAAGTATGGACTATGCCTAGTATGTGGAGCAAGTCAACATAAGGCCAAAGACTGCCCACAACACAGAGAGGCAATACCCCAGAACGGGCAAAGACCAGCAGCACCAGCCCAGAGAATGCTACCCTCTATTGGAGGTCAGCATCCCCCAACATCTGGAAAATTTCAGAGGGGACCACCCTTGGTCACCCAGGAAGCACAGTACAACCAAGCCAGACAACAGACCGAAGGGCAAGGACACGGACAGACCTTTGCACTAGAAGCAGTTGCTGAGGAGCCGGAAGGTGAAACCATTGCAGGTACCATTTTAGTTACATCAGTACCGACAACCGCATTATTTGATTCTGGTGCTACACTGTCTTGCATATCTAGTAGTTTCTGTCATGACCCGTACCCGGTTTAGGGGTACGAGTGCGTGGGTACGTCCAGCCTACGCCGCAGCATCGGCGGTAGAACGCTGTCAAGGTCTTGATACTATCTAAATACTGTCACGCAAGCATCCAATCTCCATTAGGAGGTACGGATGACACAAATAAGATGAACACATACTCAATCACAGGATTACAGCACGATAAGATTTCGAATAGAAATTAAAATTAAACACAACACAAGTCCACAAGTAATATTCTAACTCAACAATATCCAAGAATCATCAAAATGCCGGAGACAAATCCGGTACCAAATAGACTGTTAAAAGAACTAACTAAAAATAGTAATTTCCAGCTAGACCTCCTGGAATCACAACTACTATCAAGTCTGCAGCTACTCACCATAAGTGTCAGACAGCGGTCCTCTAAGGCATAGTCTGGAAAAATATTTCCAGTCAGGAAGGAGCAAAGCACAATCTCAAATAACAGTTCCATTAATTGGTAATGTCTATAATACAATAAAACATGTCATGCTAGCTACTGAGAAGACAGTGAAATAAATGCAATGGCAATTTAAGAGAGACAGGCAATGTAAAGAGACAGGCAATAGGCAATATGATACAGTCAGTGCATGTATGAAAATAAAAGAACAAGGAACAGTATCATATACGGGTGATGTAGTATATGATTTAAATAGGGAACTGTAATCTATTCTAAGTGTTTGAAATAGTAGTTTCAAAATATGATCGGCTTGGGAACATGTACGATAGCTACAGGGACTGGCTAATCATGGGTGAAGAGCATGATTAACACTTACAATTTCTATACTACAATAAGAGGTTTTTGATCATATTTCTTACTAACTACTTCCCCGCCCCCAACTAGTACTGTGGATCCAACCATGACACGTCACGATACACGAGCAAGTCAAGTCTATCATGTACGATGTCTAAATATACATGTCGTGTACAATGTCAATACGATAATCAAGATAACATCTCATGACTGCAGATCCAAGCTATACTAGTCCGTGTAGCACAGTGTCAAGGATTCAGTTGTAACATTTCAAGATTGTTGAATTTATAGAAATTATCAAGAATTGGAAATTATCAGAGAATGTACTTGCCTTGGGTCCTTAGCTGGTATTTATGGATGTCCTGTTCCAGAGTATCCCCTGGGTAAACCAACAGTCCTAAAAACATATCACAATAACACTTGTATCAGGGGCTATACTAACACACAATAGAAATACACTGGCCTCAGGGCTATGCCAGGCAGGGCACTAGTCGACTAGGGTCATCTAATAGGAATTCTTATATACATATCTTAATAACATATATATACTTACAATATATCTATATATATCAAATTAAATACATATGCAATGTATATATATATTAAAAATATACTAAAGGTTATACAAAATATATCTACACATACGAATTAACAAAATACACACATAGACTAATTACATGTATATACTCATATATACCAATTAAAATATACAATACTATATCCAGGTAAATATACCAATTTATACTATATATACAAGCCAATACGAAAATATAATCTACATATATATATACCAAAATACGGTTTTATATATACCAATTTATATAATACAACACATAATATTAAATACTAAAACATACATTAACATGTATTATATGTATACAGACAATTTATACACATATATGTTTAATACTTATTTATAATAAAATACATTTTAATATACATATATAGGAAAATAGAGAAATACGCAAGATATATACATATATATATCTATATATATATAATATATATACACTAAGTAGAAATACACTATATACACATCTTACACATTATTTAAATTTATACCAAAAATATATACATTACATTAACCATACTAATACATTAATTAAATATATATAGATGCTTAACATTAATTATATATATACAAATACACATACCTTAGTTATATATATACATTAACACATTATATATATATATACATTCTGTTTAATTATTAATTAATTAAATAATAGACAAATACATATACTAATTTAAATTATACTAGTATACTTGTATTAAATAGATATTACAAAATAAATCAATGTATATACATATACATATATATCTATATATACATATATATATATACATACCAATTAAATTAAATACATACCCATACATACACTTTAATTAAATATATACATTTTTATATATATTAATTTTACACTTACATGTACCTACACATTGATTTAATATATATAAATACATATATTAGTATATACATGAACGTATATACGTATGTATATATATATACATATATATATATATATATATATATAAATATATATATAAAGAGAAGGAAGGGAAGAGAAGAGAACTTACTGGGGGTGTCGACGGAGGCTCGCCGGCCGGAGGGATGCAGCAGGGAGGAGCAGCGGTGGTCGGCTGCAGGGTGCAGCGGCCCTCGGGGTGGCCGCCGGAGTCGGGTCGGCCGAACAGCAGGGAGCAAGGAGAGGTGGAGGAGGCTGATGGGGAGAGCCGCCGGATCTGTGCAGCGCCGGAGTTGGCTAGCTGGCCGGCCGGATGTAGGGAGGAGGCCAGCAGGAAGTCCACCGGAGGGATCAGCAGAGGGAGAAGATGTGGAGTTGATGGTGATGGCGGAGATGACAGTAGATGGTGGTGGTGGTGGGAGTTGTAGATGATGGTGGTGGTGGGAGTTGTAGATGATGGTGGTGGTCGGCCTGGAACTCGACAGCAGGGAGGAGCAAGGCCGCCGGAGTTCAGAGGGGCCGGCCCGGGGTTGAACACCGCAGGGAGTACGCAGAGGGAGGAGATGGGAGTGGTGTTGGCAGCAGGAGCAAGTGGAGGAGGAGGAGCAGTGGGAGAATGGGGGTGGAGCAGTCGGCGGCTGGAGTAGGCCGGCTGTAGGGGGTTCGGCCGAGAGCACAGGGCCGCCGGGAACAGTGTATGGGGGGATGAACAGTGTTTCCCCCCCCCCCCCTTTTAGTTCAAAATTCAAATGAAAAAGTAAGAAAGAAGAAGGAGAAGGAAGAGAAGAAGAAAAGAGAAGAAGAAGAGAAGAAGAAAATGAAAAGGGGAAGCCTACGGTTTGGTTTTGGATGATGGAGGTGGAGGCTTGTTTTTTTTGGGATTAGGGTTTCTCTAGGAAAGGGTGTTGATGGGACATGACATATATAGGGAGAGAGGATTTGATGAAGGGTTGTGATTGAACCCTTAGAATGAGTGGCTCAGATTTGACATGGAGAGAAAATAATTCATGGGGGATGAGGGTGAGAGATTTAATTAAAAATATTAGGTTCCCTCATTGTTTAAACAATTGGTTGTTGACACAAAATACAAATTTGCAATTTAGCCCCCTTAAATTTGGGAAATTGCACAAACACATGAAATGACAAAAATTTGGCGGGCGATTCGGGGTCCGGTATTTTGTAGGGTCAGGGGGCGCTGCAAAATGGGTATGGGCTGAATTTGCAGGGCCCTGGAATTAATTTGGAATTTCAGAATCAGATAAAATGGTATCCTCAAATTAAATAGAAATAAATGCAAGTTGTGTTCAACAATTAATTAGGAGTACATGGAGCCAAAATCAGGTCAGGTCATCAATACCAATAATGAAGAAGACTCAGAACAGAATATTACCCTAATTTGGGCCGCACGAAAAATAGGTCAAGATGGCCTCCAATTTTCGATTGGAACGCACAACGATACAAAAATAGGAAATTAAAAATAACGTCCGCGACGATTTTTGTGCGGCTAGAAATAATGCACAGCGAGCATAACTATGAGTTGCAAAAATAGCAGAATTGAAGGCGGGCATGTCTAGGGCAAGATTGTGAAATTTGTTGGAAGACAAAAGTCTGGATAATGCTCCAAATATCGAAGCAAAGGCAATTGCGCAAAATATTAAATAAAATACGGTAATTAATTACAATCTCCAAATATCAAATTCTAAATAAAATAATAAAATCCAGAATTCTATAATTCGGACAGGGGTTCGTCTACTGGGCTTCTAGGTCTAGTCTGCTAGCTAAAATAAAATAATTAATACTGCATATAATTATATATTTAATTACACATCGCACAAAATTATTTAAATCAAATACGCTATCATACAATTAATTAATTATAACTACAATAATATTAAATATTATAAAAAGTCGAAATTATCCCTGTTTTCGGAATGTGGTAGTGACAAGTCTACCCACCTTAAAAGAATTTTTTTCTCGAAATTAAAATCCTCAAAGTAGAGTTTATTCATACACATTATTATTCCCTCAAATTTTAAATTCATCATACATGAAATTAGTTAATAATCCACAATGTCCTCTCACAATTTCAAAAATTCTGAATTATTTATATTCCTGAAAAAAATCCTCAAAATAGAATCAAAGTCCCTTTTTATTAAAATTTCCTTGAAAGTTTTGAGTTAATAATTCAATACCCGGAATTTAATATCCACTCCTCAAATACTCAACAATATGATATTTAAGGATTCTCCAAATGTTACATCCAAATATAAAGTTCTAAAATTCATAACTTGCAATTAAATAAATACATTGATAAATCTCCCAAAATTTCCTAATTAATAACCAACTTAAACATGTCATAATCTTTCCTGGAATTAATAAACCACCAATTATGCCATGTTAATTTCTTAACCATTTATTTAAATCAATATTCATCCTCGAATTTTAATCATCTTGTTCCTCTTGTCAAGTCATAGCTCCTTCATGAATCTTCACTACAGTCAACACCAATAATCACGGTCTAAGAAAATTCTATCTATAGTTATACCACATACAATCTAGGGGGAACATACACGGTTATGGTCTCATTTGTTATGGTGTTGCAGTCTATGCATCAGGGGTACTACTAACTACATTCTAACAAGAAAATCATGCATACAACTATTGTACTAAGCAATCAATCAATCAAATAGGTAGGAACAGAATAAAGGAAAGAACAGAAACTGCTAACACATTACCTGCAGTATCGGTCTCCTCGACCGTCATCGCAAATGCCCGCCCTGCTGGGGTGGTTCCCTTTGCGGGTGCTGAGCAATATACGGTTCCACAGGTAGCCTAACTGGATCTCTATAATCTGAAACTGCGTGTTGGCTGAGAAGATAAGGGGCTAGAAGACAATCCCTTACTCGATGTCCCGCAGCGCCGCAGTGCAAACAAAGTCCTAGCCTCGTTCTACAGCTCTCCCAAAGGTGACCTGGCTTCTTACAGAAGTGACAAGTTCGTTGATCCTGCTGTACAGGAACTGGTGCCGGGTACTGCTGTTGATGCTGAAATGTCCATGGTTGTTGCTGAATATGAAATGGTACTTGGTACTGCTGTTGGTGCTGAATACGGGGATGCTTGGCCGGTCCTGCGCTATCATTCGTATCTCCAAACGTGTCGTGACTCCTCTTAGGCCTGAGATCCAGATCCTCTTCTGCGATCTGAGCATCCATTAAGATAGCCTCATAGGTAGCGGTACGACGACCAGAAGTGCGCGACTTAATCTCTCTTGTCAGTCCCTTTCTAAATTTCCGGGCTCGATCTCCTGGGTCCCGAATCATAGACGATGCAAAATGGCTCAATCTATAAAATTCTGCAGCGTACTCGTCGACCGACATGTTTTCTTGAACTAAGTCATGAAACTGACTTTCCAAGGTTCCCAATGCCACGTCGGGAAAGAACTTCTCTTTGAAGAGTTCCTTGAAGGTCTCCCAAGTAAGTCCTTGTGCAGTAATTCTCGGCTCCGTACGATACCACGTGAGTGCGATATCGAACATCTGACTTCCAGCGGCTTCTATCTACAAGTTCTCCGGAATCTGGGTCAATCGCAGGCTTCTCTCTATATCCTCTAGCCAGTCGTCATCGTAGAGTATCCCTTCGGTGCCTTTGAACTCTCGAGGCATTATCCTTTTGAAATCCACTATAGTGCCTGATTTCTGCTGTTGCTGGCCAGGAAACTGCTGGTACCGTGCTACTTTCTCCAAAGCTTGGAGAGTCACTTAATGAGCATTCTCCATGTTTTCTTTCATCAGCTCGGTTTGTGCCTGGTACGCTTCTGCTTGCACCCTCTGAGCCTCAGCTTGAACTCGCTGAGCGTCTGCCGTCACTCTCTGGGCATCTACCATGCCTTGGATCAAGGTAAACATCTGCGTTCCGTCAATGGGCAAACCTCCGGGAATCGGAGTCGGTGGAGGAGGAAGGTTGTCCGTCACAGCTGCGGCAATCTTCTTAACAGGTGGGGGAGGAGGATCACCTACGTGCATCGGAGATATAGGAGGAACTACGGTTGTCTGTCCATCAGGTAGAGAGGTGGCAGACCCCTCTAAAGCTGATGTTCCCGCTCTCATAGACCTTGTCTGCGACGACATCCTGAAGACAGATCCCAAAGAATCAATTTAGGCAAAATACGATATCATCAAGGAAGGACAGTACAGTTCTAAGGAAGCAACATTCAAGATAAATAGATTGGAAGAAAAATCCTAGTTGTGATTGCACAGGTCAAAGATGCATCCATGGTCTGATATCTCTATCCCCTAGGTATCACGGTTCTATCACAAACACACTCACTGCTAGCTTCCTTACCTACTGCAACAGTTGATGCTAGTTATTCTTATCACCCAAGTGCATATCAAATGCAACACTCTTTACTAAATACTGCTCTCTCTAATACAATCTTAAATGGACACCCAAGTCAGTTTGCAGTGGAATCACTATCATGCTCAAGCCGACAGATCCTTACACATGCATCCCATCTACTTATATACTAATATATCTCTTCCACTATAAGATTTTTATCCTCAAAATAAATTCCTCAAAATAACTCCTCGAATAAATTTTAAAGTAAAATGCATATACTTTCCTCAAGATCAATTATCTAAATACTGGAGTGAAAAACTTAATCACAAAAAATCCTTACAGACTTGTCTAGGTTCATTGAATCGAATCTGAATCCTCAAAAATAAAATTTTAATAACATAATATCTCAACTTCTCAAAATTCAAAAATGCAATTCATTTTCAATCTTCAAATTATAATTTAAATCCATATCTAGTAGTCCAATAGCCCTAGTGTTAATTTTTCTCACTGTCCTCATCGACATGCGTCATCAGATAATACCATAAATCAGTCTGTAAATTTATCTTAATATGAAATCAAACTATATGATGAAACCAAGATCCTAATTTAATACCTGATCAACAATCAACAAGTGAGAATGGACGTAACAAGGGAATGATTTTAAATTGGAAATTATAACAAAATTCTCAGGGGTCATCCCAGGAATCTCTCAAGGAATTGTGATTGAGTATTCGCTCTCGTCCTAGTATCCTATGTCCTAGATCCTATCGCAGGCACGCAGTAGGGTAACAAAGATGCCACACTACTACGACATCGCACAACTCGCGAGGTCAGACCTGCATGGGCCACCACTAAAAATGTGTCACGAACCGTACCCGGTTTAGGGGCACGAGTGCGTGGGTACGTCCAGCCTACGCCGCAGCATCGGCGGTAGAACGCTATCAAGGTCTTGATACTATCTAACTACTGTCACGCAAGCATCCAATCTCCATTAGGAGGTACGGATGACACAAATAAGATGAACACATACTCAATCACAGGATTACAGCACGATAAGATTTCGAATAGAAATTAAAATTAAACACAACATAAGTCCACAAGTAATATTCTAACTTAACAATATCCAAGAATCATCAAAATGCCGGAGACAAATCTGGTACCAAATAGACTGTTAAAAGAACTAACTAAAAATAATAATTTCCAGCTAGACCTCCTGGAATCACAACTACTATCAAGTCTGCAGCTACTCACCATAAGTGTCAGACAGCGGTCCTCTAAGGCATAGTCTGGAAAAATATTTCCAGTCAGGAAGGAGCAAAGCACAATCTCAAATAATAGTTCCATTAATTGGTAATGTCTATAATATAATAAAACATGTCATGCTAGCTACTGAGAAGACAGTGAAATAAATGCAATGGCAATTTAAGAGAGACAGGCAATGTAAAGAGACAGGCAATAGGCAATATGATACAGTCAGTGCATGTATGAAAATGAAAGAACAAGGAACAGTATCATATACGGGTGATGTAGTATATGATTTAAATAGGGAACTGTAATCTATTCTAAGTGTTTGAAATAGTAGTTTCAAAATGTGATCGGCTTGGGAACATGTACGATAGCTACAGGGCCTGGCTAATCATGGGTGAAGAGCATGATTAACACTTACAATTTCTATACTACAATAAGAGGTTTTTGATCACATTTCTTACTAACTACTTCCCCGCCCCCAACTAGTACTGTGGATCCAACTATGACACGTCACGATACACGAGCAAGTCAAGTCTATCATGTACGATGTCTAAATATACATGTCGTATACAATGTCAATACGATAATCAAGATAACATCTCATGACTGCAGATCCAAGCTATACTAGTCCGTGTAGCACAGTGTCAAGGATTCAGTTGTAACATTTCATGATTGTTGAATTTATAAAAATTATCAAGAATTGGAAATTATCAGAGAATGTACTTGCCTTGGGTCCTTAGCTGGTATTTATGGATGTCCTGTTCCAGAGTATCCCCTGGGTAAACCAACAGTCCTAAAAACATATCACAATAACACTTGTATCAGGGGCTATACTAACACACAATAGAAATACACTGGCCTCAGGGCTATGCCAGGCAGGGCACTAGTCGACTAGGGTCATCTAATAGGAATTCTTATATACATATCTTAATAACATATATATACTTACAATATATCTATATATATCAAATTAAATACATATACAATGTATATATATATTAAAAATATACTAAAGGTTATACAAAATATATCTACACATACGAATTAACAAAATACACACATAGACTAATTACATGTATATACTCATATATACCAATTAAAATATACAATACTATATCCAGGTAAATATACCAATTTATACTATATATACAAGCCAATACGAAAATATAATCTACATATATATATACCAAAATACGGTTTTATATATACCAATTTATATAATACAACACATAATATTAAATACTAAAACATACATTAACATGTATTATATGTATACAGATAATTTATACACATATATGTTTAATACGTATTTATAATAAAATATATTTTAATATACATATATAGGAAAATAGAGAAATACGCAAGATATATACATATATATATCTATATATATATAATATATATACACTAAGTAGAAATACACTATATACACATCTTACACATTATTTAAATATATACCAAAAATATATACATTACATTAACCATACTAATACATTAATTAAATATATATAGATGCTTAACATTAATTATATATATACAAATACACATACCTTAGTTATATATATACATTAACACATTATATATATATATATACATTCTGTTTAATTATTAATTAATTAAATAATAGATAAATACATATACTAATTTAAATTATACTAGTATACTTGTATTAAATAGATATTACAAAATAAATCAATGTATATACATATACATATATATATATCTATATATACATATATATATATACATACCAATTAAATTAAATACATACCCATACATACACTTTAATTAAATATATACATTTACATATATATTAATTTTACACTTACATGTACCTACACATTGATTTAATATATACAAATACATATATTAGTATATACATGAACGTATATACGTATGTATATATATATACATATATATATATATATATATATATATATATATATATATAAAGAGAAGGAAGGGAAGAGAAGAGAACTTACTGGGGGTGTCGACGGAGGCTCGCCGGCCGGAGGGATGCAGCAGGGAGGAGCAGCGGTGGTCGGCTGCAGGGTGCAGCGGCCCTCGGGGTGGCCGCCGGAGTCGGTTCGGCCGAACAGCAGGAAGCAAGGAGAGGTGGAGGAGGCTGATGGGGAGAGCCGCCGGATCTGTGCAGCGCCGGAGTTGGCTAGCTGGCCGGCCGGATGTAGGGAGGAGGCCAGCGGGAAGTCCACCGGAGGGATCAGCAGAGGGAGGAGATGTGGAGTTGATGGTGATGGCGGAGATGACAGTAGATGGTGGTGGTGGTGGGAGTTGTAGATGATGGTGGTGGTGGGAGTTGTAGATGATGGTGGTGGTCGGCCTGGAACTCGACAGCAGGGAGGAGCAAGGCCGCCGGAGTTCAGAGGGGCCGGCCCGGGGTTGAACACCGCAGGGAGTACGCAGAGGGAGGAGATGGGAGTGGTGTTGGCAGCAGGAGCAAGGGGAGGAGGAGGAGCAGTGGGAGAATGGGGGTGGAGCAGTCGGCGGCTGGAGTAGGCCGGCTGTAGGGGGTTCGGCCGAGAGCACAGGGCCGCCGGGAACAATGTATGGGGGGATGAACAGTGTTTCCCCCCCCCTCCTTTTAGTTCAAAATTCAAATGAAAAAGTAAGAAAGAAGAAGGAGAAGGAAGAGAAGAAGAAGAGAAGAAGAAAATAAAAAGGGGAAGCCTACGGTTTGGTGTTGGATGATGGAGGTGGAGGCTTGTTTTTTTTGGGATTAGGGTTTCTCTAGGAAAGGGTGTTGATGGGACATGACATATATAGGGAGAGAGGATTTGATGAAGGGTTGTGATTGAACCCTTAGAATGAGTGGCTCAGATTTGACATGGAGAGAAAATAATTCATGGGGGATGAGGGTGAGAGATTTAATTAAAAATATTAGGTTCCCTCATTGTTTAAACAATTGGTTGTTGACACAAAATGCAAATTTGTAATTTAGCCCCCTTAAATTTGGGAAATTGCACAAACACATGAAATGACGAAAATTTGGCGGGCGATTCGGGGTCCGGTGTTTTGTAGGGTCAGGGGGCGCTGCAAGATGGGTATGGGCTGAATTTGCAGGGCACTGGAATTAATTTGGAATTTCAGAATCAGATAAAATGGTATCCTCAAATTAAATAGAAATAAATGCAAGTTGTGTTCAACAATTAATTAGGAGTACATAGAGCCAAAATCAGGTCAGGTCATCAATACCAATAATGAAGAAAACTCAGAACAGAATATTACCCTAATTTGGGCCGCACGAAAAATAGGTCAAGATGGCCTCCAATTTTCGATTGGAACGCACAACGATACAAAAATAGGAAATTAAAAATAACGTCCGCGACGATTTTTGTGCGGCTAGAAATAATGCACAGCGAGCATAACTATGAGTTGCAAAAATAGCAGAATTGAAGGCGGGCATGTCTAGGGCAAGATTGTAAAATTTGTTGGAAGACAAAACTCTGGATAATGCTCCAAATATCGAAGCAAAGGCAATTGCGCAAAATATTAAATAAAATACGGTAATTAATTACAATCTCCAAATATCAAATTCTAAATAAAATAATAAAATCCAGAATTCTATAATTCGGACAGGGGTTCGTCTACTGGGCTTCTAGGTCTAGTCTGCTAGCTAAAATAAAATAATTAACACTGCATATAATTATATATTTAATTACACATCGCACAAAATTATTTAAATCAAATACGCTATCATGCAATTAATTAATTATAACTACAATAATATTAAATATTGTAAAAAGTCGAAATTACCCCTGTTTTCGGAATATGGTAGTGACAGTTTCGTAGCCATGCACAAACTAGCCACTTCCCCACTGCCTAAGTGCTGGAAAATTTTTACCAGAGTAGGCACCGTACCAATTACCAGCACTATTAGAACGTGCTCGGTAGTCGTGTAGAGAGATGAGAACGCAATTCTTGGTACTTCCAATGCCAAACTTTGACGTTGTCTTAGGCATAGACTGGTTAAGCCAGTACAATGTTATACTTGACTGTGGGAAGAGAAGCATTATCTTTAGACCACTAGGTTACCCGAAATTCAAGTACATACGGGTATAGATAGGGTATAGATAGTACCTAGGATAGCAAATCATAGTGGTTAACCCCTAGTTACCCGGTAACTTACAGTATCCGACCTAAATTATTTTCCCACCTTCTAGATAATATTCAGGACTAAGCTAAAACAGATAGATAGATTGCTAGACATTGATTGCTAGGCTCAAACATATGAATGAAGTGATAGCTGAGTACTACAGGTAGTTTCCAAATTAGATTGAAGAAGAAAGTATCGACAGATGTTAACTTTGAGTTGGATATCGTGAACCACCAATAATATACGACCAGTTGTAAACCTGATGGTACCCATATAGTTTGGATAAAGGGTACACATGGAGTAAAGTAAGAGAAACCTCAGGTTCAAGGTAAAAAGGGTAGAGTGACAACAAGATGAGATTCGTGACAAATACCTGACCTGAATTGATCGTTCGTACGATGGAGAAAGTAAAGAAGATCCAAGGATACCTACGAGTAACGCAGGACAGACAGAAGCATTGGGCAACGTACATCGACGACCTCTAGAGTTCCAAGTGGGAGAGAATGTGTTTTTGAAGATCTCACCTACTTAAGGAACTATCAGATTTGGAGAAAGAGGAAAACTGAGTCCGAGGTACATCGGACTCTTCGAAGTGTTGGAACGCATCGGAGAAATTGCTTACAAGCTAGTCTTACCTCGGACATTGGAAGAAGTACATAAAATCTTCCACGTATCTCAGCTAAGGAGGTACATTCCAGACCCAAGTCATGTGCTGGACCATTCAGAGATCACCACCAGCCCAAGTTTATCATACCATGAGGAACCCGTAGAGATCTTAGATCGAAGCGAGAAGGTGTTGCGAGGCCAGACTATCCCTCTAGTTTGTATTGCATGGAGACATCATGCACCAGGCAAGTCAACCTGGGAACGAGAAGAGGATATTCGACAACGTTTCCCCCATCTATTCTAAAACCAGGGTATGTCCTAATATTTCAAATCAATCTTTAGTTCTCATTATAGGTCTATTTTTATTTCGAGGACGAAATATTCTAAGGAGGGTAGATTGTAAACTCCCTCAACCAGATTTTAGTATTTAATAATAATTTAGGATTATTTCTAGCTAATTAGAATTATTGCAACTTTTTTAAATTTATTTTGCTTACATATCCTATTGAATTGTGCACCTGTCCATCACCTAATTATTAGAGCATTACACTAGCTGTTATCCCCAAACAAAGTTCACATGCCTCTCCTAGACATGTTAGACTATTTTTCTGAACTTTGTGCAACTCCCTGATACTTTGTTTTGAGCCTCGTTTGAGACGCACAAATATCGTTACAAACGTCCGTATTTATTTATTAATTTATTTCCTGCTCTATACCCATCTCTGTTCCAACAGACATTAGAGGCCCAGCAGGTACCTGTATTGCCCAACCAAAAATATGTTAATATTCTACACTGAGCATACTATATTTAGTATTTTGACACCGTACTGAAATTATGGCCCTACCTGCCTCTAAATAAATAGTGAACACCGTGCGCATTAATTATTAATTAATTAATACGGTGACCCGTATCACCCAAGAACCAGGCCCAGCCCCTGCCCAGGCTCACCCCCACCCCCCAAGGCCCTCCCCCAGCTTTTCCCTCAATTCTGTGAATTTTAGCAATTTTAGGAATAGGGTATTTTTCCAGATAAATTGCGTAATTGCACAATTTCCTAATTTTAGGACCTTTATGCAATTTATGAAATTACAGGGGTTTTTCTGCAAATTTTCAGTGTGAGGTGTCAACACCTCATTGGCCGGTGAACCTACACCGTCCATTTGGACGTGGGTCCCACCCAAAAATATCCTAGAAATATCTCAGAATATCTAAATAGATATTTTAATGCATAATTACCTAAATACCCTTAAACTTTACCCTATTTACATAAAATGCCATTGAACCCTAACCCTATTTAAACCCGAGCACCCCCCCCATTTCCGAACTCACCCCACCCTCACCCCGGCCACCCTCCGCCCACCGGACCTCCGCCGGACGCTTCGCCACCTCCCCGGCCTCCCCTCCGACCACTGCACCCCGCCCTAGCCACCGCCACCCGCCGCCAACATCAACCACACCACCATCACCAACAACAGCAACATCACCACCCCGACCACCCGACGTCCTAAAAATCCACCACCCGCCGTCGTGGACCACCGCCGCCACCCCCATCCGCTTTGCCACCCTCTACCGGAGGACCCTGCCCCCACCACCCCACGACACCCCCAGCCACCGTCAACTCCCCCGCAGATCCTCCCCGACCACCCGACCACCAGCTCAGCCGACCCACCCGACCCCCTCGAACAGCCACCACCACCGCCTCTGACATCCGCCACCACCCCCGAACGCTTCGCCGCCCCCCTCCTCCGCCACCCTGACCGCCTGCACCGCCGCCTCCGCCGCCGCTGTTGCTGTTGCTGCTGACAGCCACATTTGCTGTGGCCGTCGTCCCGGCCAGCTACCGCCCGATCCGTCGCCGTCCTCCCACCGGCGACGAGCCCAGTGGGCCCCTGTCTGACAGGTATACCCCCCCCTCTTAAATACGTATATACGTAGTAAATTATATGTATATGTATATATGTATATATATATGTATATATATCTATATATTTATATATATTAATATATATATATTATTATATATATTTAATTATATATTATATTATAAATACTGTATAGAGTATATATATATATATATTTATTATGTATTTAAATATGTATATTTATGTATATAAATATATATCTATGTATATTTATACATATATATTTATATATAATGTATTATGTATATATTTATATATATATATATATATATATATTATGTAATATATAATTATTATTATATTATTTTATTATACTGTATATATACAGTATGTATATACTATTATTAATTATGTATATATATATGTATTTTGTATTATTTTATGTATATATATATATATATATATATGTATTATTTTATGTATATATATATATATATATATATATATACATATATATATATATATATATATATATATATATATATATATATATATATATATATATATATATATATATATATATATATATATATATATATATATATATATATATATATGTATACATATGTATTATTATATAAATATATTTATATATATATTCTAATTATATATTATACAATATATACTATATATACTACTATATACATATATACGTATTTATATATATATATACTATGTATATATATATATATATATATATATATATATATATATATATATATATATATATATATATATATATATATATATATATATACTATTAAATATACATATATGTATATACTATACTATAATCAGTATATATATATGTGCATTTTTATTATTTTATAAATATATTTATATATACTAAACTATATATATATATATATATATATATATATATATATATATATATATATATATCATATTTATATATATACACTTAATATATATATTATTAATATATATATGTAAGTTGTATTTTAATTTCCTTTTATATATATAAATATATATGTATATTATATGTATATATGTATCATGGGTTATTATTTTTATTATGCATATATTATTTATAGTATTATATATTTTATTTCTATGCATATAAGTATATGTATATATATAAATACTATACCATTATATGTATTTTCATGTATTATTTATATATATAGCTATATATGTATATCTATAAATATATACATATGCATTTTTGTTATACATATAAATATATATATTATTATATAAACATATGTTATTATTTTACTTACCATTTATGTTTATATAAATATGTATATGTATTTATATTATAAAATAATAAGTATATAAATACTATATTTGTATATTTATATTTAAATGCTATAAATATGTATATGTATGTATGTACTAATTATGTATATATTATGACTTTACATAAGTATAAATAATATAAATACTATATACTATTTAATGTACGCATTTTTAATATTTACGAACCATGTACATCTTGAACAGAGTACCCCTATGACGCAGTCAGTGACCCCAGGTCACAGGACCCCTCAGACTTGACTGCAAGAACAGGTTCTTGGTACTTCCAGCACAGAGGCGTAGGCAAGTATACCTTGCCAAGTTTTACTACTTAAATTTATTTAACTATTGTATGTTATTTTCAGTAGACTTACATATAACTGTTGTATCTGAGACTGCCTCGGGTACCGTCAACAAGTGCGTTGACAAGTAGTATAATTAACTTAGTCCTTAGCATACTTACCTGACAGCTGCGAGGGTATCCTAATATCCTCCTAGACCCTAACACTTATACACGCAACAAGGTTGCACTTTATTTTTGGGATGCAAGTTGCGTACTCGATTAGCTACCAGTACGTGTGACGTGCATCACGGCTTAGCACGAAAGAAGGAATATTCAAGAGGTTATGACTGGCATTTAGTTACGTGGTTTACACGTTGTGGTTTCGACTTGTATTACCGCATTGGGCGGGGAGAACAACTAATAGGCGTATGGGACACCCACCTCTTTATACAAGATACCGCACTCGACGGAGTGATACGGACGTTATATATATATTACGGTTACTATGCTCTTCGGAGATGGGGTATTGCAGAGTGCCCTTGAACGGGGGCATATGTGGCATATACTAGCCAGTCACTACGGTTGGTGAATTACGTCAGCATATGTCTAGCCCACACTTTCCCATACGTACTAGGTTGTCTCATATTACATTCACTTAGATGGCTAGTACACCCTCTATTTATTTATTCAGTATTTATACACATGGCATGCTTTTATGTATCTTGTTATGTCCCACTGAGGACCTGGTTCCCTTTCAGATTTAGATGAGGCCTTCTACCCCACTGTGTCTGGACCTGGACAGGAGACGGGATATGCCCCTGAGGAAGAGATAGAAGTGCTGCCATCAGAGTCTGCCTGATACTTGGTAGTCAATGCCCCTGGAGCTGGAGCTACATATCAGATAGACGATGCCCTAGTCTATTTTATTTTTACTTATCTTTTGTAGTGGGTTTGTTCCCACAAGACTTTATCTGATTTGTATTATGATATTTCAGACTTAGCATCTACATATTCAGCACTTATTTTCTAATATTTTTGTGGATAAGATTAGACTTTACCTGTACTAGACTTGTAGTATTTTAGGACAGCGTAGCATGTTCCTTTGAGTCCATTAAATTGGATAATCTCTTAGTGACGTGTCAGTTGGCCAATGCCACGTGGATTGGTTCCTTATATTTTGGGACTGGGGCGTGACAGGGCGAGATGGTGATAGGAAAAGAATACTACTACTGCTACTCGCGTCATCTATTAGCATCGCGTGTATGCCATCCGGGTAGAATACCAATATATCCTCGTATCTGCTAAACTACCATATATATAATTCTACGTCTACTATGCACCTAAGATCTCGTGTCATATAGGGGGTCATGAGTATGAAATGACACATATAACTAAGGTCGTACCTGTATCTATGACTTTTTGTGCCTGCGCTCTCTTGTTTGTCATCATGAGTGCTTGGCCTATGGGGTATATCTAATACTATACGTGTATCAACTTATACTAAGCACGAACGTTCATCTTTCTAAAATAAGAAAAGACAGAAAATAATAATAAAGAGTTCAAGGATGATGTGATATAATACAAGTACGAGATTCAAAGGGATTAGAGAATTTGAAATGGAGTTGCCAAGGCAGTTGTGGATTGAAGTCTTATTTTGGTAAATTCCTATTCGCTTGTTCACATCAGAACAGTTATGTACCTGACATGATATACTCTGACCAGTCTAGAGGGCAAGTATATTTGTCTAACAAGTTGAGTCAACTATATCTCAATCCACGTAAAGTAGTGATACGAAGAGCGAACCAAGCACACTAAGGTTGATCAGACCATAATGCACTAATTCTGATTTAGACAATGTATTAGTGTGGCCCCCCAATAATACATGTGTCATGAACAAGCTCAATAAAAGAATAAGCTTGCAAAACTAGGCTATAATAGCAGCATAAGTCGAGGTAGTACAAAAAAATATAAGTACGCTTGATTATGATGGAGGAAGGTACAGAATAATTTAAGTTCACCAAGAAAATTGGTGTTGTGCCTCTATAGTTGCTATACTAATTTCGTGTCCAAGTCTAAAGTCAACCAAATGGGTGTATGGGCCTCTAAGTTCTACAGTCTAAATAAACACTAAAGTTCTATAGTCTAGATAAAAACTATCTTCTTATGCAAGCCTATAGTTGGTGTCATTCATTTATATTTCATTAATTGGTCAGAAGGACTATGTGATACTAGGTTATGAGGCATACTTACAAAGATTTAATTGATAGTGTTATTGAATACTAGAGTGTATATAACTGGTACAAGGTACCTTCCTAACCCCTATCAAGCACGAAGGAAAGATAAGATTGATATTGAGAAGGGATCAAGCAAGATGCAATGTAAGCAATCAAATAAGAATGCGGAACAAAATCAAGGGAGGTGATAATTAAGTGGATGAGATCCTATATTCTAATACTATGCGTAGGCTTGCTCGGTATAGTGACGTAACCGAGACAATATGCTCTCAACCTGCATGGACCACCACTAAAAATATGTCACGCCCCAGTTCCAAAATACGTAGGACCAGGAACACGTAAGCATGCCAGCCGTATGTGTATGGCAACTCCAATATATGGATACCATAATACACACATACGCTGTAATATGAACAAGAATTCATAAGTGGTATATAATTATCACAAGTCACAGGGCATACTAAATCTCATCCACGGAATCAAATAGAAATAAATAACCAATCAATTATATAACTGCATCTCAATATGAAGTATCAAAGAATGATAGTCGGGTGGAAACAAATTCACTGCCAAACTAGAATTTAAGAGAAACCACATAAGAACTTCTAATGAACAATAAGACTCGAAAAGAAGACCTCCTCGAAAGAGATAAGTAGTAAGTCCTGATCCGTGCTCCTGCCAATAGTCAAGATCGTCTACACCTGGAAAAGGATCAGGTCCTCAGAGGGACGTAACAAGATACATAGAAGCATGCCAATTTGAATACAGTAAACTTGCATAATAGGCAAAAAATATATAAGTACGTGGTACCAGAAAATCTATATAAATGCATAATGAGGACAACTTTTCGACGTATGGGCATCGATAGTTTACTCGATCTAAATCTCACAACTCACACACACGTCAGGGACATCAGAAATCGATATACCGCGGGGGTAGCGACCAGCGCGACTCAAGAAATCGACATACCGTGGGGGTAGTGACCAGCGCGACACACTACCGTAGTCATGCTAGATACTATGGTTTACCAGAGTGGTTATAGCCCATACTGATTGTCCTCCCCTCCCATTAAACTATCTGTCAAGTGTGTGTCAACATATATATATATATATATATATATATATATATATATATATATATATATATATAGTATATACTTATGACTGAAAGAAAACACACATGCAATGAATATACAAAAATATAATAAGCATGCAAAGTACTGTAAGCAATTTGGCAAGGTATACTTGCTTGGCAAGGAAGCTGCAAAGTATAAACGTCCAGGTGTCAAGTACACAAGAGTAGAAACTACGGCCTCAGAATAAAAGTCTTCGGATGCTGAAATAAACATCACCAACGTTCCCAGAATAAGCGAGATAGCTAGAAAATACTACCCTTTCGTCCAATTTGGACACAGGGGTAAAACAAAAATTTCAGGTCAAAACGGGGTCCACATGTAGCCCACTTTGAACCGAAAAGCGACCAGGGGTAAACTTCTCTAAATAGGACAAATTATAGGTTAAACCAATTCTAAACATCAATACGAACTCAACGGTACCTTCAATTTTGGATTCCGGTGAGCCGAACACAAATTCGTCCAAAAAGTCAACCGTAGGGCCCGCAAATAGGCGGCTTGGTCAACTGTCTCAGAATTGTGGAAAACATGGGTCACAGGACCAGCGCAATATCACGAGTCCAATGGCGTAAGTTTTGTCACATTCTGACGAGCGTACAATAAATGGTGCAGGATTTTGCAAAAGTCGCGATACGGGAACTTTTCGTTGATATAGGGTGATTTCGACGCGCACACGCGTCCAAATCAGTTTCTGTGAAAGCTAACACGTCTGGATATAGCATGCACTCCTTTCAGTGTAATTGGTACATGACGGGACGGTCCTGTTTGGTTGGGCGTGCTCCGTATCATAATTTTTTGTGTTTCAAAAATAAGTTTTTATGAATTTTCAACCTAATTTAATTTTGTATATAACAACAAATAAAATAATGTAATTGACAGGAAATAATCTCGGTTATATGGTCTTCACATATCAAGAAGAAAATCTAAGTTTAGATCTCCGTGGTGGGAGATACGAGTCCTTGAACATGGGTCATCATAACAGATTTCTGCAGCGTAAAAGTTATGGTTTTTCTCTAACTTGGCGTTAATTTTTACCTAGGGTTACGTTCCGATCGGTTGAAACTAATACACAGAGTTAGAAGAAGGTTAGGTCGAAAATATACCGATGAAAATGGGGTCAAATTTTGGTCACCAGATGGAACGAGAATCAGCGTGTGAACAGGGGTACGTTGCTGTTTGATTCAGCGGACTACTCGCGGACGTGGCCGTGCGGCTTCGGCGATCGCCGACGGCGGCACAGGCGGTCGCCGGCGCGGCTGTGGCGCTGGGCTGGCGGTCGACACGAAGATGGTGTGTGTGGGATGATTAGGTTTAGGGTTAGGGTTGAGGGTTTATATAGAGAGAGGCGGAGTGGGGAAGATAGCGGGTCACGGGTCACGGGTTGTGGGCTTAGTGAGTTGCTACTGTAGGTTATACGAAGGGTGGGGTTTTACTAGGTTGCGGCTGGGATTGGGATTTGCTATGGGCGTCGGGTGGGTTAGCAAGGGTTGGGAGTAGCTAGTTGTTTAGGGGGTTTAGATTAGATTAAGGACTAATAGATTTCTTTTTCTTTTTCTTTTCTTTTCTATTTACTATTTTATTATTATTTATTAATACTATTATTATAACTATTACTAATATTATTACTATTATTATTATTATTACAAATAACACTTATTATTATTAGTATATTATTATAACTATTATTATTATTATTATAATATTAAATAACTATTTATTATTTGCGTATATATTTAAGGTATATAGAAAAATGCATTTGTACCCAATTAAAATCTTAAAAATCTAACACTCTCCCACAAGGATCCTAAAATATTTTTGTGCAAAATTTCTAAATGAGTATTTATCTAGGAAATTGTCACTACCATATTTCAGATTAGGGGTATTTTTGTATTTTCATAATTTATGTGTAAATGATTGCATGATAATTAGTTATATTCAAATAATTATGATTTTATTTGATTGTTGCACTTTATCGTTGCTTCGATAATTAGAGCACTACACTAGCCATTGCCTTCAAACTAATTTTACACTCTTGTCCTAGATGTGCCAGACTTTATTTTGATCCTTGTGTGACTCATAACTATGCCTTATTGTGCTTCATTTTAGTCACACAACATTCATCGCAAATGACTATATTTAATTCTATAAAAATCTAACTTTGTATCCTTGTGCGTTCCAATCGAAATTGGAGACAGAATCTCGACCCATTTTGAGTAACCCAAATTAGGATAATATTCTATTCTGAGTCTTCTTCATTCATGACACTTGTGTCCCACTTATTTTCAGTCCCTTGTACTTCTAATTAATCTTAGAACACCTATTTCATTTATTTTAATTAAATTAAAACAATAAACCCCCACTTTGTGCAATTTTCTAATTGTTGGGCACTTTTATGCAAAAGTGCATTAAGGTGTCCACCCCATTGGACACGACACGTGAAGAAACCTATTTTTTCCTTCATGTGAATTTTTTCATAATTTTTGGGAGTGTGCAATGCAACATCAACCTCCTTAAACCATGGCCCTCCAAACCTTGAACCAATGCATCATAACCATTCATTTTAAATCCATTTGAATCCTAGCCCTTGAAAATATCCATGACAAGCCCTTTCCCCAAGGGTTTTGACCAAGCCTAATTCTAGGTCAACCCAAATACTACCTATATATAGTATTCCTTTACTTTACTTTTTTTTTCTTTTTAACCTAAGACTATACAGCCGATTCCTATTTTTTTCATCCACTGTTCCTATCTCCCTGCCGACTAATCCCAAATCGACTTTACCCCCTCCACGCCGAGCCACCCGCCTCCACCCGAGAAGCACCCTGCGGCCATCTGCATCTGAACCGACCGGAGAACCACCTGCTGTCTAGACCACCCGACTTCCAACTCGCTGAACGCTGTACTCGCCATCCTGCTGTCCAGACCGCCCAACTTTGACCCGTCGGACCTCCTCGACAACCGACCTCACGACTACACAGCATTTGAACTCGCCAGAAACTCACCAGAACTCGCCTGAAGCCAAAGACTCACCAGAACTCGCCTGAAGCCGGAGACATTGCCACCCGACTGCACCTGCACTCGACCGGATCTCGACCGGAGACGCTGCCAACCCGCTCGACTGAATCGAGCACTCCGTGATGACCTCGACACGTACGTCCCGTCCCGCATACACAGGTTCGAGCTCTCTCTTGCGTACATGTACACGTACGCACAGATGCATATTTTATTATTGTATGCATACGTATATTAATCTATGATAGTATACGCGTATTGTTGGTATATGGATATATATAATTAGTGTGTAAGTGTTAGTATACGTATTAGTATATATATAATATATAATTGGTATATATATATATATATATATATATATATAGTATATTTCTCAAATTAGTATATATACACATATGTATATGTATTGTATAAGTATTCTCTAGTATATGTTTAATATATATATATAGTATAAATTTAATTAGTGTATATACATATATCTATTATGTATGTAATTAATGGATATTAATGTTATTGCTAGATAATAATATGTATAATATGTATATGTACTAGATGACCCGAGTGTAACCACGAATACCCCGTAGTTACATTGGCATGTGACCATGTAATATGTTAGCAGACTGCCATAAGTACACCGACGTACTAGCAAGACCCGTATCATTGACTATCTGTTATGCACAGCAACTACAGACGTGATACCCCCTAGCATAGTCTCTGAGATTATTGTATTTTGATTATGTGTGTTAGTGTAATATCTGATGCAATATTGTATTATATGATATGTCTATAGGACTGTTGGATCATTCAGACGATACTTTAGAAACAGGACATTGGTATTGCCAGCTAAGGACCACAGGCGAGTACATTCTCTGACAGTTTCCATTATGTTGAATATCTCTATAATTCTAGTTGTATAGCGTAATATTTCTGACACTGTTGCTTACACAAGTTGGCATCATCGAGACCTGTCACATGGAGTCTTGATTTGGAATCCATCGTGCTAGCTGGGAAAAAAGGGGAAAATATTAGTAACTTATGTGATCATACCCAACTCTACATGCATCATAGCTCACCCATACCTCACGTCGGTGTAGCCTGACCATTACATGCCTCACAGCCTGTTACATGTGATTAGCCTGACTATTGCTCACATCATAGCTATCCGGATGGTTAGCCTGACCTTACATGAATCATAGCTAATCATATGTAACAAGCCTGATCAGTCCCAAGATGATCACATGATATGTTGATATTTCACACACTTAGTTAGATGTTCTTGACATATATCTCTAGTATATTGATCTAGCATCTCTACATGTTCTAGTTGTTGTTCTAGTACTCACTTATATTCTAGTTCATTGTTCTAGCATGCACTTGTATTTCTATTCATTGCTAGATGTACATTGATGATGATATGCTCCAGTGTTCCTTTATTCCAGTATTCCTTTATTCCAGTACTTTGTTATTCCAGTATTTTTTATTGCCAGTATTCATATCTATCTTATATTTCTTTACACTGTGTTATAGATTTTGTCAATATATGTGGAACTACTGTTAGTGCTTGTACTTCGTTCCAATCCTGACTGGATATTTTTTCCAGAGGATCTTGAGGATTTCTGTACTACACACTATGGACCGGGTATAGATACAGACTATACACCAAAGATTTTAGAGGAGACTATTCCTTTAGAGAAGACATTACCTGCAGCTATCTAGACAGTATTTATTTTATGCACTGAGACTTATTGAAGTTTATTCCTGTTTATGTTTAGAATTATTCTTAGTTTATGTTGAGACTTGTGGAGACTTTATGTTGGACAGCTAGACTGTGGTTTATCCTTATTTTGGGACATGGTGGTTGACTATATCATTCTTCTTATCTTTTATCGTGCCTTATACTCTTATAGTTGTTGTGGCTGAGTTTATATTATGAGATATTGTGAGATGTATATTGTCCTCCTTATGGAGATTGATATCATTGACAGGTTGTGAGTTATATTAGTGTTATTGTGACCTAGACAGTGTTCTACCAATGATGCTGTGTCGTAGGATGAACGTGCCCACGTACTCGTGCCCCTATTCTGGGTGCGGGTCATGACATATTTTTAGTGGTGGCCCATGCAGGTCCAGTTTTGCAAGTTATGCGATATCGTGGTAGTGCGACAACTTAGTTGTACTATTACAAGCCTACGATAGGATATTGGAAATAGGATTTAGGATAAGAGTATGCTCAATCACACTAGAAAATTCTGATCTTCACAATGATATTCTGATTAATTGCTTCCTTTAAAATTTTATTGTCCTTCCTTGATGATATCATATTTATCACCTTAATTGATTCTTTTGGTCTGTCTTCAGGATGCCGTCGCAGACTAGATCTCTGAGAGTGGAAGCATCAACTTCAGAGGGGTCTGCCACCTCTCGACCTGACGAACAGACATCTAGAGTTCCTCCAACATCTCTTGTTCATGTAGGAGTATTTGCAGCTAACGGGATTCCTCCTCCACTTGTTCATAGGATTGCCCCAGCTATGACGGACAACCTTCCACCACTACCGACACCGATTCCAGGAGGTGTGTCCACTAACGGGGCACAACTGTTCGCACTTATCCATGGCATGTTAGAGGCCCAGAGAGTAACAGCAGAAGCTCAGCGTGTTCAGGCTGAGGCTCAGAGGGTGCAAACAGAGGCGCACCAGGCACAGACAGAGCTGATGAGAGAGAGCATAGAGAATGCTCATCATGTGGCTCTCTAGGCTGTGGAGAGAGTAGCACGACAACCGCAGTATCCTGGCCAGCAGCACCAGAGGCCAGGTACTATAGTGGACTTTAATAGTATAATGCCTCGAGAGTTCAAAGGCACTGAGGGGATACTCTATGCTGACGAATGGTTAGAGGATATAGAGAGAAACTTGTGTTTGGCACAGATTTCGGAGATTCTTTAGATCGTGGCCACTGGAAGTCAGATGTTTGATATCGTGCTGACGTGGTATCGTACAAAGCCGAGACTCACTAATGAAGGACTTACTTGGGAGGACTTCAAGGAGCTCTTCAAGGAGAAGTTCTTTCCTGACGTGGCTTTGGGAGCATTGGAAAGTCAGTTCCATGACTTAGTCTAAGGAAGCATGTCAATCGATGAATATGCCACAGAGTTTTGTCGATTAAGTCGATTCGCGCCATCGATGATTCAAGATCCAGGAGACTGAGCACGGAAATTCAGGAAGGGATTGAATAGAGAGATCAAGTCTCGTACTTCGGGATGACGCACTGCTACATTTGAGGGTATTCTGATGGATGCCCAGATTGCTGAAGATGACTTGGACCTCAGGCCCAAGAGAGGATGCGACACTTCTGTAGCAACAGGTGGTAACATAGGACAGGCCAAGCGCCCACACTTTCAATAACAACAACAGAGGTTGTACCAGCAGCAGCATCAGCAACCACAGAGACAGAATCAGCCCATTGCCCAGTGCGCGTATTACGGAAAGATGGGACATACTAGAGACATTTGCAGGAAGAGGTTGGGTACTTGCTTGTCATATGGATTGTCAGCACATCAGCTGAGGGACTGCCCATCTATTCAGACTCGTCAGGAAGGAGCAGCAGCTCAGAGGGGACCAGCCAGAGCACCTACTATACCAGGAGGCCAGCAGAGAGGACCTCCACTTCCACCACAGCAGCAGAAGTTTGCTCAGCATCAGCAGAAGCAGAGAGGAGCACCACAGGGACGAGCTTACACCATGACTATTGAGGAGGCTGAGCCAGCTGGAGACGTGATTTCAGGTTCAGTTTCTCTCGATTCTATTCCAGCACTTGCATTATTTGATTTTGGCGCTTGCCATAGTTTCGCATCTGTATCTTATGCCCTTAAGCATCGTTTAGAAATAGAACCATTAGATAGGACTTACAAGATCATGACAGGAGGAGGCATTATCCTAGTCCGTGATTATTGCAAGGATCGGAGAGTGTCATTGGAAGGCCAAGAGTTGAGCGTGAGTTTACTCATCATGCCACTTCCGGGATACGATATCGTACTCGGAATAGACTGGCTGAGTAGACACCATGCTACTATAGATTGTCACGGAGGTAGAGTAAAATTTTGACCGCCAAGAGTGCCAGAGTTCGAGATCGCCAGAGGAGCAGAGGAGCAGAGCAGAGGCACTTTTTGTGGAGCCAGGATAGAAGAAGAGGAGTTACCACATCCACTGATAGCGGAGTTCCTGGATGTATTTCCAGAGGAGTTGTCAAATTTGTCGCCAGACAGAGATGTTGAATTCTCTATAGACTTGATACCAAGAGCGGAGCCTATTATATATATTATAAATATATATATATATGTATTTTGTATTTCTTTTATATGTATATAAATATATATATAGCTATAAAGTCAACAACAACGAGTTGGTAGAACTGAAGAAGCAAGTTGAGGAGCTGCAGGACAAAGATTTTATTAGATCCAGTCCATCACCATGGGGAGCCCCGGTATTATTCATACCGAAGAAGGATGGCACGGTACACATGTGTATCGATTATAGAGCTCTAAACAACCTCACTATCAAGAACAAATACCCGCTGCCGAGGATAGATAATCTTTTCGATCAATTGAGCAGAGCGAAGGTGTTTTCAAAGATAGACTTGAGGTCAGGCTATCACCAGGTGAAGGTGAAGAGAGAAGACATACCAAAGACAGCTTTTCAGACCAGATATGCCAGTTTGAATCCACGTAATACCGTTTGGTTTAACTAATGCACCAGAAGTATTCATGAACTTGATGAACAAGGTATTCCACCAGTACCTTGATAAGTTCATAATGGTATTTATTGACAATATTCTAATATATTCGAAGACCCCAGAAGAGCATGAAGAACACCTGAGGATGGTCTTGGAGGCTCTCAGGAGAGAGGAGTTGTACGGGAAGCTTTCAAAGTGTGAGTTCTTCCTTGATAAGGTTGAATTTCTTGGACATATGGTGACGGGTAACAGAATTTTAGTAACCCAAGAAAGATAGAAGCAGTGGAGTCATGGGCTACCCCCAGTTCGGTAGTTGAGATCAGAAGTTTTCTCAGACTAGCAGGATACTACAGAAGATTTGTACAAGACTTCTCCAAGATTACAGAGCCAATGACTAGGCTTACCAAGAAAGATATAGATTTTGTCTGGACAGAAGAATGTCAAGCCGCATTTGATGAGCTGAAGAAGAGATTGACGACAGTACCAGTTTTAACATTGCCATCAGGGACAGGTGGATTCACTATCTACAGTGATGCTTCAGGAAAATGTTTGGGTTGCGTTCTTCAATAGCACGGAAAAGTAATTATCTATGCTTCAAGATAATTATGCCCTCATGAAAAGAACTACCCCACCCACGATTTGGAGTTAGCAGCAGTTATCTTCGCTCTAAAGATGTGGAAACACTATCTGTACGGAGAGCGTGTGGAGATCTTCATGGACCACAAGAGCTTGAAGTACGTGTTTACACAGAAGGAGCTGAATATTAGGCAGAAAAGGTGGTTAGAGTTGATGAAAGAATTTGACATCTCATTACAGTACCATCCAGGAAAGGCCAACGTAGTCGCCGATGCCTTGAGCAGGTATCCGATGTCTATGTACTTAACTACAGAAAGACATTTATTGGCTGATCTTGAGACCTTGGGAATTGAAGTACTAGTTCCAGGTGTCGAGATTCAGATATGGGGATTGCAGATACAATTAGAGCTGATGGGCAGAATTAGAGCTGCACAGTATGATGATGAGACTCTAAGGAATAACAGGGCACAAGTTTAGACAGGATTGACAAACGACTTTACTATTGCGGATGATGGATCCTTACGGCATGGCACGAGGATGTGTGTGCCAAGTGGAGAGATGCACGAAGAGGTTTTGCAGGAGGCACATCGCTCTCAGTCCTCGATGCATCCCGGAGCCAACAAGATGTATCGAGATTTGAGAGAGCATGTATGGTGGTATGGTATGAAGCATGAAGTAGCATGCTTTGTATCCCGATGTTTAGTGTGCCAGCAGGTAAAAGCAGATTGACAGAGGCCAGGAGGATTGCTTTAACCTTTACCCATTTCAGAGTGGAAGTGGGAGCACGTGACTATGGATTTTGTTTCAGGGCTTCCACGTTCTCCAGGAGGAAAGGACGCGATTTGGGTCATCGTAGATAGGTTGACCAAATCAGCCCACTTCTTACCATTCAAAGTGGGTACATCGACAGAGAAGTTAGCAGAGATGTACGTACGGCAGAATGTCAGAATACATGGAGTTTCTGTGAGTATCGTCTCAGATCGGGATAGTCGTTTAACTTCCCATTTCTGGAGGAGTTTGCAGGCTAGCTTGGGCACTCAGCACAAGTTCAGTACCGCGTATCACCCCCAAACAGATAGGCAGTCTGAAAGGACTATTCAGACTCTTGAAGATATACTATGCACATGCGTTTTGGATCTCGGAGGTTCTTGGGAGGATCATCTACACCTAGTAGAGTTTGCTTACAACAACAACTATTAGGCCAGCATTGAGATGTCACCATTCGAGGCTTTTTATGGACGAAGCTGTCGTACACCTTTATCTTGGGATGATGTTGGAGAGAGAGCTTTGTTAGGACCAAAAATGGTCGTGGATGAGCAGAAAAGGAGAAACTTATCAGAGACAGACTGCGAGTGGCGCAGGACAGACAGTGGCATTGGGTCGATAGCCACCGTAGACCCTTAGAGTTTCAGGTATAGGTTTTATTTTATTGGTTTGTTATTATTATTTTTTTAGATTGCGTGTTAAGACTGTTTGTTCTAGGTTGGCGATTTGGTGTTCCTACAGATTTCTCCAACACGGGGCATAATTCATTTTGGTAGAGGCGAAAAGCTTAGTCCACGTTACATCGGGCCCTTCAGTATTCTTGTAAGGGTCGGTGCAGTGGCCTATAAACTTGAATTGCCGCCTGCACTAGAAGGAGTACATGACGTGTTCCACGTGTCTCAGCTAAGACGGTACGTGGCTGATCCTAGTCATGTACTAGATCACTCGGAGATCGAAGTTGGACCGACGCTCAGCTATCCTGAACAACTCGTTGAGATCTTGGATCATAGAGAGAAGGTATTGTGGAACCAGACTATTCCCTTGGTTCGTGTTGCATGGAGACATCACTCTCCAGGCGAGTCAACTTGGGAGAGAGAGGACGAAATGAGCGAGCAGTATCCGTATCTCTTCGAGATTTGAGGTATAATTCATTGTTTAATTGTTTGTTCTTGTGCTAAGTTTATTTTTAATTTTGAGGACAAAATTTTTTCAAGGAGGGTAGACTTGTCACTACCACACTTCAGATTAGGGGTATTTTCGTCTTTTCATAATTAATGTGTAAATGATTGCATGATAATTAGTTATATTCAAATAATTGTTATTTTATTTGATTGTTGTACTTTACCGTTGCTTCGATAATTAGAGCAATACACTAGCCATTGCCTTCCAACTAATTTTATACCCTTGTCCTAGACATGCCAAACTTTTATTTTGATCCTTGTGTGACTCATAATTATGCCTTATTATGCTTTATTTTAGTCGTACAATATTCGTCGCAAACGACTATATTTAATTCTATAAAAATCCAACTTTGTATCCTTGTGCGTTCCAATCAAAATTGGAGACACAATCTCGACCCATTTTGAGCAACCCAAATTAGGATAATATTTTATTCTGAGTCTTCTTCATTTATGGCACTTGTGTCCCACTAATTTTTAGCCCCTTGTACTCCTAATTAATCTTAGAACACCTATTTCATTTATTTTAATTAAATTAAAACCATAAACCCCCACTTTGTGTAATTTTCCAATTATTGGGCACTTTTATGCAAAAGTGCATTAAGGTGTCTACTCCATTGGACATGACATGTGAAGAAATCCATTTTCTCCTTCATGTGAATTTTTCTATAATTTTTGGGAGTGTGCAATGCAACATCAACCTCCTTGAACCATGGCCCTCCAAACCTTGAACCAATGCATCATAGCCATTCATTTTAAATCCATCCGAATCCTAGCCCTTAAAAATATCCATGACAAGCCCTTTTCTCAAGGGTTTTGACCAAGCCTAATTCTAGGTCAACCCAAATAATACCTATATATATTATTCCTTTACTTTACTTTTTCTTTTTCTTTTTAACCTAAGACCTATACAATCGATTCCTATTTTTTCCCATCTACTGTTCCCATCTCCCTGCCAACTAATCCTCGCCCGACTTTACCCCCTCCACGCCGAGCCACCTACCTCCACCCGAGCAGCACCCTGCGGCCATCTCCGTCTGAACCGACCGGAGAACCACCTGCTTTTCATACCGCCCGACTTCGACCCGCCGGACCTCGTCGACGACCGACCTCACGACTACACAGCGTCTGAACTCACCAGAGACTCACCAGAACTCCCCTGAAGCCGGAGACACTGCCACCCGACTGCACCTGCACTCGACCGGATCTCGACCGGAGACGCTGCCAACCCGCTCGACTGAACCGAGCACTCCGCGACGACCTCGACACGCACGTCCCGCATACACAAGTTCGAACTCTCTCTTGCGTACATGTACACATACGCACAGATGCATATTTTATCATTATATACATACGTATATTAATATATAATAGTAAACACGTATTGTTGGTATATGGATATATATAATTAGTGTGTAAGTGATAGTATACGTATTAGTACTTGTATAATATATAATTGGTATATATGTATATATATATATATATATATATATATATATATATATATATAGTATATTTCTCAAATTAGTATATATACACATATGTATATGTATTGTATAAGTATTCTCTAGTATATGTTTAATATATATATATATATAGTATAAATTTAATTAGTGTATATACATATATCTATTATGTATGTAATTAATGGATATTAATGTTATTGCTAGATAATAATATGTATAATATGTATATGTACTAGATGACCCGAGTGTAACCACGGATACCCCATAGTTACATTGGCATGTGACCATGTAATATGTTAGCAGACTGCCATATGTACACCGACGTACTGGCAAGACCCGTATCATTGACTATCTGTTATGCATAGCAACTACAGACGTGACACCCCCTAGCATAATCTCTGAGATTATTGTGTTTTGATTGTGTGTGTTAGTGTAATGTCTGATGCAATATTGTATTATATGATATGTCTATAGGACTGTTGGATCATTCAGACAATACTTTAGAAATAGGATATTGGTATTGTCAGCTAAGGACCACAGACGAGTATATTCTCTGACAGTTTCTATTATGTTGATTATCTCTACAATTCTAGTTGTATAGGGTACATGATTCTGACACTTTTGTTTACACGAGTTGGCATCATCGAGATATGTCACGAGGAGTCGTGATTTGGAATCCATCGTGCTAGCTGGAGAAAAATGGGGAAATATTAGTAGCTTATGTGATCATACCCAACTTCTACATGCATCATAGCTCACCCACACCTCACGTCGGTGCAGCCTGACCATTACATGCCTCATAGCCTGTTAGATATAATTAGCCTGACTATTGCTCGCATCATAGCTATCCGGATGGTTAGCCTGACCTTACATGAATCATAGCTAATCATATATAATAAGCCTGATCAGTCCCTAGCCGATCACATGATATGCTGATGCTTCACACACTTAGTTAGATATTCTTGACATATAACTCTAGTATATTGATCTAGTATCTCTACATGTTCTAGTTGTTGTTCTAGTACTCAGTTATATTCTAGTTCATTGTTCTAGCATGCACTTGTATTTTTATTCATTGCTAGATGTACATTGATGATGATATGCTCCAGTATTCCTTTATTTCAGTATTCTTTTATTCCAGTACTTCATTATTCCAGTATTTCTTATTGCCAGTATTCATATCTATCTTGTATTTCTTTACACTGTGTTATAGATTTTGTCAATATATGTGGAACTGCTGTTAGTGCTTGTACTTCGTTCCGATCCTGACTGGATATTTTTTTCAGAGGATCTTGAGGATTTCTGTACTACACACTATGGACCGGGTATAGATGCAGACTACACACCAAAGATTTAGTGGAGACTATTCCTTTAGAGAAGACATTACCTGCAGCTATCTAGACAGTATTTATCTTATGCACTAAAACTTATTGAGGTTTATTCCAGTTTATGTTTAGACTTATTCTTAGTTTATGTTGAGACTGGTGGAGACTTTATGTTGGACAGCTAGATTGTGGTTTATCCTTATTTTGAGACATGGTGGTTGACTATGTTACTCTTCTTATCTTTTATCGTGCCTTGTACTCTTATAGTTATTGTGATTGAGTTTACATTATGAGATATTATGAGATGTATATTGTCCTCCTTATGGAGATTGATATCATTGACAGGTTATGAGTTATATTGGTGTTATTGTGACCTAGATAGTGTTCTACCGCCGATGCTGCGGCGTAGGCTGGATGTACCCACGTACTCGTGCCCCTATTCTGGGTGCGGGTCATGACAATAATTAAATCAATAATATATTTTCTAATTAACTAAGAGAATAATATAAATAAATTCAATACTAATTAATTAATTAATATTTAAAAAATATAGGGTTTTATACTAATATACCAGCAATATTCATGGATTTGATGAATCATATCTTCATGCCATATCTAAATTAATTTGTTGTGGTATTTATAGATGACATTCATGTCTACTCCAGCAGTGAAGAAGAGCATGAAGAACATCTTTGGAAAGTGTTACAAGTTTTGAGGGAGCATAAGTTATATGCTAAACTCAGTAAGTATGAGTTCTAGTTAGATCATGTGTCATTCTTGGGGCACATCATCTCAAGAGAAGGAGTATCAGTGGACCCCAAGAAGGTTAAAGCAGTAGAGAACTGGCCAATCCTGAAGACAGAGCAGATTCTCGAAGTTTCTTAGGATTAACGAGTTATTACTGGAGGTTCGTGGCAGACTTTGCACGAATTTTAACACCAATGACTTATTTAACCCGTAAGGAGGTACTGTTTGTTTGGACGACCGAGTGCCAAGCAGCATTCAAGAAATAAAAAAGAAATTAATATCAACACCGATCCTTACACTTCCAGTAGGATCAGAAGGATTCACTATTTATTGTGATACATCTGGGGAAGGACTTGGGTGTGTGTTGATACAACACGGAAGGGTGATAGCTTATGAGTTTTGGTAGCTATGAGATCATAAGAAGAATTATCCAACACATGATTAAGAATTAGCAGCAGTAGTGTTTGCTCTCAAGTTGTGGAGACATTACCTAGCTATATGGCGATCGGTGAAGATATTTACAGATCATAAGAGTTTGAAGTACATACTCACTTAAAAGGACTTAAACATGAGACAGAGGTGGTGGCTAGAGTTATTTGGTGATTATGATTTGGTACTTCAGTACCATCGAGGCAAGACAAATATGGTGGCAGATGCTCTAAGTAGGAGAGGCAGCACATTCATCTTGACAACTCAGAAGCACATTCTAGAAGATCTTTAAGATATGGACGTTGAGGTAGTATTACCTCAAGAGAAGAGAGTGTTAGACTGTCTTCAGATACAGTCAACTTTGGTGGAGAGGATCAAGTCAGCTCAGACGAAAGACGTCCAAATTCAGAAGCTTATGGCAGAATGTAAGTCAGGTCTTAGGAAGGAATTGAGAATTCATGAACACGGAACACTCAGATTTGGAAACCGTCTTTGTGTGCCAAGTGAAGATATCCAACAAGAAGTGATAACCGAGGCACATAGTTTC
>JAYESA010000004.1:139661330-139743830 GCA_036927795.1 Iris macrosiphon
AACCCTAGAAAAATGTTTAGGGTCAAATTTGACCTCTAGGTTTCCCACAAAAATTCTTAGAAGTCCTAGAGAGTTAGATTTTAGTTTTTAATAAATACAGAAAATTCCTAATGGCCTAACTATGGTTCCAAATCCTAAAATGAGCTTTATTGAGTATTAAGGATCTAATGTTCGCTTATTGGTATATAAATCCTAAAGTTGTATATATTATTATTGGTATATTCGGAAAGTGGGTGCTACAAACCTACCCTCCTTTAAGAAATTTTATCCTTCAAAATTTAAGGTAGAATAAGTACAAGGAAAAATAGCTCAAGGTGTATAAATATAGGGGTAATGCTCATGCGTCTCATCTTTTCGCTCCCAAGTGGACTCGTCGGGGGAGTGATGCTGCCAAGCGATACGAACCAACAGAATCGTTTGGTTATGAAGTACCGTCTCTCGGCAATCTAGGATCCTCACTGGCTGCTCCTGATAACGGAGACCTTGTCCAACCTCGAGCTCTGAATAGTCCAGTACGTGGCTAGGATCCGCTATATAACGTCTCAGTTGTGACACGTGAAATATGTTGTCTACTCCTTCCATTGTAGGCGGTAAGTCCAGTCGATAGGCTACAGTACCAAACCTCTCTAAAATACCAAAGGGTCCGATGAACCTTGAACTAAGGTTCCTACCTCTACCAAAACAAATCGTACCATGTTTCGAAGAAATTCTTAAGAAGACCAAACTACCAACCACGAACTCTAACGGTCTCTGGCGGCTATCGGCCCATTTCTTCTGTCTTTCCTGGTTTACGCGAAGTCTCTCTAATCTGCTTCATCGTTTCTGCAGCATCAACTACCATCTCTGGTCCCAAAAGTGCTCTTTCGCCCAGGTCGTCCAAAGATAATGGAGTCCGACATCTTCTACCGTACAGAGCCTCAAAAAGAGACATCTTGATACTTGCCTGATAGCTATTGTTGTATGCAAACTCTACCAGGTGAATATGGTTCTCCCATGAGCCAACAAAATTGAGTACACATATCCGAAGCATATCCTCAAGCATCTGAATAGTCTTCTCTGACTATCCATCCGTCTGAGGGTAGTAAACAGTGCTAATTTTGAGTTGAGTACCCAAGCTAGCCTGCATACTCCTCCAAAAGTGGGATATAAATCTGCTATCCCGATCGGAGACGATGCTCTCTGAAACTCCATGCAACCTGGCGATCTGCCTCAAGTATAAATCGGCGGGCTTCTTCGTGGACAATCCCTTCTTGAAAGGCAAAAAGTAGGCTGATTTGGTCAAACCTGTCAACGATGACCCAAATCGCGTCCTTCCCTCCTGGAGTGTGTGGAAGTACGAAAATAAATCCATCGTGATATATTTCCATTTTTACTCGAGAATCGGTATTGGTTGGAGAAACCCTCCTGATCTCTGTCTTTCGGCTTTGACATGTTGGCACACTAGACATCTGGAGACAAAGCGTGCCACCTCTCTCTTTATCCCATACCACCATATGTGTTCCCTCAGGTCCTTGTATATCTTGTTAGCTCCTGAATGTATAGAATACTGGAAACGATGAGCCTTCTACATGATCTTTTTCCGTACGTTACTACTAGGCACACATAACCTAGTCCCGTGCTTCAGTGAACCATCCGCTGTAATAGCGAAGTCCTCTAATAATCCTGCCTGCACCTGAGCTATGATTCTTTACAGACTCTCATTCTGATACTGCGTCTCTCAAATTTTGTCCATCAATCCAGACTGAATCAACATGCCCATCATTTGCGTCTCTACTCCCAGAATAACAATCTCGATGCCCAGGCTATCCAAGTTTGCTAGCAAGTGGCAATCCATTATCAGGTACATAGCTACTGGATACCTGCTCAAGGTATCAGCAACTACGTTAGCCTTTCCTGGATGATACTGTAGTAAAATATCAAAATTCTTTATTAGTTCTAGCCACATGCGCTGCCTCATATTCAGCTCTTTCTGCGTAAAGACGTACTTCAAGCTTTTGTGGTTCGTGAATTTTTCCACAGCTTCAGAGCGAAGGTCACCGCTGTTAATTCCAAGTCATGATTGGGATAGTTCTTCGCATGTGACAGCAACTGTCTAGAAGCATACTCTACCACCTTCTTGTTCTTCTCTAAAATACACCCCAAACCTTTTTCTAAAGCGTCACTATAGATAACAAATTCACCTGTTTCTGATAGCACTGTTAAGACAGGTGTTGTGGTTGACCTCTTCTTTAGCTCATCAAATGATGCCTAACATTCTTCAGTTCACACGAACTCCACATTCTTCTGAGTCAGTCTAGTCAACGGCTCTGCGATCCGGAAAAAATTCTTCACAAATTTCCTATAATATCCGACCAATCCTAAGAAGCTTCTGATCTCTACAACAAAACTTAGAGTGGTCCAAGACTCTACAGCATCAATCTTTTTAGGATCCACCGATATCCCGTCTTCAGTTACCACATGCCCAAGGAACTCTACCCTATCTAGGAAAAACTCATATTTTGAGAGCTTCCCATAGAGCTTCTCCTTTCTAAGGTTCTCCAGCACAATTATCAAATGCTCCTCATGCTCCCCTGGCATCTTTGAATAGACAAGAATGTCATCTAAGAACACCACCAAAAATTTGTCAAGGTATTAATGGAATACCTTGTTCATCATGTTCATGAAGACTGCTAGGGCATTAGTCAACCCAAACGGTATCACCATAAACTCATACTAGCAGTATTTGTCTGAAATACAGTTTTTAAAATATCTTCCTTCTTCACCTTCAGCTGATAATAGCCAGACCTTAAGTCGATCTTCAAAAATAGTATCGTGTCGCTCAATTGGTCGAAAAGATCATCTATCCATGGTAGCAGATATTTGTTCTTGATGGTGAGGTTATTTATGGCCCTTTAGTTGATGCACATTCGTACCGACCCATCCTTCTTTGGTATAAATAAGACCGGGGCTCCCCAAGATGAAAAACTCAATCTAATGAAACCCTTGTCTAACAATTCACCAACCTGCTTCTTCATCTCTGCTAGTTCGCTATTGTTGATTCGGTAAACCTGCTGCGATACCGGCTCTGCTCCCAGTACTAAGTCAATAATCAATTCTAGATATCTATCCGGTGGCAATCCTGGCAACTCCTCGGGAAACACATTTAGGAACTCCGTAATAATTTGATGTGGCAAGCCCTTCTCCTCTACCATGGCTCCACAAATAACCACATCTCCCTGTTCTACTGCTCCTCTAACAAACTCAAATTTTGGCTCTCCTGGAGGGCGGAACAACACACTTCCTCCATGACAGTCTATGCTAGCATGGTGCCTACTCAACCAATCCATTTCGAGGATAATGTCAAAACTCGGAAGTGTCATTACGAGTAAACTAGCATCCAAATCATGGCCTCCCAAGGTAATACTATGCCCCTTGCAAGTGTCACTGACTAGGATAATTCTTCCACCAGTCATGATCTTGCAACCCCTACCCAATAGTTCTGTTACTAAACTATGCTTAAGCACAAAGGATACAGATATAAAGCTATGCGATGCACCAGAATCGAATAAAGCAGTATTCAAGAAGGACATTAATCATGAAGGATGTTGATAACTCGGAGAGAAATAAGGGTTAGCAATTAATCATAACAGAATCCTACTTGTGATTGAGTATTTTTCTATTCCTAATATCTTATATCCTATGGCAGGCTCGCAGTGGTACAACTAACTTAAGTACCACCACGAGTTCGCAGACTTCTGCAAAATTTGACCTACATAGGCTATCATTAAAATGTGTCACGACCCCCCATCCTGAATTTAGGCAGGATTCATGGGCACGCATAGCCTGCACTGCAGTATCAGTAGTAGAACGTTGTACAACATGGATTTCTACAGGTCCCAAATCAGAGTCCAAATCGCATATGTAGTACGAATTACCACATCAAAAGATAATTTATTTAATTCTGAATTAATTAGTCTAATATCTTATTTTAATCCTATTATTCTAAATTTTAGATTAAATCTTAATTTTTGTTCGAAGAAATCGAATTTGCCAACTTGAGACTCGTAGCAAACAAATTAAGACGTCATATTGACCAAAAAGTCAACCAACATAAAATCTAAATTTTTATGTACATTCATGTATATTTTATTTCTATTTGAACGCTAGAATTGATGGTTTCATAAACTCACAAGTTGGTAAAAAGTTATGGCCAATATGGCACTCAGATGACAGTTTCGTCGGTTCTCTTACTATATCTAGGTTGCACAAATTTTGTAGAATAGTAAACTAGCATATTTAACTCTGGGAAAACTATATGTCATGGTTCATTATGTCAAATTTTTGAAACTTTAAACGGATCATGATTTTGAGTTCGGGATCTTCCAGAATCTCGAAAACTCCAAAAAGTGTCAGATTTTGGACAACTGGCACTCCACGAATTTTTTAGAAAATTATACTCAGAATTCATAAAAATAAATTATGTATTCATAAATTATACCTTGAGACTATTCCAACGCAGGAAACTGCTATACGTTTGGAGCTAGGAGTAATGGTTATGCTAAGTCCAACGAACCCTAGAAAAAAATCTCCCCAAAAATTGGCTGAATATAAATAACCTAAACTCAACTAATATCATATATATATAGGAAATAGGGTAAAAGCTGTGGCTAAAACTTCTATATGTCAGCATCTGGGCTTATCCAACTCTGAATCGAGCGGCTATGGTGGAACGCGGCTCGGCTCAAGCTGATCCGAGCTCGGTTTAGATTCGGTCTCTGACTCGGTCGCTGACAGGTGGGACACCGTCCTGTTGGCTGCGGTCGGCTGACAGGCGGGCCCGGGGTCAGTTGCCTCGGTATTTTAAATTTATTTTTAGTTTCTAATTACAAAAACTTATTTAATTAATTATTTTAATTAAAATAACTCAACATAAATATTTAAAATATTCAAAAAATTATGGAAAATTTTTAGAAAATATATAACGGCATATTAAACACTAGAAAAATATTTAGGGGTCAAGTTTGACCTCTAGGTTTTCCACAAAAATTCTTAGAAGTCCTGTAGAGTTAGATTTTATTTATTAATAAATACAGAAAATTCTTAAAAAATTCCTAATGGCCTAACCATGGTTCCAAACCCTAGAATGAGCTTTATTGAGTACTAAGAATCTAATGTTCCCATATTTATGTGTGTACATATTATTCTTTAATATATTATTATTAATATATTTGAAAAGTGGGTGCTAAAATGATATCAAGCAATATTTTTTGTGGAACGGAATGAAAAGAGAGACAGCTCGGTTCGTTTTACGATGTCTCGTATATCAGCAAGTGAAGGTCGAATAATAGAGAGCTGTAGGATTGTTACAACCCATATCTATTTCAGAGTGAAAGTGGGAGTACATTACGATGGACTTTGTGACCAGTTTACCTAGATCCCCTACTGGACGTGATTCAGTTTGGGTGATAGTAGATCGACTCACGAAAGTGGCATATTTTCTTCCCTTCTGAATAGGGCAGTCCATAGAGCAGTTAGCAAAGATATACATGCGACAGAATGTGAGGCAGCACTGAGTCCCATCAAGTATAGTGTCAGATCATGATACTCGCTTTACATCTCATTTCTAGAAAAAGCTCGCACGAGCGTTTATGTGCCAAGTTAAGATTCAGTATCGCGTATCATCCCCAGACAGATGAGAAATCATAGAGGACAATCCAGACTTTGGAAGATATGTTATGGGCTTGTACAATAACAGTTATCAAGCTAGCATACAGATGGCTTATTTTGAGGCGTTATACGGAAGAAAATGCAAATCACCCTTGGCAAGGGATGATATTGGTGAACGAAAGATATTGGGGCCTAAAATAATCACTCAAATTATTAGAGTAGTTAAGAAAATCAGGGAACATCTTTGGGTTGCACAATATCGTCATCGTCATTGGACAGATCAGCATAGTAGGCCGTTAGAGTTTTCTGTCGGCGACTATATATTTTTGTGGATTTTTCCTACCCATGGAGTCATTAGATTTAGGGTTCGCGGGAAGCTTAATCCGCGATATGTGGGACCGTTCAATATTCTTGAGAGGATAGGGGATGTTTCTTATCGTCTTGTCCTTCTGCCTTCGCTTCATGAAGTATATGATGTTTTTCATGTGTCTTAGTTACGTAGGTATGTCTCAGACCCGAGTCATATCCTCGATCACTCTGAGTTAGTCATTGGTACCAACTTAACTTACAAAGAATTACCCGTATCTATTCTGGATCAGAGAAAGAAGGTACTCAAGAACCGGACTATCCGCCTTGTTTGTATTGCTTGGGGCCATCACTAATTAGGTGTATCGACGTGGGAGCGCGATGACGATGTTCGATCTCAGTACCCGCACATATTTAACTCATAAGGTATATTCTCTTCATATGCCTTTGCATCTTTCTTTCCGTGATCAGCAAGCACTCATGTGAGGTGATATTGTTTTGCATCATTATTTTTGTTGTTATTTGTTTGTATGTGTAGATTGCTTGTAGTTAGTTTTTTTGCTTGTCTTGATATCTCTAGCTTTTCTTCAGTTTACATTCCGAGGACAAAAATTTTCTAAGGTGGGTAGAGATATCAGCCCCCTTTGCCGGCGTAATTTGGTACATATTGTCCTTGACTCACTTTGGCACATATTGTTTGCTAGCTCGACCATTGTCTAGACCGAAACCGAATTGTGAAGAGAGTGGATTTGGTTGGGTTGGTAGCATGTATGGCTTGGATGGGTTTGAGTGATCTAACGGTCCACATCTCAAACCTAAACCTATATATTCCGACTTCTCTCTCTCTCTCTCTCTGCTCATTATTTTCTTTTTTTCTCTCTCTTAGGTTTTCTTTCTCCCTCCGCAGGCAAGTACATTTTGCACAAGAGAAGAACCTTGGATTTATGCATGCTTTTAGTTCTTAATATTTTCTGTTTATTTTTAGCTCATATTGTTGGGAACTAGCAACCCTTCATTTTTAATACTTGTTGTTCTTGATTTTCTTAGTTGGAATTGTATGGACCTGAGTTTGGGCCTATGGGTTCACTTTTATTTTTTTGGGATTTGATCTCCCAAAAATTTGTATTTTATAAAACTAATTAGCTCATAGTCTATAGCACCATATTTTATGTAACTTTGCTTTTGGTCGTACTTGGTTTCGGGTCCTGTTAAGTTAGTGCTGAAACTTGATACAATACGTATACCAAAATGGCTGACAGGAGAAAAAAATAGTGCACTGTGAAGAGTATACAAAAGAACCCCTTTGGTGTAGAAATACGTATGTTTCACTTTTGGTGAATTAGTTTGTAGTCCCAACTCTTCGTGCGCGCTAATTATACTACACTCAGTCTTCTTGCAAAAGTACATCAGTCATACTCCTTGAGTAAGTAGCACACTTTCGAGAGGAGACCCAGTGGGCATACTTTGGTGCGTATTCAATCAAATTTCTCCCTGGAAAACTAAGAGAAAGTGCTCCACAGCCGGTCAGTGCACTTTCTTCGCATTAGAGCGCAATTTTCCTATGTTTCGTCAGCCGACAAAATTTTCTTAGGTTTGGTCTGCTCACACACTTTCTTCCCTCTTTGTTTCCTTAGGAACGAAGTTTTGGTTGGTTTCTAAATTTTTGTGTTATTGATTTGTGTGCTACTCGACTGAGAAGTTTTTCGACTATCGAGCTTTGACCTCGAAATATGTGTTTTGTCTTTTAGTTAGCTTGCTCGCGCACTTTCTTTGAAAGTACGCTTTATTCTTGCCCGTGCACTTTTGTCAAGTGCACCTTGTTGGTTAACTTGACAAAGTGCACCACCCCTTTGTAGCTCACGTACTTTCTTGCGAAAGTGCACCAACCTTGTTTCAGTGAGTTTGTGCACCAACCTTATTTTTGTGAGTTTGTGTGCCAACCTTACTTTTGTGTGTTTGTGCGCCAACTTGCTTTGTGTGCCTACTGTTTCCTGCGCACGTTGGTCACTTTGCTTGGCTTAACATTTTACGTTGGTTGAATGATTGTGAGGATGTTGATGACTTGTATTTTGATCTTGAATGTATATGGACCTAATGACCTAGTTATGACTATATGCTAAATTGACTAACTACTTGACATAAGCCCTGTAGATGTGGCCCTATATGCACTTGCTATTTTACTTGCTAATTATATTACTTTTTCTTGATCACCTTATTATACGTTGGATGGAATAAGAGGCATAGTTCAACTCGGTGGACGTTCTGCAACCCCGGTCCTTGTTTGATTTAAGGGTTGTGGATCTGATCTCAAGGGGTTCTCGTACTACTCTTATCCTCATTCATCGATATAATAAAGTGATAAATAATGTGACCAGTATTTAACTATCATGTTGTGAATAATTTGCTACCTGATAACTTGTCCATGATCTTGATATTATAACTTAATCTTGCCCTAACTATTATATTCGTACTGATACACTTGATTGCACCGAGAGTGCTACTTAATATATAGTGAGCTATCGTACTACATACTCCTGCTACGTGATATATATAATTATTTTTATGCACGAACCTGTTAGTTGGACAGTAACTTTAGCCGTGTCTAGATAGTATTGATTGTTGTATCACACTTGGATGAATCCAGATTTAACTTTCGAGTAAAAATATAGGTTTTTATTGTAGAAGCATAAAATATGCTGGGAAATTTTACGCGTATTATACAGTCAAAACCCCCAACATACATGAAGTTCGCGTAAAACAGAGCTTCAGAGCAGTGTGGCATAAAAAATGGCTCCAGAGCTGCCCGCGTAAAGTAGTGCTTCAAGACTTTTTGGCGTAAAAAGTTTGATATACCTTCCTGCGTAAAGTTTAAAATACGTTTGTTTTTAATGCAGCGTAAAGTGGTACGAGGAACTCTTCATATTTCTCGGATGAATTTGTCAGACGCAACAGTGAACCTGACATCTGACAAAAGTACTGCACGATGATCAAGAGGACGGCTGTAATGATAATTTTGCACAGAGACCCAAGTTATTGTTTAGTGACATATTCTTAATACAAGTCATTTTTATGCATTCAAAGAATACGCTGCCTATTCTACACTGGGTAAAAATAATTTTTTACGCTCAAGATGAGACGAAATCAGATGCCACGTCAAAAGTTGTTTCTCGTACAGAGCTCGAGGCATATCTCTACATTTAATGCACGAGATGGAGGCAGATCTCTGCATTTCATGCACGAGATTTTGTTCTATTTTTAAATGACTGGAAAAGCTAAAACAGTGACTAATACGCTCACATCACCATCCTTGCATTTTACGCCAAATCAGGCTATTTTCAACTATAGGAGTACGCCGTATGCTATCTCCTCGAAATACGCCAACTCGGCCATATTTGCAAAGGTATGTAATAAGGCTATTTAGCCCAGAATACGCTCAAAACCTCAGTCGTAATAGATATTTGGCTATTTTTACGCTGGTTATCTATTATTCATGCATCCTCAAGTTTTACGCAGAGTTTGGCTTTTACGCCAACAAGACAGTTATTTGGCTTTTACACCAACCATCTTTACGCAGAGACAGTTACTTACGTGACTTCCATGCCATGATCTTCGAGAAGCAGTTATACGCGTTACCTTGTAATGGGACACGTGTCATATGCAGATTCAGAAGACTGGGAACTTGGGTAGCATTTATCATCACCGCGGCGTAAAAGAAGTCATCTTCTTCACAGTTTGGTCTTTTACGCCAATAAAACTGTTATTTGGCTTTTACGCCAACCATCTTTACGCAGGAGCAGTTACCTATGTGGCTTGCATGCCATGATCTTCGAAAAGCAGTTATATGCGTTACCTTATAATGGGACACGTGTCATACGCAGATTCAGAAGATTATTTGAACGTGGGTAGCAGTTATTATAACCGCTGCATAAAAGATACAATTTTCTTCATAGTTTGGCATTTTATGCCAGCAAAGTAGTTGCTTGGCTTTTTACGCCAACTTGACAGTTGTTTGACTGATCTCTATAAATAGAGACCCATGTTCACAGGGTAAAAGGGGAGAGGATCAGATCGGAGGACAACGATCAGAGTCGAGTATAGAGAGAGCACAGACAGAGAGTGTTGGTTAACAACTTTAGCAACGAAAATTTAATCCCACTTGCAACCTTTGAAGCTTCTTCTTCTTCTACAGCACTTCTTCATCATCGTGTGGTCCAAGGGACAAAGTGATCGACCGCAAATCAGACTCCTATAGCAATTCTTCCCCAAAATTATTTTTTATTGTACTTAACATCCTCGTATAGGATAATTGTACTCTTTTTTCTTGTTTGTAAGCAAAAAAAAGAAAGGTTTCGTATAAACCTTGTCTCTTTCATTTAGTTTATCCAAACAAAGATGGCGACTCTGCTGGGGACGACTTTCTCCTCTGACGAGAAGGCAATTGCTCAACACGATGATGTATCCATGGGATCGAAGAAGAAAACTTTGGTCGTCCAGTTCGACCAATCTGCCTATAAAGACATACTTCATGCAGGGGGTAGCTCTCATTCCTCCTCTGTCCTGAACAACAGGAAGCTGCGTAAAGTGTGGATGCTTAAGACGTCCTCTACCCTTCCTGCAAGCTCTTACTCTCTGATCAACAAAGCTGTGACAATACAGCCAACATGCCCTGTGCGTAAAAATTTGTCTTTCGTCTGTGATGTAGCAGACAAGACTTCTGGCAATACCTCAGTGCCAATCAAGAAGCCTCCAACACGCCCTATGCATAAAAATTTGTCTTCCGTCTGTGACATGGCAGATAAGACTTCTGGCAATACCTCAGTGCCAATCTAGAAGTTTCAAACATGCCTTGTGCTTAAAAATTTATCTTATGTCTGTGACGTGGCAGACAAGACTTCTGGCAATGCCTTAGTGCCAATCCAGAAGTCTCAGACGCGTCCTGTGCGTAAACTTACGTCTACCGTATGTGACATGGCAGACAAAATTTCTGGCAAGGCCTCAGTGCCAATTCACAATTTTCAAACACGCTATGTACGTAAAATTATATCTCCCGTCTATAATGAGGCAGATGTACCCTTTGATCACATCAAAGGAAAACAAGTGGCGAATCCTTCAACCTCTAAGCTTTTACGCCCACAAGAGAAGAAAGTTCCCACTCTCCAGATTACGCATGATGCTGAAGGCCGTTTGAGGACTTTTCCTGTTTTACGTGAACCTGTGCAAAACTCCAAATTATGCCAGGATAAGTTTGTCCGCGTAAAGAAGACCCGTTTCACGGGAAAATATGCTCCGCAGATGGATGATGGATCATATGATACTCATATGGGTGAACTGTTGTATTCCTATAGCAGGGAAAGGGTTATGGTTCCTAATCTCCACATTTCTACTGATGTAAAAAGGCAGAATAAGCATTCTTCTTCTTTTTCTTGTAATCCTCCTGATTTGCGTGATTTTTTGATCCAAAAATGCAAAGACAGGGATCAAAATCAAGATTTAGTGCCCCTAACTACCAAGCGTGGGGAGATCATGCCGGAAGTAGTGTCAACATCTAATATCATCATGACATATGGGCCACATGAAGAATCTGTCTTTATTGTTCCACCTACTCACAACGATCAACATCAAATAGTTTTTGGTCGAATACGGAATAGACCGATTATACAAGAAGATTCTCACGAGTCTGATGTTGGGAAAATGCAAATTCACAGATATAGCCCACAGGCTTTGAAAATTATGCAAAATATGGGTTATGATTTGAAGTTGGAGCCATGCCTCAACTATAAAAAAGGTAGACGAATACCGTTGCATGGTGATCCTTACTGTCAACGAACTCATTTCGGGTTAAGGTATACCACATCTCTTGCAAATTCTAAACCTCCAGAGTCTGATCCTGTAATACCAGAGACAGGTCCTTCTAAATCAACTTCTGCGGACAAAGGCAAACAAAAAGAAGAAGAAGAACCAGTCAACAACATTTCTGGGGTAGTCTCCCTCGACAAAACAGAGCAGCATCCAAAGCTGGGGGTAGAATTCCCTCTGAGTCCGAAGATGATGCAGCTAAGACCATCTTCCCTGAGGACCATATGACTCAGGTATCGGAAGCCCGAAAGCCAAAGGGGACTTTCTCCTTCAATAATGATGACATCTTTGAAATCTTTAATATATTGATGAAGGAAAAATAGCTTCGGCTACCCAACATCAGGTACCCTGAAAGGGCTGGCAAGGTCGATGACCCAGAATATTGTCTCTTTTATCGGTACATTTATCACCCCACAAGGACATGCTATGTACTGAAAAGAAGAATCCAGGAGTTGATCGACGCCAAAGTTATCACTTTGCATTTATAAACGAGAAGAGGGTCACTGCAAATTGATCTCACTCCAACGTGGCAATTTGCCCCCTCAAGAAGTGCCGGATGATGAGTCCCTAAAATCTCCCCAGCGGATCAACCTTCAGGTCTATCCCCACTCAGCAAATTACTCTCCAGTAATTTTTTTGGACATGAGTTCATATCCATATTTTCTCTGAATTATTGTCCAAACAAAATTTCCCCAGCTGAGTTTGCCATGTCCAAGTGACCTCTGAACAAAATCTTCCAGGATGTTACTATCGATCAGTTCACGTCCATATTACCTCTGAACTACGTCTCTCTACTTTCTCCAGCAGAGTGAATCTATCACCACAAAAAAATGGTCACTTCCTCTGTCCTGTTTTTCTTTATCCCCACAAAGTCATATCTTACCACATCCACATTACCTCTGAGTAAGATATTTTCAGAACTTTTTCATGTCCATATCACCTCTGAGTAAAGTTCTTCTCTTCGACTTTCTACTATCACGTTCGTATAACCCCTGATAGTGCTAGTCGTTTTAGCTTATTATCTGTACTTAAGGTACGCCATGGGTAATAAGTCCACAACCCAAGAGTTTGCCATGTCCATCTTACCTCTGAGCAAATATTCTTGCCCATCGACTTCCTACTGCCATTTATGGTGTCAGTCGTTTCAACTTGTCATCCATACTTAACTTTAAGCATGTCCATGATGATAAGTCCACTAAAATTCTTTCGCAGAGTTCTAATCAGGTTATATTCTGCCTCTGAGCAGATATATACCACTATCCCCAGTAGGGTCACAACTCAAGAGTTTTGTCATGTCCATCTCACCTCTGAACAAACATTATTGCCCATCAAAGGCAAGTTCCTAAAAAAAAGTACTATGTCTAAGCTAGACTTGTACTCCCCTCATCCCCAGCGGGACAACCCAGATGTATAAATTAACTCTTGGTTCGTCATCCCCAGCAAGTGCCTATGTGCAATATTTTCTAAACCATCATCCGTATCCAAGAGTCCCGGATACGCAATGGTTGATGGATCCTCAAAATCTCTCCAGCGGAGCAATCCTTAGGTCTACTTGTACAATCCCTCAGTGACTATTCAAACCAATCTCGTTAGACGCTAGCTATGCTCATATTGCCTCTGAGCTATCGTCCCATCAATCTTCCCAGCGGAGCGATCCTTTGGTCTATCTTCATGTTCGGATAGACCACACTCAACGAATCACTCCTCAATAAGTTTTTCGGACATGGGTTCACGTCCATATTACCTCTGAACTGCTGTCATAATATTTCTCTCAGGCTGAGTTTGTCATGTCCATATTACCTCTGAGCAAACCTCCCAAGTTCGGCTATCAATTATCATATCCATATTACCTCTGATATCGGTTGTCATCCCAACATAGCACCCGTACTTAACTCTAAGTATGCCAGTGGTGTTAGTTCCACGAAAACTGCCATATCCATATTACCTCTGGCAGGGCTTATTTTAAACTTATTACTTGCACGCTCGTGCACAAGAAGTAATATGTCCACCAAAAACCCTCCGGTGGGATGCCCGTAATGGAAACGAATAGTTCAAGTCCACATTACCTCGGAACTATTTTCATATTCCCCAACAGAGAAAAAGTCATATCATGTCCATATTACCTCTGGAATATATTTCTCCACTATCCCCATAGAGTCATATTTTACAACGTCCATATTACCTCTGGCAGGACTTGTCTCAAACCTATTACTTGCACTAACGTGCACAAAAAGTAGTGGGTCCACAAAAAACTGTCATGTCTATATTACCTCTGATTGGGCTTGCTTCAAACTTATTATTTGCACTCAATATGCGCAACAAATAATAGGTCCACCAAAGATCCCCCAGTGGGATGTCCTCAACAAGCACGGTATTGTACTACGTCCATATTACCTCTGGTACGATATCCGAAGTTCGCACAAACAATCGTAAAGAAATGGAGGGCCCTTAGGTGATTGAAACAACATTCTCAAATGGCGCTTACAGATTAGCCAAACCTAATAGAGATTTGATAATGGCTCCTATCAATGGCAAATTCCTGAAGAAGTACTATTCTTGATCTTCTTTGCTTAATGGAGTATGATAAAGATTTTATTCTGATGATACTACTTACAAAGGTTAGCTGAATCATATTCTATCAGGTTCATATGACCTTTGAATAGATATGCTTAACTAATTTGTAAACCTATCATGTTCATATTACCTCTGATAGTGTTTTGTATACAAATTTAGTTGGATTATATTCTATCAGGTTCATATTACCCCTGAATAGACTTCATTCAGCTAAACCTTACCGAAAGTATATCTTGTTCATATTACTTCTGATATCACTTTCATCTTAGCCTGTCATTTATATTTTAAAATGATGGGTCCACAAAGTCAGAAAATATATCTTTCTTATCTCTGAGAAATTATAAAGGGAGGCAGACAATGAATACGTGCTGATTTCATGCTTCATTCAAAGTATTTCAAATTATGAGGAATTTAAAAACTTTGAAGGGGGTCTTGTAGAAGCATAAAATATGTTGGGGAATTATACGCGTATTATACAGTCAAAACCCCCAACATACATGAAGTCCGCATAAAATAGAGCTTCAGAGCTGTGTGGCGTAAAAAATGGCTCCAGAGCTGCCCGCGTAAAATAGAGCTTCAGAGCTGTTTGGCGTAAAATATGGCTTCAGAGCTGCCCGCGTAAAACAAAGCTTTAGAGTTGTGTGGCATAAAATATGGCTTCAGAGCTACCCGCGTAAAGTAGTGCTTCAAGACTTTTTAGCATAAAAAGGTTGCTATACCTTCCTGCGTAAAGTTTGAAATACGTTTGTTTTTAATGCAGCGTAAAGTGGTACAAGAAACTCTTCGTATTCCTCAGATGAATTTGTCAGACGCAGCAATGAACCTGGCATCTGACAAAAGTACTACACGATGATCGAAAGGATGGCTGTGATGATGATTCTGTACAGAGACCCAAGTTATCGTTTAGTGACATATTCTTGATACAAGTCATTTTTACGTATTCAAAGAATATGTTGCCTATTCTACATTGGGCAGAAATGAATTTTTATGCTCAAGATGAGACGAAATCAGACGTCACGTCAAAAGCTGTTTCTCGTACAGAGCTCGAGGTATATCTCTACATTTAATGCACGAGATGGAGGCAGATCTCTGCATTTAATGCACGAGATTTTGTTCTATTTTTAAATGACTGGGAAAGCTAAAACTTTGACTAATACGCTCACATTACCATCCTTGCATTTTATGCCAATCAGGCTATTTTTAACTATAGGAGTACGCCGTATGTTATCTCCTCAAAATATGCCAACTCAGCCATATTTGCAAAGGTATGTGATAAGGCTATTTAGCCCAGAATACGCTCAAAACCTCAATCGTAATGGATAATTGGCTATTTTTACGCTGGTTATCTATTATTCATGCATCCTCAAGTTTTACGCAGAGTTTGGCTTTTACGCCAACAAGACAGTTATTTGGCTTTTATGCCAACCATCTTTACGCAGAGACAGTTACCTACGTGGCTTTCATGCCATGATCTTCGAGAAGCAGTTATACGTGTTACCTTGTAATGGGACACGTATCATATACAGATTCAGAAGACTGGGAACGTGGGTAGCAGTTATTATCACCGCAGCATAAAAGAAGTCATCTTCTTCACAGTTTGGTCTTTTATGCTAACAAAACTATTTTTTGGCTTTTACGCCAACCATCTTTACGCAGGGGCAGTTACCTACGTGGCTTGCATGCCATGATCTTTGAGAAGAAGTTATACGCGTTACCTTATAATGGGATACGTGTCATACGCAGATTCAGAAGATTATTTGAACGTGGGTAGCAGTTATTATAACCGCCGCGTAAAAGATGCAATTTTCTTCACAGTTTGGCATTTTACGCCAACAAAGCAGTTGCTTGGCTTTTTACGCCAACTTGACAGTTGTTTGACTGATCTTTATAAATAGAGACCCCTGGTCACAGGGTGAAAGGGGAGAGGATCAAGAAAGGATCAGATTAGAGGACAACGATCAAAGCCGAGCATAGAGAGAGCACAGACAGAGAGTGTTGGTTGACAACTTTGGCAACGAGAATTCAATCCCACTTGCAACATTTGAAGCTTCTTCTTCTTCTGCAGCACTTCTTCATCATCGTGTGGTCCAAGGGACAAAGTGATCGACCGCAGATCAGACTCCTATAGTAATTCTTCTCTAGAATCATTTTTTATTGTACTTAACATCCTCGTATAGGATTAATTGTACTCTTTTTTCTTGTTTGTAAGCAAAAAAAGAAAGGTTTCGTATAAACCTCGTCTCTTTCATTTTGTTTATCCAAACACCTATCAAGAGTGCTCGTACTTAAGGTACGGCATCTAAAAAGAAACATTCATGTGACCACGGCATGTGATTCTAATTAAACTAGGGTTAACTAAGCAACTTAATTGGTAGAGCATTGGGAGGAAATGATATCTCGAGATCGTGCATGTCGAGATACCCTAAATTAGCTGGGAGTAAAGAATCACCACCACGGATACTGTATATTATTCGTACTAGTAGAGTGCAGTATCTGATATAAATATAAGACCAAGCCAGTAACTTTTTTATAGAAATCCTGGAACTGTTACTAATCATTAATTAGCTCAGGGCCATTGTAAGCGACTGGTGCAACTTTTATATATATTCTTGCTCATATATCATTGGTTCAGCCAGCCCTTTTTGATTATGGCACGATCTGAGGATACTCATATATTGCATTACTGGGATAATCCAGAGAGCACATATCAAGATGTAATACATGATTAGTCATTTAAATTGCTTGTAATATGTGCCTAGCCAGGAAAATGGGCTATCGTGGCATGATGATTTAACCCATGTCCTTGTTTGGTTGTTAGGTTGCATCATTACGTTATGATAATCCATGGACTAAAGCTATCTTATTTCTCCTATATTGTCTCTTTATTTGTGTATTGTGCCTTCTGTTGAGTAAAATTAGGGACATAGATTGTTGTGGCATGATGGTTTAACTTATGTCCTTGTTTGGTTGTTGGGTTGCATTATTGTGTTACGATAGGCTATGAAATGAAACTACGACGTAGACTTATTTTTGCTTGACCATAATCAAGGGGCTTATTCTATTTTAATGTGATAGGGCACTTCCTATTCTTATTTTAGCTTGCGCCGTTTGAATCGACTACCCGCTTGAACGGAATGGGTCATTATATTATACACCACTCAGAAAAAGTCTCGTCCTCGGATAATTATAGCTATGGTATATAATTCAAGGCTTAGTCCATTCTTGTATCATACTGTTATTCGATGCATGCGAAAAGATTCAAGTCGAAGCAACATCTATCCTAATGCATGATGGACAGTCGCTATGGGGAACACTCACCCCATATATATTGAGATATGTGGGGGATTGTTGGTATTTTTGTCTTTAGACTATTAAAGATAGTCTCACACTGGCTACACCATCAAGTAGGTATCTCAATATAATACTTTGTATGAGTTGAGGTGTGCACATGGGGTATGGTGGGGCATACGGGTGCCACGTGGGGGTGTTTTCCTAGGAAAAAAATGATTAACTGCTCATGAAAGTATTTATGCTTTTTGTCATGATCTTGGAATTATTTACATAGGAGCTAAGCCCCAAAGGGGCTTAGCAACTCAGACTCGAACTCGGACTCGGACTCGGGCTCAAGGGAGCAAAGTAGTGCTTTGTTGGCGCACTTTGCAATTAGCACGTCAGCATCATCGCAAGGCACTTGTGCGCTGTAGGTGCGCTCGTACGCTCATTTTATGCGTGAGTTTATCCTCAGGTTGCATGCGTGTGTTGCATGCGCATGTTGCATGAGCGAACGTTAAGCGGGTGTTGAACGGGCGCTGAGAGGGAGATGAGCCACTACCAGAAAAATTCAAATTAGCGACGAAAAAAAATGGCGCTAAATGACCAATAAACGTCGCTAATAACTTTTAGCGATGTAATTAGCGATGTTTTACAGAAGTCGCCTTTCAGCTAGTCGCTGAAAGAAAAAACGTCGCTAAACGTCACTATACCGATATTTTTTAGCGACATAAATGTGTCACTAGATTAGCGACATTTAGCGACACAACGTCGCTAATTAGCGACGTGCTCATCTGTCGCTTAACGTCGCTAATTAGCGACTTATATAGCGACATTACAGCGACGTCTTTAATGACCTAGCAATATAGCCATGTCAGCAAGTTGGGACGTACATCGACGTTTTTAGCAACATTTTTAGCGATGTCATTAGCGACATGTAGTAACATCGTAACTTAGCGACGTATTTAGCGACGTATAGTAACGTCGCTAAAAGTCGCTTAATGTCACTAAAAATGTCACTAATTATACAGTAAAAAAATAAAAAAATAAATACTGAATTGTTTCCAAACTATTATTCCTGCAGTCTATTAATTCATAATCTGTACAAATAGACCCGGAGCAACCCTCCGTTGAATTTCCTGGGTTTGCCGACCCTCCTTGGGGTGAACACTCAACACCGATAAATTAACATATATTTAATATGAATAATATAATAAAATTTAAAGAAAATAAAACATCCAGCAAATATCGTCGCAAAGAATACAGCAAATATATATTCATACAATGAGTCTCATCCTAAATAATACAAAGAATACAATATCCAGCAAATATCCATGAAAATATATATACTACTACGGATCTACAGGAGGATGACCACCGGTGCACATGAAGGATAAAAACAATCATACTGCTCCCGTAAAATCGACACCGATGTCGATGGAGAAGGCAGTAACGTCGGTGGAGTCTGTGTCGATGTAGGCGCACCAGAAGGACGTATCCGCTCCAACTTTGCGAGTCACTGGTTGTAAGAATCCATGGTAGATAACAGCCTCGTACTGCTATGAACCATTGAATCATGCATCATCGTCAGCCTCTCGCCCATGGATAGCTGTGATGCCTGCAGGTCCGTAACACTGCGCTCTGTCGAGGATCTACGATCATTTATTAAATCCAGGAGCTCCGTGATGTTGCGGTCGAGCATATCGAATTGTGCGATGAGCGTCGCATCGTCCGCCTGCGGCTGGGACCGGGGTTGCTCCTCCATCCTTCGTAGCAACTCGTCACGGAGAGACAAAATCTGACGGTCAACGGCCTCTTGGACTCTGGCCGACGACTGCGAGGGTTGTGGGGAATGCGCACTTGTCGGGGAGGCCCTAGATGACTGTGTCATAACCAGGGCGCCATAGGATCCCGTACCGTAGTACGTACCACTCTAGAGACCACCAGCAGTGGTTATCCACAGGTCGTCCTCCGACGTAGCTGGAGCGGGCTGCGAGGAAGTACCAGCCTCTCCAGCTGTAGGTGCACTAGCAGTCGCCCGTCCATGCAGCCTAAGATACTCGGCCTAGAAAATTTTGGATACTCGATAATTGCCTAAGTTATATAAAAATTAACACAAAGTAAAGTAATACTTACATAGGTCTGCGAGGCCCTTTCATCAATGAGATTTCCGTCCTTGCGATGTGTAGCCAAGAAGACGGTCACCATATTTGCATCCTCACCCCTCTGTACCTGTTAAAAATATATTATTTAGTACTAAAATTAAATATTTTTTCCTACTACCATTTTATCGTACTTACATTAAAATAATATATCTTAAATAAAAAATATACCAAACAACAAAAATATTTCGTCATCGGAATCGACCCACCACACCATTTTGCAGCATTCCGCCTAGCCGCATTGGCCTTCTCAGACCTTTCCTTGTAGCTCGAATCGTCGAATCTAGCCCTCATCGCATTCCACTGCTCAGGCATGATCCAACCTTGGATCGGTTTTTTAGCATGATCACGAGCCTTCTGGTCATCCAGAGCATCACGGATAAGCTTGGTGGCAACGGCAGAAAATATCCGCTCGATCAACTCGGCCCGGTGCGGAGGATAGAAATACGTTTTCTATAATAAATAATTTAGTAAGTGAGCATCACGGATAAGTTATATAATATACATAAATTAGAAGATTTATATAATATACTTTTACCTTAAAATGTGTAAACTAGAACGTCTTTCTCTCCTCCGGAGCTTCAGAGTAGTTGATCCAAGGGCCACCATAGTTGTTCCTGAGAAATAGGCCCAGGCGTCTCTGAACCGACGATGGACGATATCTATACAGAGATAATTATTTAGATCGAAAAAGCCAGTATATGATGAATAAAGAAATACACGATATATATGAGGCTAAACCATCTAATTGACTTACTTTGTACCGTCGGCCCAAACCTCTGTCCTCGTCTTCTCCGGAGGTGCGCATGGAGGATCTTGCTGATGCTGGGACAACGTCGGCACGACCTCCTCTACATGCTCATCTGTCTCTATGGTTCCGTCAGCAAGAGGAACGCTGGATGAGGGAGTACTATCACGCCTGGAACTACTCGTCCTAAGAGTGATGCCAGGTAATGTCGTCGCAGTCGGAGATATGACTGATCGATATACTGGAGTACTGGGCGACGATGATCCGGAACCAACAGTAGGCAGTACCGGAGGAGCACTCTGTCTACCTCGGGACCTGCCGAACCCTCTGCGTCATCCTGTCATACCTGATAACAACATATAATGAATAAAGAAATACACAAATATATAGTACATTCTACAGTCAAAATATTATGCATATCTCACAACATTCATAGAATTATACAGTAAATAACCAGTGGTGTCACAAGTCTAAATGGATAGTACATTCTACAGTCAAAATATAATACATATGTTCGTCAAAATAGTACATTCTACAGTCAAAATATAGTTACATTCTACAGGCAAAATATTTTATTTTTAATCATCTTCGGAAAATTTATCTTGTTCGCCTTCCTCGTCCTCCTCTTCCTCTCCCTCCTCCTCCTCTTCACTTTCATCTACTTCATCTTCGTCTTTCTCTTCGGATAATTCTACATCTTCTACATTATTACTCGTGTAATGAGTAACTTTCGTTGAGTCCACATCTATAATATTTGTTACAAGAGGTAGCTCGTCCTCTTGATAAGCTATTTCATCAATGTCAAAGGTATTTCTAGCTTTAGTCTTGCATATTGCCCACCAATCCGACCTCGTTGTCCCCCATCTAGGATAAGTTGTGAAGTACACGAGCTGAGCCCGACTTGATAGGATAAATGGTTCGTAGCCTTGATATCTACGCTTGTAGTTTATATCCACAAGGCCATGCTTATCAATTTTCCAACCTTGATCTTGAATCAGATCGAACCATTCACACTTGAATAGCAAGATATTAGCAGGTTCTGTGCCATAATTATATGTCAACTCCATAATCTCTCGTAAGATGCCAAAGAAATTATTGCTTGGATCGACGTATTTGTAGTTCAAAGATTTGATACATAAATAATTGTTTTTCAAGGAATCAAGATCCAGAAAGTTATCTCTAATAGGAGCATTTGTTGACTTGAACCTAAACCCATTCACAAAGAAATTTGGCCATATTTTAATGGCAATAATTGATCCCTTGGCTAGAGTTCTAATATATTCAGTCTCGGGTGTTATTAGACGATCGACCTAAATACCAAAGTAGCGATAGTAAGTTATTTGATTTGCAAGTGCAGAAATAAAAAGTAATTACCAAGCACCTTATATATGCGCTCAACCAAGAAGGAAAATGGCATCTCATTTCTTGTTCTACTTCTTCGTCTCTTATGTAGGGTCTAACTGACCTCAACTCATCATTATATGTGCTGAAAAACAATAAAGCAACTACTGATTAGTAGCATAATAGTAGCTTATACTATTACATTGAGATGATATAAACATGGACGTATTAATTACTTACCCCTCTAGCTTCTCCACTTCATTCTCATCGCAATTGAGTAATATATACAACTAAGCAGCCCTTAGCTCGTCGTCATTCAAATATCTCTTCTTTATTTTTCCCGAAAGATTTTCGGACGCATTGAATACTTTGAGTATTGCATCATTAGATTCATGATATTCGTCATCGTTTCTCGGCGCTTTCGTTCTATTAGTAGCAACATAAAGTTTGAAATACGTCGAGCAAAAGTTTGTAATCTCCTCGAGAACATAAGTTTCACAAATAGAGCCCTCAACCCGTGCCTTATTTTTTACCTTTCTCTTTAGGTGATTCAGGTGCCGCTCGAAGGGGTACATCCATCGATAACCGACGGGACCACCAATACGTGCCTCATAGGAAAGATGAATTGGCAAATGCTCTATAGAGTCAAAGGATCCAGGAGGAAACACCTTCTCGAGCTTACATAGTATTACCGTAATGTCCTTCTCTTGCTTTTCTAGACGATCGACGCACAACTTAGTAGAACAAAGATCTCTGAAGAATATGCTGAGCTGTCACGCCCCAGTCCCAAAATACGTAGTACTAGGACACGTAAGCATGCCAGCCGCATGTATATGGCAACTCCAATATATGGAAACCATAACACATGCGTACGTTGTATTATGAATATCAAATCCATAAGTGGTATAAACCATCATAAATCACAGGGTATAATCTAATCTCATCCATATAAATCAAATAAAAGTAAATAACCAATATCTATGAGCTAGATCTCAATATAAAGTATCTAAAGATGACAGTCGGATGGAAATAAATCCACTACCGAACTAGAATATAAAATAACAAGATAATACAATATAAGTACAACAACTATCAACCACTGAGACTCAAAGGGAAGACCTCCTCACAATATAAGTAGCCAGTCCGGATCTGTGCTCCTACGAATACTCATGAACATCTACACCTGGAAAGGGACCAGGTCCTCAGAGGGACATAACAAGATACATTGAAGCATGCCATAAAGTAAATACTGAATAAATAAAGGGGTGCGCTAACCATCTAAGTGAAATGTAATTTGGGGACAACTTTGGGTGTATGGAAAAGTGTAGGCTAGACATATGCAGACATAATTCATCAATCGTGACAACTGGCTAGTATATGCCACATATGCCCCCAATACAAGGGCGCTATATAATATAATAACGTCCTACCGCTCCGAAGAACGGGAAATCTGCATAGTATATAATGTCCATATTGCTCCGAAGAACGTGGAATCTGCATAGTATATAACGTCCATATCGCTCCGTCGAGCGTAGAATCTGCATAAAGGAAGTGGGTGTCCTATACGCCTACTAGTTGTCCTTCCCGCCCAATGATCTATGCATGTCGTATCCACAATACGCCTTAGCTACTACCCCGAGGCATCGTAACTCTGGCTCATAGTCTATCGTTAGAATAATAGCCCAACCTTACAACCAAACAAGGACAAGGATTGGACCTTCGTTCCACAATAGTCTATGCTCCGTCTACTAATAACTGCTAAGTCTTCTATAATGCATCGCTAATAGCAGTTATTCCCTATCCATCGCACGCCTACACGTACAGGTGGCCAACCACATACACAAGTTCGTGCCCTATATGAGACTCACAACACGTGTAAGAAATGTGTCAAGGCCAGGGGAGTTATACCGATAACTCCACAACTAACCTATGTGGGTCTATTAGACACTAGGTCAGACACAAGTCCTAACGTCAACGCATTCGTTGACTACACCCGAGTCTCTCTCGGACGTGCACAATTATATAATCTAAAACAATAAACATCCAATTAACAATATAACTGAATTTAAACAGTACAACAAAGGCAAGGTATACTTGCCTGGCGAGAAAGCTGCGAAGTACCAATAACCTGCTCCTAGAGTTACGCAAAACCATCTGATATGTCCTATATACATATAATATAATACAACATAATATCAGTCATTACACTAGCACGTACACAATCATAATTACCTTGAACTCAGGGCATAGCTAGGTATGTCACTGGTCAACTAGGGTCAAGTGTGCGTCTAATCGCATGGGTGTCGCGTTTGTAATTGTTGTGCAAGACAAACAGTCAACTGATACGGGCTCGCCAGTAAATCAGTGTACATAATGGCAGCTTGCTAATAATATTACATGGTCACAGGTCAACGTAACTACGGGATATCCGTGGTTACACTCGGGTCATCTAGTAAATATATAAATATACATTATTATTATCTAGCATATATCATTAATTACTCATTAAATACATATATACTAATTAAATATGTATGCAATGTATATATTGTATATACACTCATTGGATTTATACTATATATATTAACATATAGTAGGGATACATATATAATACATATACATGTGTATATATACTAATTGAGAAGTTTATATATATATATATATATATATATATATATATATATATATATATATATATATATATATATATATATATATATATTAACATATACTAATAGGATACCTAAATATATACACATACACACACCTAAAAATATGAAAAGGGGGGAAACACATTCGTACCTCGGGGTACGTGCACGGAGGCGATGCTGACGACGATGGTGACAAGGACGACGAGGGTGATGTAGATGATGGTGATGACGAGGACGACGAGGGTGATGTGGACGATGGTGATGACAATGATGGGGATGATGAAGAGATGAGTATGATGATGATGGCAATGGTGATACTGGTGGTGATGATGATTGGTTGCCGAAGTAGCTCAGGCAGGAGGAGGAGACGGCTACGCTCGACTGGGCCGGTAGGTCAACGGCAAGGCGCTGGTGGTGGGGACGACTGGAGACGTTGGGAGGAGGAGGTCGGGAAGAGGGAAGGAGGGGTGAACGGCGGGGTGTAGGCAGCGTTAATGGTGGTCGATGTTCCGGTGTGGTGAAGATGGTGTGGGGCTCCGGCTGGTGGGATGAGGGGCGTTCAGGCGAGTGTCCTCAGGCGGAGGAGGAAGAGGGAGGCTGGAGATCGACTCAGGCGGTCCGGGGTTGTTGGCTGGGATGGGTTGTCTTTGACTCCGGCGGAGGAAGGAATAGTCGAGCGGGGTAGGGGATGAAGGTGATGGAGGAGGCGGCAGTTGGAAGTCGGGAAAAAGAACCGGGAAGAGGAGGGTCAGTCTGTGAGGAGACTGCGGGGCTGTCGTGGTCCAGTGGGTCGGCTCCGGCGAGTCAGCGGGCTCCGGCGACGGGCTGGCAGCGGGGGAGGGGATGAACAGGGAAATAGAGATATTTGGTCGGCTAGGTTAGAGATTTGGTTTGGGGTTTTGTGTTTACAAGAAAATAAAGAAAAGTTATTTATTTATACATATGTAAGGGGGTTGGTTTGACCTAGAAACCTTGGGCTTGGTCAACACTCCTTGGGATTGGGCCTTGAGCTCACATGAGGATGTTTGGAGACCCATAATTGCATTGTTTAAATACAAGTATAGGTTTAAAATAATGGGCCGATGTTTGCGCGTTTCCACATTCCAAAAATTATGAAAAAATTCCTATGAAGGAGAAAGTTGGATTTCTTCATGTATTGTCCAATGGTGTGGACACCTCAATGCGCTTTTGCATAAAAGTGCCCAAAAATTAGAAAATTGCACAAAGACAGAATTTGGATTAAATAAATTAAAATAATTAAAATAATTAAAATAATTAAATAAATTAAAATAATTGTGCACGGTGTTCTCGAATTAATTGAAGTACAAGGGGATAAAATTAGTTGGGACACAAGTGTTATGGACGTAGAGGATTCAGTGTAAAATTTTATCATAAATTAGGTTGTACGAAATGGGTCAAGATTGTGTCTCCAATTTCGATTGGAACGCACAAGGATACAAAGTCGTATTTATTTAGAATTTATTATAAAGTTTGTGACGCATATTGTGCGACTAAAATATAGTACAAGAGCGCATAATTATAAGTCATGCAAAGGTCAGAATAGAAGGTGGACACGTCTAGGACAAGGTTGTGAAATTTGTTGGAAGGCAACAGCTAGAGTAGTGCTCTAATTAGAGAAGCAACGGTAAGGTGCACTAAGTGATATAATTATTGAAAAATTTAAATAACATGTCGCGTTCTTATTCTAATTGGATTCTAATAAGCCCTAATCTCTCTATCTATGCCAAGTATGCCTAATTTTGGGTGAGGGGGTTTACAATCTATCCAACTTAAAATAATTTTGTCCTCGAAATTAAAATAAGGCATAATTTGGTTTAAATCCTTCACATGCGTACGTAAGGCAAGATTATTGCAATCTCCTCCCAAAAATTTCAAACATATTCAATTCCATTGTAATCACTTTCAAATTAAATTAGCCATTGTTTAGATCGAACTTCAACACATCGCACTATCTTCTCAATTTTTAAATTAAATAATCCACATCCAATCTAATTCAAATCTATATGACATCCTACATTAAAATTTATATCGCAATCTCCAATTATCATAATCTCCTCTATAAAATAATTATAACTACATATTATTTCTATTTTCAACTTGTGAATTCCATACTCTTTGAATTTAAATTCAATTTGCATCCTCAATATTTCAAATAGGTAATCCCACAATCAACCTTTAACTTTTAATTTAAGGCCTCAAATTGTGAAATTTGAAATTTAATTCACCAATTGTTCAAGTCTAGATTTCTATATTTATCCTCAAAGTTTAAATCGGTGATTCAACCTTCAATATTCAAATTTTAAATCATGTGCTCACTTATACATATTTGGTTTGCCATATCACAGTTTTTTTTTTAAATTCATTAATCCTCATCATCTTAATCATTCTTCTAGAATTCTCAAAATTAAATGACTTGAACTTCTCAATCTTAGTTTACTCGATCACAATCTAAAAGAAATTATTCTCAAGTTGACAATGTAAATTTTCCCATCTATCACATAAGGCTCTTACATTTAGAAAACTTATTCCTCAAATTTACTTAATCGTGTTACTCAATCCTCAAAAATTTAACACCAAATATATTACATATGATATGCCCTTAATCAGTTATAAAAGGCAGTCATCTAGTAATGTGATTGGCCTTTGGGGTATATCTAGTACTCTCTGTATATCATACTTATACTAAGCACGAGGTTTCGTCTTTTCGAAATAAGGAAGGACGGAAAACAATAATAAAGAGTTCAAGGGGGAGGTAATAGATTAGAAGTATGGGGATCAAGGCGTTTAGGGAATTCAAAAGGAATTGTCAAGGCAGTTGTGGATTAAAATCATATTTGGTAATTTCTTATTTGCATGCTCATATCAGTACAGTTATGTAACCGATACGATATGCTCAGACATGTCTAGAGGCCAAGTACCTTCGTCTACTAGTTACTATATGTCTCAATCCACGTAAAGTAGTTATGCGAAGGGCGAACCAAGAGCACTAAGTTTAGCTAGACCTTAATACACTGATTCTAAAATGTATTAGTGTAACGCTCCAATAATACATATGTCATGAACAAGCTTGATAAGGAATAAGCTTGCAAAACTAGGCTATAATAGCAGCATAAGTCAAGGTAGTACAGCAAATATAAGTACGCTAGATTATGATGAGAGAAATTACAAAGTAATTTAAGTTCACAAAAAGATAAGACTCTAAAATCTCTACAGTTGTCGTACAAACTCCTTGTCTAAGTCGCTAATCGACCAAATAGGGGTATGGGCCTCCAAGCTCTACAGTCTTAATAAACACTATCGTCTTGTGCTAGTATACAGTTAATGTCATTCAGTTATACTTCAACAATGAGTCAAGAGGACTATATAACACTAGGTTATGAGGCATACTACCCAACTTAAAATAATTAAACTAATACTGTGACAGTCTCAAGGGAAATCTATAAAATAACCTTATTCTTGTAAATAAAGTATAAATTCTTATTGGGCTATACGAGGAACGGATCTTAGTACTTATTAAGGTCTCCTATTGCATTATATAGGTAATGGCCATCTTAAGTCTTAATCATAGTGCTTATAGAAGAAGGGTATCAATGGTAAGTATGGAAAAGTTACTAGCCTCAAGTGAAAAGGGGGTATAACTTGTATCGAGTTATGGATGCAAATTACGTGATTCAAAAACTAGAAATAATCATCAAGTCACAATCTACAAGATTAACTCAAAACTATCATGCTCTAACTACCAAGCACAAAATTCAAAGTTCAAGACTAAAACTATAACCCTAGCAAGATATATATCCTAACATACAAGGAATCACTCGGTCTACAATCAGAAGTGTCAGGTAGCACGAGTTGGAAGATGAAGAGAAGCATAATTAGTCATCGCATAATTTGCGAGTGCTAAGTTTTCAGGAGAATAAAATATAAATAAAATAGAAAGACTCTAGATAACATCATAGTTTTCTAAGGAGAAGGTGGTAGCTAATCTCTGTGTTCGAGGTATAGTCAAAGGAAAATTTTATTTTATTCCTTTAGGTTTTCTAAGGTATTGTCTACTAATGATAGAACAATGATTCAAAGTTATGTCTCTCTAATACTATCTCACTTATGTAAGTTAGGTTCAGTCCTAATATTTAACCTTGAATTCTATTAGTTCCTCAATACTAGGGTCAACCACTATGGTCAAATTTTAAACTAATCCTCGTAGCGTTTATTCTACTCTCAAGTCATACAAAAATACATCAAGGGATATGGTAAATTAATCTATAGTTAAGGGATGCTAGGGTTCATTAAGTATTCTAACTCAGTGATGTGTCATAATCCTAGTTGTATTCTGAGTAGGAATATTACCATAATTATCATCTTAACAACAGGGATTCATATATTCTATGAGAGGCTATACTCAAGGAACTATTAGGAAAGCACATGAATCAAGCAGGATGCAGTTATTCAAATAGAACAGATTGGAAGGAAGATAAGTCATAGTCAATTGTGGATGAGATCCTATACTCTAATCCTAGGTGCAGGCTTGCTTGGTACAGTAACGTAACCGAGACAATATGCTCGTGACCTACATGGGCCACCACTAAAAATATGTCATGCCCCAGTCCCAAAATACGTAGGACTAGGATACGTAAGCATGCCAGCCGCATGTATATGACAACTCCAATATATGGAAACCATAACACACGCGTACACTGTATTATGAATATCAAATCCATAAGTGGTATAAACCATCATAAATCACAGGGTATAATCTAATCTCATCCACATAAATCAAATAAAAGTAAATAACCAATATCTATGAGCTAGATCTCAATATAAAGTATCTAAAGATGACAGTCGGATGGAAACAAATCCACTGCCGAACTAGAATATAAAATAACAAGATAATACAATATAAGTACAACAACTATCAACCACTGAGACTCGAAGGGAAGACCTCCTCGCAATATAAGTAGCCAGTCCGGATCTGTGCTTCTGTGAATACTCATGAACATCTACACCTGGAAAGGGACCAGGTCCTCAGAGGGACATAACAAGATACATAGAAGCATGTTATAAAGTAAATACTGAATAAATAAAGGGGTACGCTAACCATCTAAGTAAAATGTGATTTGAGGACAACTTTGAGTGTATAAAAAAGTGTAGGCTAGACATATGCTGACGTAATTCACCAATCGTGACAACTAGCTAGTATATGCCACATATGCCCCCAATACAAGGGCGCTATGTAATATAATAACGTCCTACCGCTCCGAAGAATGGGGAATCTGCATAGTATATAACGTCCATATCGCTACGAAGAACATAGAATCTGTATAGTATATAACGTCCATATCGCTCCGTCGAGCGTAGAATCTGCATAAAGGAAGTGGGTGTCCCATACGCCTACTAGTTGTCCTCCCCGCCCAATGATCTATGCATGTCGTATCTACAACACGCCTTAGCTACTACGTCGAGGCATCGTAACTCTGGCTCATAGTCTATCGTTAGAATAATAGCCCAACCTTACAACCAAACAAGGACAAGGATTGGACCTTCGTACCACAATAGTCTATGCTCCGACTACTAATAACTGCTAAGTCTTCTATAATTCATCGCTAAAAGCAGTTATTCCCTATCCGTCGCATGCCTACACGTACAGGTGGCCAACCACATACGCAAGTCCGTGCCCTACATGAGACTCACAACACGTGTAAGAAATGTGTCAAGGCCTGGGAAGTTATACCGATAACTCCACAACTTTTAGGTGGGTCTACTAGACACTAGGTCAGACACAAGTCCTAACGTCAACGCATTCGTTGACTGCACCCGAGTCTTTCTCGGACGCGCACGGTTATATAATCTAAAATAATAAACATGCAATTAAAAATATAACTGAATTTAAACAGTACAACAAAGGCAAGGTATACTTGCCTGGCGAGAAAGTTGTGAAGTACCAATAACCTGCTCCTGGAGTTGCGTAGAACCATCTGATGTGTCCTATATACATATAATATAATACAACATCAGTCATTACACTAGCACGTACACAATCATAATTACCTTGAACTCAGGGCATAGCTAGGTATGTCACTGGTCAACTAGGGTCAAGTGTGCGTCTAATCGCACGGGTGTCATGTCTGTAACTGCTGTGCAAGACAGACAGTCAAATGATACGGGCTCGCCAGTATGTCAGTGTACATAATGGCAGCTTGCTAACAATATTACATGGTCATAGGTCAACGTAACTACGGGATATCCGTGGTTACACTCGGGTCACCTAGTAAATATATAAATATATATTATTATTATCTAGCATATATCATTAATTACTCATTAAATACATATATACTAATTAAATACGTATGTAATGTATATATTGTATCTATATATATTAACATATACTAGGGATACATATATAATACATATACATGTGTATATATACTAATTGAGAAGTTTACTATATATATATATATATATATATATATATATATATATATATATATATATATATATATATTAACAGATACTAATAGGATACCTAAATATATACACATACACACACCTAAAAATATGAAAAGGGGGGAAACACATTCGTACCTCGGGGTACGTACACGGAGACGATGCTGATGACGATGGTGACGAGGACGACGAGGGTGATGTGGATGATGGTGATGACGAGGATGACGAGGGTAATATGGACGATGGTAATGACAATGATGGTGATGAAAATGATAGGGATGATGAAGAGATGAGTATGATGATGATGGCAATGGTGATACTGGTGGTGATGATGATGGGTTATCGGAGTAGCTCAGGCAGGAGGAGGAGATGGCTGCGCTCGACTGGGATGGTGGGTCAACGGCAAGGCGCTGGTGGTGGGGACGACTGGAGACGCTGGGAGGAGGAGGTCAGAAAGAGGGAAGGAGAGGTGAACGGCGGGGTATAGGCAGCGTTAATGGTGGTCGGTGTTCCGGTGTGGTGAAGATGGTGTGGGGCTCCGGCTGGTGGGACGAGGGGCATTTAGGCGAGTGTCCTCAGGCAGAGGAGGAAGAGGAAGGCTGGAGATCGACTCAGGCGGTCCGGGGTGGTCGGCTGGGACGGGTTCTCTTTGACTCCGGCGGAGGAAGGAGTAGTCGAGCGGGGGAGGGGATGAAGGTATGGAGGAGGCGGCGGTTGGAAGTCGGGAAGAAGAACCGGGAAGAGAAGGGTCAGTCGGTGAGGGGACTGCGGGGCTGTCCTGGTCCAGTGGGTCGGCTCCGATAAGTCAGCGGGCTCCGACAACGGGCTAGCAGCGGGGGAGGGGATGAACAGGGAAATAGAGATGTTTGGTCGGCTAGGTTAGAGATTTGGTTTGGGGTTTTGTGTTTACAAGAAAATAAAGAAAAGTTATTTATTTATACATATGTAAGGGGTTGGTTTGACCTAGAAACCTTGGGCTTGGTCAACACTCCTTGGGATTGGGCCTTGAGCTCACATGAGGATGTTTGGAGACCTATAATTGTATTGTTTAAATGCAAGTATAGATTTAAAATGAGGGGCCGATGTTTGCGCGTTTCCACATTCTGAAAATTATGAAAAAATTCCTATGAAGGGAAAAGTTGGATTTCTTCATGTATTGTCCAATGGTGTGGACACCTCAATACAATTTTGCATAAAAGTGCCCAAAAATTAGTAAATTACACAAAGACAGAATTTGGATTAAATAAATTAAATAATTAAATAAATTAAAATAATTGCACAAGGTGTTCTCGAATTAATTGGAAGTACATGGGGATAAAATTAGGTGGGACACAAGTGTCATGGACGTAGAGGATTCAGTGTAGAATTTTGTCATAAATTAGGTTGTACGAAACGGGTCAAGATTGTGTCTCCAATTTTGATTGGAACGCACAAGGATACAAAGTCATATTTATTTAAAATTTATTATAAATGTTTGCGACGCATATTGTGCAACTAAAATATAGCACAAGAGCACATAATTATAAGTCACGCAAAGGTCAAAATAGAAGGCGGACACGTCTAGGACAAGGTTGTGAAATTTGTTGGAAGACAACAGCTAGAGTAGTGCTCTAATTATAGAAGTAACGGTAAGGTGCACTAAGTAATATAATTATTAAAAAATTTAAATAACATGCCGCGTTCTAATTCTAATTGGATTCTAATAAGCCCTAATCTCTCTATCTAAGCCAAGTAGGCCTAATTTTGGGTGAGGGGGTTTACATGAGCTCTGTTAATGGATCCCAAATGACCTGCGATAAGAATTCTGAAATACAATCAGAATTAACCTCTCTATGAATATGAGACAATCGTGGCTCTTCATACCCGCCAGTTTATTCTCCTTGAGATCGACGCGTCTTCTCAAGTTTGACGCGTACCCATCTGAAAACTTTAGACCCTGAATCCACCTACAAAGTCTCTCTTTATCCTCTTTCTCTAGTGAGAAAACTGACTTATGTTGCTTTAACTTTCTATTCCCCTCCTCTATCAAATACAACGCATGACGTCTACATATTTCTTCTAAGTCTAACCTGGCCTTTGGATTATCTTTCGTCTTCCCCTTTACCTCCATTACAGTATTAATTATGTTATTAAACATATTCTTCTCGATATGCATGACATCATGGTTATGTCTGATCAGATTGGTGCTCCAATATGGCAGATCCCAGAATATACTCCTCTTCATCCAGTTATGGGTGCGACCAAATCTGTCACACTTGTACCCCTTAGCAGGCTCTTCGATAGCACTTGATAAATCTTTTATCTCTTCCCATATCGTGTATCCGGGCTACCTTGATGGTAGACTGGACTTCTCCACAACGCCCGTATAAAAAGCATTCTTGTTCCTCCGGTACGGATGATCCTTCGGCAGAAATTATCGATGACAATCGAAGAAGCACGGTTTGCCTCCGTGTTTCAAACAGAAAGACTTAGTATGATCCATGCAATACGGACATGAGAGACGACCATGGGTGCTCCATCCCGATAATATTTCATAGGCCGAAAAGTCGTTGATGGTCCACATAAGTGCTAGCTCATATAAAAATTCTGCTTTCTAGAAACATCGTACGTGTTGGCACCTACTTTCCATAGCTGATTCAACTCATCTATCAAATGTTGTAAATACACATCGATGTTCCTCTTCGGATTGTTCGGACCCAGGATAATAACGGTTACGAACATATACAGAGTCTTCATTCACATCCAATGCGGTAGATTGTACAGAGTGACAATCACAGGCCAAATTGAATACTGGGAGCCCGAAAGTTCGAATGGGGTAAAATCGTCAGAGGAGAGCCCCAATCTGACATTACGCAGATCCGAAGCAAAATTTGGATACTCTCGATCAAAGTGTTTTCATGCTTCTTCATCGGATGGATGATCCAATACTCCTTCGATATGTTTCCGCCTATGTCAACTCATGTTTTCTGCAGTCTTCTTAACCATAAACAACCGCTGCAACTATGGCGTCAAAGGCAAGTAGTGCATCGATTCGGTAGGCTTTCTTGCACCGACAGACTTTCCTCTACCAGTGGCTTTGTAGCGATCAGTACCACAGAATCTGCACGCATCTTCATCCTTGTCGTATTTGTAGTACAATATGCACCCGTTGTGACATGCATCAATTTTTTCGTATCCCATCCAGAGCGATCTCACCATCCTCTTAGATCGATAGAAGTCTTTAGGCAACTTTGCACCCTCGGGAAGATCTTTATAATCAAATCTATTAGTCGATTATAGCATTCTTGCAATATGTTAAAATCGGACTTGATGCTCAGTAATCTTGTAACCACCTTCAACGGTGAATGATCCTCACAACAGGATATAGTGGAGTCTTTGCATTCTCCAGCAACTCCATAAACTTTGCAGCATCGACATTCGGTGCCTCCTCAGCTGCATCATAATTGTCCGGATTGAAACTAGGCCCCGCCGTATCAAAAACTATGTTCACCCATCCGTCGTCATAAGCAGCGTGGTCGTAGATATCCATATACGGCTCCACATAAGGCTCCGACTCTGATGCTAGAGACACAAGTTCTCCGTGCGCGGTCCACTGATAGTAATTCGGCGTGAAGTCCTTCGAGTACAAATGATATGTGACTTCCACTTCTGGATGATATTTCAAGTTGTGATATCTCACACACGGACACTTAATTTTGGTACCGTCCATGTACTGAGGGGACGCCTTGACGAACTGCAGGAACTGCTATACACCCTCAATAAATTTATCCCGTACACCGTACATGTCATCAGGATGGCAGTTGTACATCCATGAACGATGACGCAGATAGTAATTCATATCCATTTATAGATACTTCTACAAAAATGACAGTATGTATCCTATAAATCATTACATACAGTATGATTCTCTTGAGGAAGGTAAGAACTACTCTAACTTGATACACAATGCCCTATGTATGTGTGTGTGTGTACATATAGTTTGAATAAAAATCCTAATTCTTTCCTAATTGTAAGCCCCTGATTTTTCAAAAATACTAAAATTGGGATTTTTCACAATTTTCTAGAATTTTCTGGGAATTTTCTGAAATTAAAATCAGGGTTTTAAATTATTACATAATTTTTAATTGATATTAAACAACATTAAAATATTATGAAAATAATATTTTTGGGTGTAAAATGGAAAACTGGACTTAGGATAATTTTTCTGAAATTTATTGGACCCCGGACCTATTTTTAAATCACCTAAAACCATTTAATTATTATTATTATTATTATTATTATTATTATTATTATTATTATTATTTATATTTAATCCCAGCCCACGGCCCATTGGGCCGGCCCGGCCCAGTCCCCCGCGGCCCGCCACCCTAACGGGTCGGGTCGGGTCCGCTTGAACCCGACCCGCACGGACCCCGACCCGCTCACCCGTTCCTCCCCTCTGCCCGAGTCAGCCGCCGCCTCCCGCGGCTGCCGCCCCGCCCTCGGCCACGTCGCCACCCCCCGACCCCCGCGCTGCCCGCGGCCACGCACCCCCGACCCCCGCGCTGGCTGCCGCCTCCCTCGGCCCCGCGCAACCGTCTCCGCCCCTTTTTAAACCCTCACCCTTTCTCCTCCTCCGCCTCACCACCGAGCCCACGCCACCACTCGCCGCCACGCTCCGCCCGAGCCACCGACCGCCTCGCCGACCGCCCAGCGCCTCCCTCCCCCTCGGCGCCGCCCGCCGTCTCCTCCCCGCAGTGGCCACAGCAGCAAGCAGCAGCCGCAGCCGCCGCTGCCGGCCGCCCCGAGCCGCCGCCGCCCCCGTGAACGACGCGCCGCCCTCGTCGAGCAGTTCCCCTCCCTCGCCGGCCGCCCAACGGCCGCCCTCCGCCGTCCTCGGCCGTTTTCCGGCGAAGCCCTAACCCTAGCCCTAATTTCCATTTTCGTGTCCGACACGAGTCGGACACGTCTCGACCCTGATTCTCGGGTCCCCTTTAGGTACGTGTAACTTTCGCCTCGTAGCTCCGTTTTCAATTCCGCAAATTGCGTTGTGAAGCCTGTATGACCCTCTCGGTGTCCGGACAAACTGTTCGGGACATCGCGTCCTGTGGTGATCGTACACCGCGATCCAAAAACAGGAAAAAACTAGACCCTATTTTACCCCGGAACTGAGTACGTCTCGCCAAACGGGACGACTTGGTCGCATGCGGTCTTCACAGATACGTGCGCACCGTCGATACGGACGTGTGAGACTTCGCGAAAGCTGATTCGGGTGTGCGTGCACACCGGAATCAACGCGTATCCACGGACATCGCCCCGTATCCGCCTTTTCTATAATTCACCCTAATTTCGTGTACACATGTCGGATCGAGACGAAACTTGCGTCATCGGACTCGTAGCGATACGCTGGTCCTGTGGGTCAAGTTTGGTTCGATTCTGAGAACGTTGACGAAATCGCGTGTCGTGGGCCCCACAAGCCCCGCTCGACGGGCGATTTTGTGTTCGGCTCATCGGAATCCAAATCTGGAAGTTCCGTTGGGTTCGTATCAGCGTTCCTGACCTGTTGACACTGAGTTTGGTGAATTTAGAGACCTTTGACCCGGACACGTTTTTCGGTGCAAAGCGGGCCCACCGCCGGACCCCGTTTTGACCCGAAACTGCCGTTTTTGCCCTTGTCTCCAAATTGGACCCAAGGACAGGCGTTTCTAGCTGTTTGACATCTTCTGAGCGTGATGGTAATGTCTATTTTAGCTTTTGGACTCATCTCTGGAAACTTCCCCTAGAACAATTAATCGGATCCAAACAACAGGCAAGTACCTGCACTTCAAGTTTAAATCTTTATATTGTGATAATTATTCCCTGCTTCACTAGTACCATTGGATGTTTACACGTAATGTTAGAAGCTGGATTTTATGTCTTGATTACGGGATTTCATGTCTTGTTTTCGTGTCGGGTGGGAGAATACTAGGAGGCATGTAGTTTACCCTTCCCCGGGTCCTGTTACTAGCTGTTGGTACGCGACTGTACCATCAGCCTTATACTTGATTGTTCCTAGTCACTAGTCGTCTATGACGGCCTTATTAGCCTTATAAACCCCTACATGCCAACCATGTATTCTAAAACAAACACAAGTTCACACAGATAGTTCTAGTCTTGTTATAGTTCTTACTGACTGTTGTAGTTTCATTTCCTGTTTCACTTTATTTCCTGCTTCTCATATTCCTGTTTATAGCATTAAACTATGAGATGTTGATATTTCCTTTATGCAATTTTCCCAAAATGATACTCAGTTTAATTGTCATAAATATTTAGTTTAATCTTGTTGTGCACTGTGTACTTTGCTCCTTTCCTGACTGGATATGTTGTTTAGGCGATGATGAGAACCTTGCTCCTACCTATTATGGACCCTATGAGCCAGCAGGTGATACAGTTGCAGAGCCGGTTTCCCCCCAGGAGACTACTCCTGCAGAGTAGTTAGCATTAGCTATCTTTTATTCCTATTTCTTATCTTATTAATCGGGTTTGTCCCCGATTTCATTCTGAATTTCTGTACTAAACATTTGAAGCTGTTGTCACATTTATTTCAGTTGCAAATCTTAAGTTTTATTTCTCATTATTATCTTGCCTATGTTGTTGTGAATGAGCTAGTTATAAATTATGGATTGACCTAGACAGCGTACTACCGCCGACTCTGCGGCGTAGGCTGGACGTACCCACGCACTCGTGCCCGAACTTCCGGGTACGGGTCGTGACACGTTTTTATGGTGGCCCATGCAGGTCAAAACGACTAAATTGTTCGGTTCCAACTTAGGGACCGAACAGGCCTGCAACGAGATTGAGGATTTTAGGATAAAGCTCATTCACAGAATAGGATCTTCATTTCAATTCTTGATATCATTCCCGATCAAATTTTTCCTATCGCCCTTGATTTCCCAGTAATCTATTCTGATCTTCCTATCCCTTAATCTTTCAGAATGGTCCAGACCAGGAACACCGTAGGAGGCACATCAGAACCAGCTGAGCAGAATGTGCCCGAGACTCTTGCACTCCCGCCGCCTCCATCTGTTCCAGCAGTTACTCTAGATGGGGCACAGCTACTCGGAGTGTTCCAGGGACTAGTGGAATCCCAGAAAGAACAGACTGCCCTACTTCGAACCAGCCTCTCAGAAGCTCTTAGGTCCCAGGAGTCGCCACACAAGAGGCCAGGGAGTGCCAAAGACTTCAAGAACCTTAAACCCCTGGAATTCTATGGAACTGAGGGCATTCTCTACGCCGATGAATGGATAGAGAACGTAGAGCGACTCCTGAAGACTGCTCGGGTCCCTGATGATCTCAAAGTGGAGTCTGCAAGCCTGCAACTGTTCGACATAGCTCGGACCTGGTTTAGAGACGAACCCCAACTATCTGCTCCTGACCCCACCTGGGAGGACTTCAAGAGACTATTCAAGGAGAAATTCTACCCCGAAGTGGCTCGGGAAGCTCTCGAAAGCCAATTCGAGAGACTGGAACAAGGTAACCTGACTGTTGATGAGTATACTGCTGAATTTAGCAGGTTAAGCCATTTTGCGGAGTACATGGTTCGTACCCCGGAGGACAGAGCTCGTAGATTCAAGAAGGGGCTGTCTCCGGATATTTGCCTTGCTGTCACCACCAGCCGAGCCCGCACCTATGAGAAAATCTTAAACGTGGCACAAGGCATTGAGAGAGACATGGGGCATAAGCTAAAGCGAGAAAGAGATACCAAAAATGCGGGACCCAACAAATGCCCTTTTCAACAACAACAACAGCAGAGATCCCCGCAGCAAGCCCAGCGTCTTCTCCCTCGAGCTCCAGCACCCCAACATCAAGCTCAAGGGCAGACCCAACGAGTTCCCACTTGTGGCTTTTGTCGAAAACAAGGTCACACCTGACAAGTTTGTAGGATGAGACTGGGTGCCTGTCTATATTGTGGATCAACAGAACATCGAGTGAGGGACTGCCCCACTGCTCCAGGACGCGGACAAGCTTACGTGATGACCGTGGAGAACACGCAAACTCTGGAAGCAGCCAATGCGCGTAAGTGATTCGTAGATATCTTTTCTAGTATTGTTTTCGTGCCTATTGGTTCGTGACCTCAGCCCCAACCTAGTAAATTTTGAACTTGCTAAATAACCTAGTATGCTTTAAATTTGATTACTGTATAGACCCTTTAGGCTTTTGCTATTGTGCTTATTTTGTGTTATTCTGTGAACTTCAATAATTTTGTACCTCTTTTCATCATCATCTAGCGCACTTAATTTTGCTGAACTCGACTGATGCTGCTATTTTTAGCCTAGTTTTGCAAGCTTACTCTTTATCGGGCTTGTTCATGACACCTGTATTATTGAGGCCTGATCAACCCCACTAATACAAGTGTCTACTCAGAATCAGTGTACTACGGTCTGATCAACCTTAGTGCATTTTGATTCGCACTTCGCACAACTACCTTACGTGGATTGAGAGATATAGTGACTAGTATACTTACCCTAAAATGTGCCCGAGCATATCGTATCAGTTACATAATTATACTGATACGAGCATGCGGATAAATGATTACCAGAATAGAATCTCAATCCATAACCGCCTGGCAATTCCTATTAGAATTCCTTAAACGCCTTGGTCCCTATACCTCTGTTCTACCACCTCGCCCTTAAACTCTTTATTATTAATCCTCGTCTTCCCTCATTTCGGAAAGACAAAATCCTGTGTTTGATAAGTTGAATTGCAGTGCTAGACATACCCCTCAGACCGGTCAAATTGATGATAACCCTTTATGACTAAGGCAATACCCTAGGTGATGTGTCTTGTGTTGCAGACTTAAAAGATTCAATATCATGATTTATTAAGTTGGGACCTAGCTTTACTAGTCGTACAACCTTAGAGGATATATGGGTAAAATTATAAGTTGGGTAGCGACCGCAATGTTCACCTGAGAGAAAACCATTGGACTGTAGTCAAGTGAGATTGAACAGAGAGAACCCTACCTTATTTTAAATTTCGAGGACGAAATTTTATAAGTTGGGTAGATTGTAAGCCCCTGATTTTTCAAAAATACTAAAATTGGGATTTTTCACAATTTTCTAGAATTTTCTGGGAATTTTCTGAAATTAAAATCAGGATTTTAAATTATTACATGATTTTTAATTGATATTAAACAACATTAAAATATTATGAAAATAATATTTTTGGGTGTAAAATGGAAAACTGGACTTAGGATAATTTTTCTGGAATTTATTGGACCCCGGACCTATTTTTAAATCACCTAAAACCATTTAATTATTATTATTATTATTATTATTATTATTATTATTATTATTATTTAATCCCAGCCCACGGCCCATTGGGCCGGCCCGGCCCAGTCCCCCGCGGCCCGCCACCCTAACGGGTCGGGTCGGGTCCGCTTGAACCCGACCCGCCCGGACCCCGACCCGCTCACCCGTTCCTCCCCTCTGCCCGAGTCAGCCGCCGCCTCCCGCGGCTGCCGCCCCGCCCTCGGCCACGTCGCCACCCCCCGACCCCCGCGCTGCCCGCGGCCACGCACCCCCGACCCCCGCGCTGGCCGCCGCCTCCCTCGGCCCCGCGCAACCGTCTCCGCCCCTTTTTAAACCCTCACCCTTTCTCCTCCTCCGCCTCACCACCGAGCCCACGCCACCACTCGCCGCCACGCTCCGCCCGAGCCGCCGACCACCTCGCCGACCGCCCAGCGCCTCCCTCCCCCTCGGCGCCGCCCGCCGTCTCCTCCCCGCAGTGGCCACAGCAGCAAGCAGCAGCCGCAGCCGCCGCTGCCGGCCGCCCCGAGCCGCCGCCGCCCCCGTGAACGATGCGCCGCCCCTCGGCGAGCAGTTCCCCCCCTTCGCCGGCCGCCCAGCGGCCGCCCTCCGCCGTCCTCGACCATTTTCCGGCGAAGCCCTAACCCTAGCCCTAATTTCCATTTTCGTGTCCGACACGAGTCGGACACGTCTCGACCCTGATTCTCGGGTCCCCTTTAGGTACGTGTAACTTTCGCCTCGTAGCTCCGTTTTCAATTCCGCAAATTGCGTTGTGAAGCCTGTATGACCCTCTCGGTGTCCGGACAAACTGTTCGGAATATCGCGTCCTGTGGTGATCGTACACCGCGATCCAAAAACAGGAAAAAACTAGACCCTGTTTCACCCCGGAACTGAGTACGTCTCGCCAAACGGGACGACTTGGTCGCGTGCGGTCTTCACAGATACGTGCGCACCGTCGATACGGACGTGTGAGACTTCGCGAAAGCTGATTCGGGTGTGCGTGCACACCGGAATCAACGCGTATCCGCAGACATCGCCCCGTATCCGCCTTTTCTGTAATTCACCCTAATTTCGTGTACACATGTCGGATCGAGACAAAACTTGCGTCATCGGACTCGTAGCGATACGCTGGTCCTGTGGGTCAAGTTTGGTTCGATTCTGAGAACGTTGACGAAATCGCGTGTCGTGGGCCCCACAGGCCCCGCTCGACGGGCGATTTTGTGTTCGGCTCATCGGAATCCAAATCTGGAAGTTCCGTTGGGTTCGTATCAGCGTTCCTGACCTGTTGACACTGAGTTTGGTGAATTTAGAGACCTTTGACCCGGACACTTTTTTCGGTGCAAAGCGGACCCACCGCCGGACCCCGTTTTGACCCGAAACTGCCGTTTTTGCCCTTGTCTCCAAATTGGACCCAAGGACAGGCGTTTCTAGCTGTTTGACATCTTCTGAGCGTGATGGTAATGTCTATTTTAGCTTTTGGACTCATCTCTGGAAACTTCCCCTAGAACAATTAATCGGATCCAAACAACAGGCAAGTACCTGCACTTCAAGTTTAAATCTTTATATTGTGATAATTATTCCCTGCTTCACTAGTACCATTGGATGTTTACACGTAATGTTAGAAGCTGGATTTTATGTCTTGATTACGGGATTTCATGTCTTGTTTTCGTGTCGGGTGGGAGAATACTAGGAGGCATGTAGTTTACCCTTCCCCAGGTCCTGTTACTAGCTGTTGGTACGCGACTGTACCATCAGCCTTATACTTGATTGTTCCTAGTCACTAGTCGTCTATGACGGCCTTATTAGCCTTATAAACCCCTACATGCCAACCATGTATTCTAAAACAAACACAAGTTCACACAGATAGTTCTAGTCTTGTTATAGTTCTTACTGACTGTTGTAGTTTCATTTCCTGTTTCACTTTATTTCCTGCTTCTCATATTCCTGTTTATAGCATTAAACTATGAGATGTTGATATTTCCTTTATGCAATTTTCCCAAAATGATACTCAGTTTAATTGTCATAAATATTTAGTTTAATCTTGTTGTGCACTGTGTACTTTGCTCCTTTCCTGACTGGATATGTTGTTTAGGCGATGATGAGAACCTTGCTCCTACCTATTATGGACCCTATGAGCCAGCAGGTGATACAGTTGCAGAGCCAGTTTCCCCCCAGGAGACTACTCCTGCAGAGTAGTTAGCATTAGCTATCTTTTATTCCTATTTCTTATCTTATTAATCGGGTTTGTCCCCGATTTCATTCTGAATTTCTGTACTAAACATTTGAAGCTGTTGTCACATTTATTTCAGTTGCAAATCTTAAGTTTCATTTCTCATTATTATCTTGCCTATGTTGTTGTGAATGAGCTAGTTATAAATTATGGATTGACCTAGACAGCGTACTACCGCCGACTCTGCGGCGTAGGCTGGACGTACCCACGCACTCGTGTCCGAACTTCCGGGTACGGGTCATGACACTAATTTAGTTCTTTGTTTCTTTACAATTTATTCAGTTTTCTTGGCTAAGTGTGATTGTATTGCTCCAATTCCTGACCAAATGGGAAGAGGACCCATCAATTTGGTATCAATTGGTATCAGAGCCTTTGGATCATGCTCTTGAAGCTAGTGGAGAGCACGACTCGAACAGCCATGGCTCTAGAGCTGGATCTCTCCAAAGAATCAATACCTACCTGATGCAAATGGGAGGATACTTGCGTTGGAAGGTATAATTCATCACTTGAACCATAAAAATTTGATAGATTGTTAGAGAAATTGGCTATGTCAAGAAGAGGGTTTGAGTTTCCACCATATGCTCCATCCATGGCAACACCTCAATCCCCTCTAAACATACCAAATATACCACAATTTGGTATAAATCCAGCTGGAATGGCACCAAATCTACCATAATTTGGTATGATCCCTACTGGAGGAGCTCAATCCATTCCTCAAACAAATCAAACAACCCCAGTACAATATTTTTTTATCAAAACCCTTGCCAAACTGCAACATATTACCAATTTCCTCATAACCAGAGAACAACTCCAGGATTTCAAGCAACTCGTGCTCAATCCAAATGTCACTGCACCAAACCCTAGTTTTCCTACATCACCTATGATATCTTCCCCATGTATAAGTGCATAGTATGCACAGGTTGTGCACTGCAGTGTTCGAGTGTTGGGCAGGCCAGGATTTGAGGTGAGATATGGGAGTATTGTGCAGGCCAAGAGGGAGTCACAGTGCACTCTTGTGCACTGTAGTGAAGAGCAGCAGCAACAAGGGGATGCACAGCAGCAGCAAGGGGAGCAACTGCAGCAGCAAGAAGAGCAACTGCAACAGCAATGCACAGCAAGCAGGGTTAGGGTTAGCGTTAGTGTGTGTCTGTGTGCGTGTGTGTGTGCGTGTTCGAGTTAGGGTTAGGGTTAGTCTGTGTCATGTCGTATCATGTCGTGTCGTGTAGTGTCGTATTGTGTTATGTCGTGTCGTATCGTATTAGAGAGAAAGAGAGAGACAAAGAAATGAGACAAAGAGAGGAGCTCACCGAGGAGGGGAGCCGGAGGAAGGACGCCGGAGGGAGAAGGGGAGCCGGAGGAAGGAAGAGCTGACGACGGAGGGGGGAGGACGTGACCGAAGGGGGTCGCCGGGAGGGAGGAGGGGACGCCGGAGGGAGGAGGGGAGCCGGAGGGGGAGGACGTGGCCGGAGGGGGGTCGCCTGAGGGAGGAAGGGAGCCGGAGGAAGGAGGAGCGGGAGGGGGGGTTTTAAATTTGGGAGAGGGAGAGGGAGAGATCGAAGGAAATGGAGGGAATCAGCCCTAAATGAAACAAATTTAGCGACGTTTTAGCGACGCTAATAATGACGTCGCTAAGTTAGAGACGCCTTTAACGTCGCTAATGACAGCACTAAATGTCTAAAAGATATACGTCGCTAAATACGTCGCTAAACGTCGCTAAATGAAATATATTGGCGAAGTTTAGCGACCTTAATTAAACTTATAGCGACTAATCTTTTAAAAACTGAATAAAAGTCGCTAAACGTCGCTAAATGTCACCAATTAGCGACGTCTAGCGACGTTTTTACATGGAGTCACTAATTTATATTATATTAGCGATATTTTTCGTTGAGGTCGCTAAAAAATATCGCTAATCCCACTTATTCTAGAAGTGAGCGAGTGCTGAACGGGTGCTGAGCGGGCTACGCATTGGGCTATGATTGTTGGATATCAATTTTGTATATTGGTTTTTTAGTCCCATATCAGAAAGAAGAGGAGGATGTGCTTCCATCCTTCCCTATATAAAGAGCCATCTAGCCTTCTTTTGAGACAGACCAAAAAGTTGAGAAAGATGAGTCCAAAGGAGTCCGTTCGAGTCACACAAAGAGGTGACTACGAGCGTTACATAAGTTCTATTGTGAACTTGCTGGCTCCTGGGAGCAGATCATCGATAGAGAATAAATCTTGCTATGAGCAACAATGGTCTTCACTGTCCTAGCAAGGATAATTTTTTATACTGTCTTCTTCTCCTTTTTTTTCTTGGTTCGTTCTATCTGATTGCAACTGCGTTTTGCAAGAAAGAACGAAGGTAGTTTTTATTTTATTGTAGCTCTGTTCTGTCCATCTGCAATTGCGATTGTAAGGAAGAACGAGAGGTTTGGTTAATTCTGATTCTTTTGTAATCTTGAGAGCAAGTTGTAATTAGAATTCTTTTATAGTTCTTCGTGGAAATCGAGAATAGTCAGAGTGAAAACTTTTGTGTGAACCTCTGATCTCGACCACGCGTTCTTCCATCTTTGGTTAAGCCTCGAGACTAACAATTTTTTGAGTCTTCTCCTGGTTTTCAGATAGCAAGAAGCAATTATCAAGGAAGCGTTGGAAATATTTATTTTTTAATATAACTTAATTTTTATTATTTATTTTCTCTTTTGGGGGGGGGTTTCAAAGGTTGTTCATTGTACAATTGTAAATTTGTTTGTTAATATATTTCACTTTCTTCTGTTAAAGATATCTCATTTATGTATACTTCAAAAGTAAAAAAAATTCAAAAATTTAACATGGTATTGAAGAACCATATGTTGTTTTTTAAAAGGGAGAGAAACCCCAATTCAAGGAGATCGATCGTTGTAGATAATACTTAGGTGGTGTTTGGATGAAGGTTTGTATTCCTACGAATTTGTTTTCCATTTCATTCACATAGAAAATGAATTCAACATTCGCATACCTATATTTTGTTATATTAGGTTGGAAATATGAAAATTAAATCTTAATTTATTTAGTTTTTCATAAATATCATTTTATGCTTCTAGTACATAAATTTACATGTTTGGAATAGAAGTTGAAATTTTGAAAGTAAAGTGAGGGTGTTACTGTCCAAACAAAATATTCAAGCAACATTTCTAGAAAAGCAAAACTTTTCTTAAGGGGGACATTGGGAATTACTTTCCCACAACCATGGGAATATGAAACCCCTCATATTCCCTCTTAATTCTCAATCCTACATATACCAAACAATGATAAGAAATCTAAAACTCATTCACAAACCTCAAAAACTCGAACCAAACGCCACCTTAAAGGGGCTAACCTATAAAAGACGTTCAACAACACACACGTCAGATACATATCTCAATAATTTAAGAATCAATTAAAGAGTAAAGTCGAAGAGTTCATGGAGTTCAAGATTGCATAAAGAAAATGAATTTATGGACACATTAAGGAAATTGTTAGCTTGATTCTTATTTATTCTATTGAGGATATTATATCAACTGCAGTTCTACCAAATTTGTCACGCCCCAATCTCCCGTAAGCTCGATTGTCCCCGTTGAACGTGAATCACCACGTTGCCGCGCTCCCGTAGGACAATCGTTCTCATCGGGACGTGATGTCGTACGAGCCTGGAATTGCGCTCGCACAAGATGATGATGTCAAACATCAAAGTTATCATCGAAGCGACCAAGTTGCAACGAAAGTCAAGTATTGTGTACCAAGCACACATCATAGTATATGCTGTGAAGCTCTCAATAGGGTCCAAATAAAAAAGCCACGAAGAAAATTGCCACAAAGGCGATGCAACACTCTTGCTCTTTCTCTTTCTCTTTCCCACAAAGGTACTTACCGTTCATACATCATGTCCCGTATATCCAAGCAGCGTCACTACACCTGAGTACCTAAAATAATTTCCACAAACGTGGGTCAGTACACAGCTGTACTGGAGAGCGAGGTAACCCACTCGTCTAAATCGACACTAAGTAGATAGTGAATGCAAACAGTTATATGGTGATCTTTCTACTTGAATCCTAGATTCATTTCATGGCAGAGGTATGACATGTTAAGAAAACTGTAAAGCAGGCTAAACATGCAAGCATTCAACTCAAGTAAATATACAAGCAGATATATTCAACTCAAAGAAAACTAGCATGCAAACCGTTCTACTCAAACCCAAGCAACGCGTGAACCTATCGAATTACAATCCAAGTCTCAATGTCCATCCTCAAACCATGCCATAATCCAAGCCTTACTAATCTAATCATCGATATGCACACTCTTGCCTTAGGTAAGGTGGCCGCTGCATACACGAAAAGCACAAACCAAATCAAAGTAAAGCAAATCAACTCTTATTTATATGAAGTCACTGGCCAAGCCATAAAAGACTAATCAACTGTAGTTCTACCCGTTCCAGCACGATTTGTTTGAAAGGCTATAAAAACAAGAGTCTAGGCCATGTAAAGACAATTTTTTCTTGTCGAATTGAATTGATCAGTTATGACATTAATTATAGGACTATTTATCTTGCTAAGAGCAAACAAAATGCTATTTTTTATTAGCTTGTAATATCTCGAGCATTAAATGGTGTCATACTAGTAAAACCTTCCTCAAGAAAACTAGAGCAACATATAAAGTCAATAGAAGCGTTAAGTATGCTCCACTTGTACTCATTTGAATGAGTAGGGATGATGAAGTGATTCCACACGAGCCCATCCATTATAATAAGGAAGCCATAATCCAAAGATAACATCACCATCACGCTCTCATCCTTACTTAATCATACAGTCAAACACTCAGTTTAGCCAATATATATTAGCACAAGCAACAAGCATTATTTTAGGATTCTTTTAAAATTGATTCGATAATGAACATCATGACAGTGACGTTAGCAAGAACGGACTCATATGAAATATCTTTAAAATCTTCAAATTCGGTTGTTTTAAGAGCCATGTCCTCTTTGTGGATTAACAGAAATCATATTTATTTTTTAAACACTGAGATTATGTTCGTACTTCTAGTCCTAGTAACTTCAGTTATATTAGCTTAGCTACTGTATTGCCGATTTTTCTTACGAAAGTATTTATTAGTTGGTTTGTGTTGAACGTGTCCAAACAGTCCAAAATAATTCTCTCTCGTCTTATCTTAGCCGTACATGAAGGTTAAATTTCCTATTATCATTGGAGTTCCACTGGAGGAGGAATCGGCACGTCAAGTGTTTGGAGATCAAATGGTCCAAACCTCAAGCTTGTTCTTGTTCAAACATGGACCAAGAGGTACTGAAAAATTGCCAAGACACCTAACTCTAATTATATCAAACACTTTATACATATTTATGTGCCAAAGTATAGAGACGTGTTAGGGATATGAATATATATATAAAGGACTTTGGATTGGTTTAAGCACACTCTACAGTGACCCGTGTTCTAATTTGATGGGTTGTAGCAGCCCTGCATAGATTATCAAATCCCCTTTGTCTCATTAGTAACATCCAGACATCTGTCTCTTTCTCTTCATGAATAACTTATATATACATATGGTACTAAACGAATATAGAAAGAGAAAATAGGTACATTTCAAGCAAAGTTGCAGTGTCGAAATTGATATCGGTATATTTCTATGAGTACTGGGATCGAAGGTACCGACGGTTTCGGACCAAATTTTTGATATTTTTGGCATCGAGAAACAAATAATTATTAATATTTTAGAATTTATATTTATATCTTTGGGCCTAATTTTAAATATTTTAAATCAGAAAAAAAAAATCAGCTTTACTATGTTTTTATATTCTTGTTGATTGGTCATTTTCGTTCAACTTTCTTTATCGAATTGACCGAAAAAGATATCCTAATGTCGGTATTGTATTGGTCAGTATCGATACTTATCGGATCGGGACATGCCTTGCAGGGTGCGGGAGAACCTCGTTCGGTGCGGATGCCTCCTTCATGCGTGCTAAGACGTAGAGTTTACTCTGAAGCCTTGGAACGTTGCGTCTGGAACTGAAGCACATATACAAGACATAATGTTGGAACATCGCCTATACATCATTCCACAAATGTAGTCACTTGGCACGCTTTTACTGTTTCAGAGGGAGAAGTTTGAGCGACTTGTAATCCCGGTCTAGCGCCGCCTGTAACACTTGTTCAATATCAATAAAGAGTTTGCTTTACTTCTATACTTGTGTTATTCAACGCTTCCGCTATCGACACTCTGTGAACTTGTTACCAATCGCCTATGCGTTTATAATTCCGCTGCACTCGGACAATCTGTGCGACTCAATGGCTTAGACCTCTTACCGCATGCATAGACCACGGTCTTGCACGGACGCGGCTTACGCTCGTGCGGCATCACGTCCAGATGGGTCAAGCGATCGTCCCGCGGGAGCGCTGGTGCGGTGATTCGTGCCTAGCGGGGATGGCCGATTGCCTGCGGGAGATCGGGACGTAACATGCAAACAACCACTTAAGAAACCATCCATACAAGCCTTGAAACAAATAAATATTCTTTGAAAGACATTATTTTCTACTGTTTTTAAAAAATATTTGCTACCGAAATTTGTTTCCATAATTGTAAAACACTATTTCTCAAGACTACCATACGCATCAACGTAACTGTCGTTAATATCAGATAATGCAAGTTTCCTAGCTCTCCAGGCTTTGGAATATGTAATATGTATCCGATGTTCTCTAAGTATATCATGTACGATGTGTGCCGGACTATACGAGTTGTTATCTCTAATTTTACCAATTATTTTATTTCTTACCCATGCAGTGGTGGCTAGTGGATGATGTCCTCCTGTAAATCCACCTAAACATGAATGTCTACCTTCAAATGTATAAATTTCAAATGTACTACCATCACCATTAGCTTTAGCGTATACTCTCCAACAACAGTTTGGCGAATCACAAGTATACACAATTCTTTGATGATTGTTATGCTTAGATGAACAACTAAATTTATATGTAATTGCTAGGTCGCTAATAAAATTACGAAAATCCTTAGGAGAATCAAAATGTCTGCCAACAAATAATCCGAGAATGCAACCAGTTACATTAGCATCATTATCATCTAAATAGTAATCTAAATTTTCAACCAAATCATCACTGTTTTCATCATCAACATCATTGTTTTCTGTATCAGAGTTAATTTCAGTGTGATTTATATAAGTAGGACCAACATTGAAATCTTGGTTATCATTAAAATGTTCACTACTTGATATGATAGTTGTGTCGATATTTACTTGTGATGGGATGATATAAATTTTAATACAAGCTGAAACTAAATTACTTTGAACAATAAAATTTTATGTTTCTTCACAATCTACTATTATCAACGCATCTTCATAAAATCACCTTATTGTAAATTCATAACTTATGCAAAAATGATCAAAAATAATACTACGCAAACTAGCTAAAGTAATATTTTGATAAGTGGTTATAAGATGAGTATTACCCCCATGGTAAGATAATCCATCTGGTATACCTCCATGGTAGCAAATTATTACTAAATTTTGATCCATAGTTAAAAACTGTCGTCTGAATTAAGACTTACAAAAGTATATCAGGAAAAAGCTGAGACGAAAATGGTAGAAGATAAGGGATGAAAGTATCTTCTGACTTTAATTTAACTTCTTAATTCACCGATTGTAAGTATGAGATAAATATGGTAAAGAGAGAGTGGATGAGATATACAAAGCTACGCATGAGTCATATATATATAGAAACTAAATTTAACCGTTAAAATATAAACGTTACAAATTGAACGTTATAAATTTAAAGTTATAAAGTTAATGTTACCTATTGTACAACTAGTACCATCTACTTTCCTAGCATAAAGAAAAATTTGATAGTTTCAGAAGATAAAGTGAAGGAGAGAGAAAAGAGAGACATGAGAGTGATAAAAGAGAGAGATAATCTGTTAGGTGTGTTAGGGAGCGAGAAAGAGTGAGAGCAAATATTAGGAAAAAAGAGAGAGAGTGGAAGCGAAAATGAGTGAGAGCAAATGTTAGGAAGAGAGAGAGAGAGAGAGAGTGGGAGTAAAAAATTAGAGTATATATATATATATATATATATATATATATATATATACTTTACCTAGGAGAGAGAGAGAGAGAGAGAGAGAGAGAGAGAGAGAGAAGGAAGAGAGGAGAGGAGAGAGGAGAGGAGAAGAGCGGGAACAGAGAGGAGAAGAGAGGAGAGGAGAGAGGTGTCACGCCCCAGTCCCAAAATATCGAGGGACTGGACACGTGGCAATGGCCAGCAGCATGCATCGATGGACAAACCCAATTTAATGGATCCATCGGGCATACTTAAGCTGTATTACATCAGTCAGGGTTTTACTATTCTCATCCACAGATATAAGATAGCAATAACATCCAAAAGAAATATTAAACAACACAGTCAAAGTAAATAAAATCGGAGAACAATCCGATATTAAGTCTGTTTACACAAGTTCACAAAGACAGGAAATAAAGAGTTCAATTAAACAGAAATAAAGTTTATTTGCCAAAAGACTGAGCAGGGCGAAGCATTTGTTCAGGAAAAATCCTCAGCTATCACCTCGTCTTCGGGTTCAGGTACTGCTCCGAGTAGTGCTCCTGTTCCGTATACCTCAGGGTAGATCTCGTCTGCTATAACTGGAGAACAAAACCAGGTCCTCAGAGGGACGTAACAAGGTACAGAAGAATACGAGCCATAATACAGTGAAAGAACATGCAAGTCAACTAAGATGTTAAACTCAAGAGTAGCATCAGAAATTAATAAGTCTAAGACAGTGGCATGCCGATGTTGCTATCAAACAAATCTGGGTAAATAATTAAACTAGCTAAGTGATCATGCAAGTGAGAGTTATTATTCATACTCAGGCTGAGACTACTACAGGATCAGTGACAAGAAACCATAGCAGTGTTTTCTTGAAGGGCCAGTACAGGTGCCAAAGCTCTGTGTCAGAGACTAGGACACTTCCAGATAACAGTATATAATATATATTCAGCCTTGATATGGTAATACTCTCCCCACCCAATGAAATCTCACGTCACAGTTCTTAATGTTCATGTTACGCAAGATTAGAACTAATACAGTCAGTCCTTTATTAAATTCTAAGAAAATAAGCTTAAATCATGAAATCTATATCCTATTATAAAACTCCTTAAAAATCAGGAAGATTCTATATCATGCTTTGTGTCAGGTGTCCTGGGTATAAAGTACTGGATAGGACAAGTACAACAGTCACAGAATTTAAAGCAAGAGAATCAAAATGAATCAATAAACTGCATTTTATGGCAAGGTACACTTGCCTGGATTTCCTGTTTCAATTGTAGCTTGAGCTTCAGCTGGGATTGTAGGCACTACTCCGGTTGCTGAAACAAACATCACCATCAGGTCCAGAACACATCAATCAGCTAGGAACGCCTGTCCTTGAGTCCAATTTGGAGACAAGGGCAAAAATGTCATTTTCGGGTCAAGGCGGGGTCCAATTGTGGGCCGCTTTGCACCGAAAAACGTGCCAGGGTCAAAGGTCTCAAAAATAGTCCAACTTAATGTCAACAGGTCAGGAACGATAATACGAACCCAACGGAACTTCCAGAATTGGATTCCGATGAGCCGTTCTCAAAATCGCCCGTCGGGTGGAGCCTGTGGGGCCCACGACACACGATTTTGTCAACGTTCTCAGAATCGAACCAAACTTGGCTCACAGGACCAGCGTATTGCTACGAGTCCAGTGGCGCAAGTTTCGTCTCGATCTGACTTGTGTACACTAAGTTACAGCGAGAAACAGAATGGTCGGATACGGGGCGATGTCCGCGGATACGCACTGATTTCGGTGTGCACGCACATCCGAATCAGCTTCTGCGAAAGCCCGCACGTCCGTATCAACGACGCTCACATATCGGTGAAGACCGCACGCGACCAAGTCGTCCCGTTTGGCGGAGCGTACTCGATACCGGGGTGAAACAGGGCTAAGTTTTTCCTATTTTTGGATCGCGGTGTGCGATCACCACAGGACGCGATGCCCCGAGCGGTTTGTCCGGACACCGAGAGGGTCATACAGGCTACGCAATACAATTTACGGAATCGAATTCCGAGCTACGGGTCAAAAGTTATGAATACCTGAAGTGGGCTTGAAAAACCGAGTCCTAAATCGTGTCTGACATGCGATACACTGAGTCCGAGTACTGTTCACTAGGGTTAGGGTTTTCCGTGTCCAGTCTTCTGTGTCGGTGTCCTTCCTGTGTCCAGCTGAGTCTTCTGTTGTGTCTGGCCGAGGAGGGTGGAAGCAACTCTGACAGGTCGTCGACGAGCTCGGGGAAGTGGCGCGGGGCGGAGCAGCGGGTCCTGGACTCGGATCGGCCGGTTCGGCTGTTGCACAGCGGGAAGAACGACGGAGCCGGGCTCTGGAGGAGGCGCCGTTGGTCTGCGGGTCAGGGGAGGAGGTCGAGCGGAGGAGAGGCGCTGACTCGACGGAGAGGTGGGGCGGAGACGGAAGAAGAGGGAGGAGGTTCAGGAGGTATGGGTCAGAGCGGGGCTGGCCACAGCGGCGGAACTGGACGGGAGGAGGCGGCTCGAGGGTTACGGCGAGAGGCGCTGGACGGGGTGTCGAGGCGGAGCTAGGGAAAATGAGGTCGGCCGGCTAGGGTTTTTAAAGGGGATGAGGGAGAGGAGGAGCCGGACGGTGAGGGGGAGAGGAACCGGAGGGTCGTCGGCGGTTAAACGGAGACGAAGGGAAGCGTCTCCGGCGGTTACACGGCGGCGGGGAGGGGTTCAGTCGTCGGCTGAACGGTCGGGGAAGGGGAGAAGTCTTGGCGGGTCGGGTTTAGGTTAACGGGTCGGGTCTGGGTTGGACCCGGATCCGACCCGATAGGAATTGGGTTTGGTTTAATGATCCCGGTTTGGTTCAGCTTGGTTTGGTTTATTTAATAAAAACCCGGTTTATTTTGGTTTAATTAATTTAATTAGTATTTAGGGCTTTAAAAATCCATCCGGGGTCTAATAAATTTCCGGAAAATTACCCTATGTCTGGTTTTCTATTTTATACCATAAAATATTATTTTTATAATATTTTAATATTATTTATTAATATTTAAAAATCCTTTAATAATTAAAGAACATGAATTTAATTCCAAAAAAATCCAAGAAAATTCCAGAAAATTCAGAAAAATCCAATTTAAAATTCTTTGAAAATCAGGGGGATTACAATATACCCCCCTTAAGAGGATTGCATCCTCGCAATCAAAGATTAACCGGTCAACAAGGATGGCACGGTTGTAACCATTGTTCGAAGCACATCAAAATCAAGGAGTACCTAGGAAAAATTATTTTCCCAAGCATTAAAAGTTATGCAATTTTCCAAATGTGGGAAATCTAGAAAATTACAGTTTTAGAAAACCAGATTATCTTTCAAAACTTATCAGGTTAACATTTATAAAACATTCTGAATTATTGACAAGTTCAAAATTACTAAGTTAACACTAAGTTATCAAGTTAAATGATCAAGTTAAGTCTAAGTTATCAATTATTAACAGGTTAAAGTTATCAGGTTAAGTCTGGGGTCACGAATCAGCAGGCACAACTACAGAAATGCTAGAAACGGAACAACTATAAAGACTTACTCGCATTAGCAATTCCATGGTTCTGCGCGTCTCCCACAGTCATCGCGAAAACTTGGCCGCGTCCTTGAGGTGGTGCTCGCTGATTTTGCTGGGCTTGTTGGTAGGGTGCTGCTTGATGTGCCAAGGGTGGCCTTGGTTGATGTCCCCCTGGTGCTGGTAGAGCTTGTTGGTTTGCCCTTGGTGCTTTCCTACGATCAGGGCAGTCCTTCACTGCATGCTGTCGGGATCCGCAACTTAAGCACAGTCCGTGCTTACATCTACATTCCTTCTCAACATGGCCTATCTTGCCGCAGTAGTAACAAGTAGGAAGAGTCAGGGTTTTGGATGCAGGTCCCTGTGGTGCTTGTTGCAGATGAGGTTTCTTGGCAGCTTCTCCGTTGTTTGCTCTGGCTGGTACTGATGTGGAAGGCCTCTTCAGACTGGTTTCTCTCTTGGTGACGCGCTCCATGCGTCTAGCTGCAGCAAGGATGTCCGTGTACGAAGTTGGTGCGACAGATCCAATCAGTTTCTGTAGTTCGATGTTGAGTCCGTCGAAAAACTTCTCGGCCTTCTCTACTTCTGTCGGGATCAAGGTAGGAGCGAAACGACTCAGACAAATGAACTCGGCATTGTACTCTTCCACTGTCATAGTTTCCTGAGTGAGACGATTGAACTTGTCCCTCAGTTCTGATCGAGCGATAGCCGGTATGTACATCTCCTGGAAGAGTCTGGAGAACTCTTCCCAAGTAACTCGGTCTGGTCCAAGCCTGGTCTCTTCGGATAGCCACCAGTGATGAGCATTGTCCGTCAATTGCATTCTGACGGCGGTCATCCAACGTTCTCTTGGTAGTTCAGCTGCTTCTAATTGATGTCGAATATTGGTGAGCCATTCATGCACTTCTGTTGGTCCCTCCTTGCCAGAGAATGTACGAGGCTTCAGTTGGCGGAAGTCTGTGATAGAGCCCGTCGGTTGCCGTCTAGCTGGTAGGTTGGCCTGCTCCAGTGCATTTACTAGACTGTTCCTCAAGTACTCAGCCTCGCGACGTTGGGCCTCAGTTTGGATCTATTGCTGAGCTTGCATCATTGCGTAGAACATCTGGAACATCTGCTGTCCGTCCATTGCTTGGCCTGGTGGAAAGACAGGCATCTGTGGAGTGAACTGGGGCGGAGGTGGAATATCATCACGCCGAAATCGGGAAGATTGCGGATCTGCTTGTCTGCTTCGGTGAGTAGAGGGATCTCCACTCAATAGCGTCACATCGTCTTCTCCGTAGGTGGCTGCATCACCTATTGGTGTTCTTGCTGGAGTTCCATCATTTTCTCGTGAATCCATTACTCTGCATCAACAATAAACTATAAGAGGCGCACAGGAGTCAAGGCAAGATGCATGTCAAAAATTAGTTCGAATACGATACAGATATCAAAAACGTTTTCAAGCAAGTGGATGAGATCCTAAAAACTTATCCTATCTTTATTGCAGGCCTGTTCGGTCCTTAAGTTGAAACCAAACAATTTTAGTCGTTGACCTGCATGGGCCACCACAAAAACCATGTCACGCCCCAGTCCTAAAATATCGAGGGACTGGACACGTGGCAATGGCCAGCAGCATGCATCGATGGACAAACCCAATTTAATGGATCCATCGGGCATACTTAAGCTGTATTACATCAGTCAGGATTTTACTATTCTCATCCACAGATATAAGATAGCAATAACATCCAAAAGAAATATTAAACAACACAGTCAAAGTAAATAAAATCGGAGAACAATCCGATATTAAGTCTGTTTACACAAGTTCACAAAGACAGGAAATAAAGAGTTCAATTAAACAGAAATAAAGTTTATTTGCCAAAAGACTGAGCAGGGCGAAGCATTTGTTCAGGAAAAATCCTCAGCTATCACCTCGTCTTCGGGTTCAGGTACTGCTCCGAGTAGTGCTCCTGTTCCGTATACCTCAGGGTAGATCTCGTCTGCTATAACTGGAGAACAAAACCAGGTCCTCAGAGGGACGTAATAAGGTACAGAAGAATACGAGCCATAATACAGTGAAAGAACATGCAAGTCAACCAAGATGTTAAACTCAAGAGTAGCATCAGAAATTAATAAGTCTAAGACAGTGGCATGCCGATGTTGCTATCAAACAAATCTGGGTAAATAATTAAACTAGCTAAGTGATCATGCAAGTGAGAGTTATTATTCATACTCAGGCTGAGACTACTACAGGATCAGTGACAAGAAACCATAGCAGTGTTTTCTTGAAGGGCCAGTACAGGTGCCAAAGCTCTGTGTCAGAGACTAGGACACTTCCAGATAACAGTATATAATATATATTCAGCCTTGATATGGTAATACTCTCCCCACCCAATGAAATCTCACATCACAGTTCTCAATGTTCATGTTACGCAAGATTAGAACTAATGCAGTCAGTCCTTTATTAAGTTCTAAGAAAATAAGCTTAAATCATGAAATCTATATCCTATTATGAAACTCCTTAAAAATCAGGAAGATTCTATATCATGCTTTGTGTCAGGTGTCCTGGGTATAAAGTACTGGATAGGGCAAGTACAACAGTTACAGAATTTAAAGCAAGAGAATCAAAATGAATCAATAAACTGCATTTTATGGCAAGGTACACTTGCCTGGATTTCCTGTTTCAATTGTAGCTTGAGCTTCAGCTGGGATTGTAGGCACTACTCTGGTTGCTGAAACAAACATCACCATCAGGTCCAGAACACATCAATCAGCTAGGAACGCCTGTCCTTGAGTCCAATTTGGAGACAAGGGCAAAAATGTCATTTTCGGGTCAATGCGGGGTCCAATTGTGGGCCGCTTTGCACCGAAAAACGTGCCAGGGTCAAAGGTCTCAAAAATAGTCCAACTTAATGTCAACAGGTCAGGAACGATGATACGAACCCAACGGAACTTCCAGAATTGGATTCCGATGAGCCGTTCTCAAAATCGCCCGTCGAGTGGAGCCTGTGGGGCCCACGACACGATTTTGTCAACGTTCTCAGAATCGAACCAAACTTGGCTCACAGGACCAGCGTATTGCTACGAGTCTAGTGGCGCAAGTTTCGTCTCGATCTGACTTGTGTACACTAAGTTACAGCGAGAAACAGAATGGTCGGATATGGGGCGATGTCCGCGGATACGCACTGATTCCGGTGTGCACGCACATCCGAATCAGCTTCTGCGAAAGCCCGCACGTCCGTATCAACGACGCTCACGTATCGGTGAAGACCGCACGCGACCAAGTCGTCCCGTTTGGCGGGGCGTACTCGATACCGGGGTGAAACAGGGCTAAGTTTTTCCTGTTTTTGGATCGCGGTGTGCGATCACCACAGGACGCGATGCCCCGAGCGGTTTATCCGGGCACCGAGAGGGTCATACAGGCTACGCAATACAATTTACGGAATCGAATTCCGAGCTACGGGTCAAAAGTTATGGATACCTAAAGTGGGCTTGAAAAACCGAGTCCTAAATCGTGTCTGACACGCGATACACTGAGTCCGAGTACTGTTCACTAGGGTTAGGGTTTTCCGTGTCCAGTCTTCTGTGTCGGTGTCCTTCCTGTGTCCAGCTGAGTCTTCTGTTGTGTCTGGCCGAGGAGGGTGGAAGCAACTCCGACAGGTCGTCGACGAGCTTGGGGAAGTGGCGCGGGGCGGAGCAGCGGGTCCTGGACTCTGGTCGGCCGGTTCGGCTGTTGCACAGCGGGAAGAACGGCGGAGCCGGGCTCTGGAGGAGGCGCCGTTGGTCTGCGGGTCAGGGGAGGAGGTCGAGCGGAGGAGAGGCGCTGACTCGACGGAGAGGTGGGGCGGAGGAGGAAGAAGAGGGAGGAGGTTCAGGAGGTATGGGTCGGAGCGGGGCTGGCCACAGCGACGGAACTGGACGGGAGGAGGCGGCTCGAGGGTTACGGCGAGAGGCGCTGGACGGGGTGTCGAGGCGGAGCTAGGGAAAATGAGGTCGGCCGGCTAGGATTTTTAAAGGGGAGGAGGGAGAGGAGGAGCCGGACGGTGAGGGGGAGAGGAACCGGAGGGTCGTCGGCGGTTGAACGGAGACGAAGGGGAAGCGTCTCCGGCGGTTACACGGCGGCGGGGAGGGGTTCAGTCGTCGGCTGAACGGTCGGGGAAGGGGAGAAGTCTTGGCGGGTCGGGTTTAGGTTAACGGGTCGGGTCTGGGTTGGACCCGGATCCGACCCGATAGGAATTGGATTTGGTTTAATGAACCCGGTTTGGTTCAGCTTGGTTTGATTTATTTAATAAAAACCCGGTTTATTTTGGTTTAATTAATTTAATTAGTATTTAGGGCTTTAAAAATCCATCCGGGGTCCAATAAATTCCCGAAAAATTACCCTATGTCTGGTTTTCTATTTTACACCATAAAATATTATTTTTATAATATTTTAATATTATTTATTAACATTTAAAAATCCTTTAATAATTAAAGAACATGAATTTAATTCCAAAAAAATCCAAGAAAATTCCAGAAAAATCAGAAAAATCCAATTTAAAATTCTTTGAAAATCAGAGGGATTACAAGAGGAGAGGAGAGGAGAGGAGCGGGAACAGAGAGGAGAAGAGAGGAGAGGAGAGGAGTGGGAACAGAGAGGAGAAGAGAGGAGAGGAGAGAGAGAGAGGAGAGGAGCGGGAACAGAGAGGAGAAGAGAGGAGAGGAGAGGAGAGAAGAGGAGAGAGAGAGAGAGAGTGGACGGGTGAGTGAGTGAGTGAGTGAGAGAGAGAGAGAGAGAGAGAGAGAGAGAGAGAGAGAGAGTGGACGGGTGAGAGGAGTGAGTGGGTGAGAGAGAGAGAGGAGAAGAGAGAGTGTGAGTGTGAGTGTGAGTGAGAGAGTGGAGAGATTAAAAAAATATATAAAATGGAAAACTCCCCTAGGAAGGGCGTTTTTCCTAGAAAAAATGTCCTTCCAAAGGGCGTTTCCTATATATAATTTTTTTTTTTACTTTGCTCCGTTAACTTTAGTAATATAAACTAACGAAAAAGCATAAAACGTCCTTAGAAAGGACGTTTTGATGCTTTCATTGTAAAATTTTAAAATATAATGCTTTTAGTGAAAATATTTTAAATTTTTTGCTCTCAACGAAATTTTCCGTAACTTATATATACATATGGTACTAAACGAATATAGAAAGAGAAAATAGGTACATTTCAAGCAAAGTTTGCAGTGTCGAAATTGATATCGGTACATTTCTATGAGTATTGGGATCGACGGTACCGACGGTTTCGGATCAAATTTTTGATATTTTTGGCATCGAGAAACAAATAATTATTAATATTTTAGAAGAAATATTTATATCTTTGGGCCTAATTTTAAATATTTTAAATCAGAAAAAAAATTCAGCTTTACTATGTTTTTATATTCTTGTTGATTGGTCATTTTCGTTCAACTTTCTCTGTCGAATTGACCGAAAAAGAGATATAATGTCGGTATTGTATTGGTTAGTATCGATTAGTATCGGATTGGGACATGCCTTGCAGGGTGTGGGAGAATCTCATTCGGTGCGGATGTCTTCTTCGTGCGTGCTAAGACGTGGAGTTTACTCTGAAGCCTTGGAGCGTTGCGTCCGAACTAAAGCACATATACAAGATATAATGTTGAACATCGTCTATACATCATTCCACAAATGTAGTCACTTGGCACGCTTTTACTGTTTCAGAGAGAGAAGCTTGAGCGACTTGTAATCTCGGTCTAGCGCCGCCTGTAACACTTGTTCAATATCAATAAAGAGTTTGCTTTACTTCTATACTTGTGTTATTCAGCGCTTCCGCTATCGACACTCTGTGAACTTGTTACCAATCGCTATGCGTTTATAATTTCGCTGTACTCGGACAATCTGTGCGACTCTGTGGCTTAGACCTCTTACCGCATGCATGGACCACGGTCTTGCACGGACGCGGCTTACGCTCGTGCGGCATCACGTCCAGATGGGTCAAGCGATAGTCCCGCGGGAGCGCTGGCGCGGCGATTAATGCCTAGCGGGGACGGCCGATTGCCTGCGGGAGATCGGGGCGTGACATGTTGGTATCAGAGCCTTATCACTTATTTAATACATTCTCCAATCGTTCAATCCGACTATCGCACGAGACATATTAATCCGTTTGGACATTTATAAATGATCCATACACCACTCGAAATCGAGTTACCCAATTAAATTCTCAATCGTGTTCGCATCAATCGCTAGCATACTCAAGGTATCGACCGATACTGCAAACTATGATTTCAAGTGAAGTTGAACTGCTTTCAATCTTTTAGCACAAGTTTGCTAGATTTAATTAAGCTTCACCAAACCAAGCAATTCAAAGTAGGCACATTTGATCATCTCTGTTGAAGTAAGTATGATATGAATCATTTGGTAAGGCGGCAACTAGGACATCCGTGACCACAGTTTTTGGTCGATAGATATAGATAGTTCGGCATTAGCTTTTGCGCATTCAATATGTGATTGCTCGCTTCATGGTCATGGTATGATAGCCATATGTTAATTTCATCAATGTATGCATAATGCACATTTAATTAGGTCCCCTTTCAAGTTTCGACATATATGGTTACTCGAAAGCTCCTAGTGCAGGGTCGAGGAGGAACATGGATTTTGGTTTCTCTTGTCTAGAGCCCAAGTGAGAACACCGGACCACAAATTGAGGTTGATCGGCACGACATTGTTTCGTTGTGTTCTCTGTCATTCTGTCTCCTAATAGACATGAGAGAGACCAGGAATAGACGCAGAAATTTAAAAGATGAGTAAAAAAAAGTCCAAAAATAGATGAGGTTATATGTACAAAGTTATCTCAAAATTTATACGGAACAAAAACAACAACGTCGTGCTTTTCTCATACGAAAAAGAAGGAAAAGAAGTGAGTTTCCGGACATGTCTTCTCCTCAGACGTGACGACCACAGCTAGATCTTGACACGGCACGACAGAGCATGCCAGTTCCGTGCAGTGGTGTATGTTGCGAAGAAGGTTAACATCGCCTAGCACGACAGTACGTCAGAAATTCGAGTTGGCTAACATGTTCAGTCCAGTTCTGCAGGACTCTACGTATAAGGGAGGGCTCGGGACTGCACTGATCTCGACGGCTGTGACGAACAAATAAAATATTGGAGGAAGAGATAATGAGCTTAGTATTTTAGGACTTTTAAAACTATTAGTGAGGTCTTTTTTTCTTTTCTTTTTTTGAGATGCTGGCGTAACGTTCGAAATTTTGTATACGCTGCATTGTATGTCTTTTTGGTCCATTGTCTCCCAACTCTTACAATTTATAAATGAATGAATAATACGTCCATGTGACTTGATCCACTGATCTTTCGTCACCCAGCCATGATCTTATGTCTCTTTCCGATAACCATAAGGGTCATTCGAGTTCGGTAGATCAGTTGATCACATTTGTCACTTACTGTACCCATCCTCAGAGGGACCATCTCGCAAGTTGGACAGTACAAAAAAAACTTAGGTTTACCAAGGGGGGTTGTAATTTTGAGTACGTGACCAAGAACACATAGTTTCGTTCATAGTTAGCTCAAGGTGTATAATGGTCCGGACGGTCCGGAACACGGTCAAAGTTGGTCTGGGCCAGTACGAAACCGGTCAATGCCTGTCTGGGCTGGCCCAAATACGGTCAACGGACTGGTCCGGTCATGCCCACCACGTTAACGGGTACGGGCTGGGTCTTCATTTTCAGTCCGAAAGTCCGACCCGGCCCAGTTCATAAACCGGTCCGAACCGATTAAACCCACTGAACCCGCTTGATCAGGCCCCGCCTGGACCCCAACCCGGTTCAGACTCGGGTGAACCCGGTCTAGACCCAAGTGAACCCGTTGACCGGTTCAAATAATATGTATAAAAAATTAGATTTGTAAATGAGAAATGAGGTATTCGAACTCGATACTTAATAGGTGATGACATATAGCTTTCTCTCATAACCACTCATTTTATGTTTTAATTAGACATAAACGAGATATAAATATAGTAATCTTTGGCCTGCGGGACAGTCCCGTCCAGCCCGGTTTAAACTCGCACTGACCCGAAACTACCCAGGTCTCGGTCCGAGCTGGGTTCATTCCTCTCCCTTCCAGGCCGGCCCACTTTCTCTTTCGGACTAAGTCCGGTCCGATCCGAAACTGGTCAAACCCAGTCAAATTGGATCGCGAACTGGTCCGGCCCGGCCCGGCCCGATATACACGGTGATAGTTAGCTAACTCAAAAGAGGTTTTTTTTTTTTTCGGTATTATTGACTCGGTAGGCCTGTCGTTAACAACATAAGTCGACATCCGTGACCACAGTTTTGTTTGATAGTTCGACATTAGTATCCGCGCATTCAATGTGTCTAGCGAGAATGTGAATGCTAATGAACAGTCCTTTCATTGGTAGTTTTGGCCATATATATCTGATTGATGTACGAATAATGAATGAACGAATATAGGTCCCCTCTGCTTCTTCAAGCTTCAAAGTTCAATCAGATTTTAATGTCTGTAGTTACTTTGAAAGCTCCTAACGCAGCCTCAAGGAGGAGCAGAGGTTTTGATCTTTGTGGTCCTGATACCAAGTGGCAAGTGATATGTGTCGGGAACAAAAACGAAAACTATTTTTCAAGACGAACGCGACAAGCCGACACTCGTCTACGTCAAACACGATTGTTGACATAGGGAAAAAAAAAAAATCACACAATTCAAGATAAAGACGGATGAAAATCACAACCAGTAAAAAAAATTATTGGGAGAGCGAAATCACTATTAAATAAGATTACAAAATTTTACAAAATCGCTACAATTTTGTAATCCCAACTACCACTATATAATACACAAAAGAACACTAAAAAAATAGAAATTCTCAGAGATCGCAACTCCATCCGAGCATCAGAAGCACAAAATCTAGACACAGAAGTTGTTTCATCCATTCCAGGTGTGTACGTACGTGTATCAAGAAAGAAGTTGGAAGTCACCACTACACTTTGGACTAGCACTTGTACTAAAATTCATCAAATTGGTGTTTTTTTTTTTTTTTTTCTATTGAAGCAGCATTAACCAAACCAATAGAAACATTACATGGCCTCGACCCCCGATCATGATCCTGACAGTAGCACTGCATTGGCGCCAGTTCCACCGAAACATACATACTATGATTCTTCCAGAACCCACGCTGCAGAATCAGTCTCTGTTCTGATCGCTTGCTGCAAATTCAATGTTGCAGTGTACTGTTCCATTGGGATCAGAACGGAGGACCTCTCTTCGTTTGGCAAGTTGTTGATCCGAAGAAATTATTCAGTGGACTGGGCTTATCATATAGCAGTGATGAAGCTTTGCTTTCCTCCCATTATAGCATAACTCATCATTCATTCTTGTAGTCCCATGCTCTTCTCTCGTAGTGTGTCATCCTGTTATCGAATGAGAGCAAAATCTTACTACTGCCATATGGTGAGACTGGCCCACTGAATAATTTCTCGTTAGTTCGTGTCCAAAGAGGCATTGCAAAAAAAAAAGAAAAAAAAAAAAATTTACTCCAAGCGGACTCCATCTTCTGCGATGCTGCGCAGCGCCGGGTGCCACTGTCGTGTACTTTTCGCGGAGCCTGCCGTGCCCTTCTGCCGATGCGTCTCTCGATTGATTTCCTGGTTCAATTTCAAGGAAGAAGCAGAAGCAGAAGCAGCATTAATACTATAGCATAGCATAGCATTGTATTATTATGTAGGCTAAAAAAATGTCACACAAGTAATGTTTGCTCAAGTAAAATCAACCTGAGAAATCTCTGTGGTCTGATCAGTTCTTCTCGTATCCTCGTCGATTTCTTGATGTTTCTTGATCAACTCGGACCGTCTCCTCCTTAGTATGTCGTGCTTCCTCGCCTTTATCGCCTTCATGGCCTCTGAAAACAGAAGAAGAAAGAGTGTTGAAATTAAATATTTGGATTCCGATAAGCTGAACAGAGTGGACGATGATGATATATACCCTGCTCCGCGATGAGGCGGTAGACTTGGCCTATCAGCAGCATGTGGTTCGGCTTGAGAAGCCTGACCTGCGTGCAGCGCAGGTCGTCTTGACCTCCTTGCGCAATGCACTGGGTGACAACGAGAGCGACGTGGTGGCCTGGGTTGCACTTCATCACCTCCTTCGCGGTGGTGGGCCAGTAGAGCCTCTGTACCTTGCCCTCCGGATGCTGGATCACCACCGTTGCCGCCTCTGATGCTTGGCAATTGCCCATGCTCCTTTAATTCCTCTCTCTCTCTCTCTCTCTCTCTCTCTCTCTCTCTCTCTCCTCAATTTGGCATGGAAGTTGTGGTTGTGGTGGGGATAGTGAAGGAGGAGGATGGATAGTTTGAAAGGACTACTCCTTTAATAGATCGATGCGTGTGGGGCTCTGTAAGGTTACATATACTACAAATTGCACTACAGTAATTGGCACTGTTGGAAATAAGAGACCCACGAGTGAACATCTCTTTTTTCTCCTACTACTACTACTACTACTGTAACTGTCAATATACAAAAACAATAATGCTGAGTTTACTACCAAAGACAGGCCACCCCTCCCGGCTATATGGGCCACCGCCGGCCCCACATTTTCCCTAATGAACGACCGGCCACGTTATGACCACCTGGACAGCCACCGGATTCCACATCTCCCCTCCTCCTCCAATGGACGGCCGCCACGTAGACGCCACGTGACCGCCATGTGGCGATTGTAAGAGAGTTGTAGGCATTTTGTTGTAATCCTAGCATACATATAAAAAACAATAACGTGGTATCAGAGTTTTGTGTTACCAAAGTAACATGGTATCTGAAGCATGCAAAGTAATAAGTTACGTTGTACAAATACGAATACGGATACAAATAATGACACTATACTATGTTCACACGTGGGGAGGAAGGGGAAGAAGTGAGCTTTTGAATCCGTCTCCTCCTCCGAGTGATGATCTCGACGTAGATTTCGACATGGCAGGCCAGCTCCATGCGACGGCGTATGCTGCGGAGAAGGTCAGCGTTACCTCGGGCGACAGCACGTCGGAAACTCGAGTTGGCTAGCGTGCTCAGTGCGCAATTCTGCAGCACTCGACAAGGGAAGGCACGGGACTGGGCATTGGAATCGTAACCAAAGTTTAACTAAATGGAAAGTGATTTTGGTAATATTACTAGTCAAGGACATGGACCGTCATTAAAAATGGGCCTAATCTAAAAAAAAAATATTATAATTTTTAGAATATAATTTACTAAGAATCAATAAATCAATCGATTTAAACACTTATAGTTTTTAAAAATAATTCACTAATGTTAGATAAATGCCCCCACAGAATTTAATCCAAAAAAACATATTATCCAACTGAATAAGCATTTGTTTAAAGACAACTAATAATATGAAAATAGGGACTTCACTTTAACCCCACAAATACTTCAGTATTACGTAGATATAAAGAGCCAAAAAGAAAAAAGAAAAAGAAAAAAATAATACGAAAATGGTAAACAAATCAACAATCGATAATGTTTAATCCTCAAAAAAAATTTTAATGAGAATAATTGATCCCACTTGTGTTGTACGAATACATATACGAATCAAAGTACGAATATGACACTATTAAAAAGTTGGTAATGACTAATACATATAATTGTTTTTCATCTTCGGAATAAAGATAAAACAGAATATTAACCTTTACTCTAAGGCATTATTCATCAGATAACCAATATGAATTGGGGAACATAAAAAAGGATTCCATTGATCTTTATAGCCGAAAAGTAATACATATCCCCTCACAACTGCACTAGTCAGAGTTTAATAAGTAGAGGTTACTAGGAGAATCTACATCTGATGATTCACCTATTATATTAAGGAGGATGATAATCTCAAAGTAATATTACTTAATGCTTCCTATGTACACTTTCTGAAATGGAATGATATTGTATCAGCAAATCCAGTCAACAACACTTTGTCTAGCTTGACACACCTAGATACCAGCCTACCATTTTTTTTCTTCTGGGCAAATCATGAAACATGAGCAAAGAAGCAATATGAAAACTTTAATGCCCTTTCTTAAGCAGAGATATGCAAATGGAGTTGGATCTGGTGGAGCTCGGTCATGTCCGACTTGGGAAGGATTTCGAGCAGGGACGGATCTATATAGGTTCCAAGGAAGGGGCCACGGTTTCTCATTAAAAATGTTGATTACTATATATATATATTTTTTTTTTTGTAATTTTAAAATATATATTAGTTTGTCCTTTTAATATACAAAGAATAAATTAGTTTTAGTGATAGTATTTTGGGTTTTCAATTGAGAGGTACGAGTTAGAATTTTATCTCTCTTAACTAATTATTTTACATATTTTAAATTTTCTTTTTCTTTTTTTTTTCTTTTTTGTGACAATTTGAAAATATTGATTTCGTTTCTTTTTGCACATTTTTATTTGAGTTTAAAAAAAAATTATATGCAGTAGTACGGTTTTTCTAGAATTTTAATCGAAAAAAGTTGTGGAGATAGATGCAGATATGGAGTTTAGTTCCAAAATTTTGATTAAGAATTGGAGGTAGAGGCATGGAAGTACTCAAGCCAACTTACTTCTACCTCCGCCTCTGTTAATGATTGTATCCCACTATTTAAAATCTTCTTTATTAGTTAAACTAATTATTTCTTTTAAGCCTTCATCCATGACACATTGACACATGCGTAAATGAAGAAAAGGAGAGTTGAAGATCAAGACGGAAGCAGAGGTGGAGCCAGTATTTATTCTCCCTCAATTTGTAGATTCAGACTGTAGAAATTTATTTTGTGGAATAGTAAACTTTAAGTTCCATCATAGTCTCGTGGCAGCCACAGAAGTATAACATGGATCTGAAAGTTTTTACATTCGTAGAAACTCATTTTGTAGAATAGTAGTTTCCATATTTAGATTCTAAATTTTATATTATTTTTTGACCACATAATTATTTGATTTTGCTACCAAAGGTTATTTTATTTTGTCCGATTATTGTCTACTACTTTTATACTGACCCAACTAATTTTAGATTTAATTTTTTATTGTAAATATGGACCTCTTAGGCCATCTTCAATGTGATTTCTATCTCTCCTGTTTATATTGCAGAAACATCTTTTAGAAAGAACAAAAACTTCTCCCAATCCTAATTTATATTCCAATTTTTATCCTACGTGGCGGTTTTGTAGAATAAAAATTTTCTATGAGATTTTTCTGAACACTCGTAGAAATATAAAATTTTCATCTCTCATAATAATTAATATTGGATCATACATCATTAAGGGTCTGTTTGGATTGAGGAAAAAAAAAAAAGCAGAGTTAAGTGGGATTAAGTGAATAAAAGTTAAGTGAGAAGGAGTAGAATCAATACATATAACATTTATTGGATTAGAAGGAGAGTTAAGTGGGGTGTCATAAAATTAAATTTGATTGAAAATTTAATTAGAACTTAGTCAAAATATCTTCACAAATGATAAAACTACGGAGCAGCATGTTGAAAGCAAAAAAAAAAAAAAAAAAATTATAATATTTTGTATGACAAATAAGAAATATTTGTGACTTTTTAAACAAAATTTTTTAATCCCCCTCGTTAATCCTCCAATTTGGGGGGTTAAAAAATAGACAAAAGAGGGTTAAACAAACCATCACTTAACCCTCTATAACCCTCCCTCCTAAACCTCCACCATCAAACCAAGAATGATTTTTATTTTCCCTCACTTAACTTCCTCTCACTTAATTCTCTTAACCCTCAATCCAAACAGACCCTAAATTGATTCTTTTATTTTGTGCTACGTAAAATAGAAATAGAGAAACATTAGAGAGTATTTTTTTTTAATGTATGTAATTTTTATGTAGAAACTCTATTAACTAGAATTGAAAGTTCCTTAAAATATAATACCAAATAGGATAAAAATTAAATTTTAGAAATTTTCATTGGAGATGTCTTAGGGTCTGCTTGGCAATTATGAGAGTATCGGTTGTCACGTTCCGATCCTGCAATGGTAGTTCCTCCTCGCTTAGCGCCTTGCGGAACCGATCGTTCTCGCATGAGCGTGATGTCGTGCAAGACACTACACCGGTTATGAACGGTTATGAGAGGTCCGATTTTGAGTAATTTTTAGTAGCGACTTTTAAACCAATCCAATCAATACTTGATAACGAACGATTTTGAAAGACTTTTACAAGAATAAATAAAATAAAATAAATAAAATCGTTCAAAATTTGTCAATTTTGTGTATTTATAAAGCCATCTAAAATTATATTATATTAGTTTTTGAAATTTTTTGAGTCGACTAGACCTAGTGTCTCATAAAAATGAACAAATAAATTTTTTCATAAGCATTCAGTTCAAAAATATTCTAAAATCCATAAAAATATCATTACCAAGAATACCCTTGGAGTCAAAGCGAGGTTTCAACATCCGACCCGAATTCCAACTGCTTACGTTTCTATTCCCAAGATCAACATCCCTTCATGAAGTCCATATAGCCATTAAATGATAACAACATGGGACCATGTGAAGTGTGGAAATGGAATCCTGGGTCATACCCCTCCTTGTTCAAACATGCATGATGCATGGGTGATGGCCGATGGGCCTAGAGGACATAGATATGATGGCCTAAGACTAGATTACCTTAACTATTCTAACTAATGTAATATATATTAATCAAGAGGGTATTATGGTAATAAATCGTATGCACATTTTGTGGTCAGTTGGCTCCCAAGCAAGAGAAGAGGACATTGTCTCTTGGGTTTAGAAATGATCCTCTCTCATTAGAGAACATGGTGATGGGGAGTAGATTCTGCTTAAGTTTTTTTAGTACATAGATTTGGTTGGATACTCTTCAATCATGTCCATTTATTGGATAAACACTCTTTTTTCTCGACTACATAGCCCTTGAGAGTCTTAAGCTACATGAGTAATGACTATGGCTACAAAATGATGTGCAAACTTTCATAGATTTAGGCTGAAAACCCCTCAAGTTTCCATTAGGTTGAAACTTCTCAATACAAATATGATGGAAACTAATCCCAAATCATGTAGCAATGTCCAAAAGCAAACTATTTCTCTGGTTATGGATGTCATAGTTCTATATTCTACTTCAACACTAGAGCGAACAACCACGTTTTGCCTTTTTGCTTTTCCAAATTACTAAATTTTCTCCAACAAAAGTGCGAGTTTTTTTCTTTTATCAATTTCACATCTTGTCCAATCGGCGTCACCATATCCAACAATCTGATTATGACCATTTTTCTTTATTAAAATTTCTCTTCCTTGAGATCCTTTCAAATATTAAAGAATTCGATCAACTGCCTTCATGTAACTAATCCGAGGAACATGCATAACCCGACTAACATGGATCACTACATGTGATATCATGATGTGTAATGGTGAGATAAATTAAGATATTGGCCAATATTGGTTAACTCGTGTTCATGTAAGCCGGACTTTTTGTTGTTTTCTATGGGGCTATCAACTGGTTTTGCATCCATCTTCCAAGTTTCTCGTAGTAAATCAAGAACATATTTTCTCTGGTTGAGAAACAAACCTTTCTTAGAGTAGGAAATCTCCATTCCAAGAAAGTGCTTTAGAAATCCAAGATCTTTGACAACGAATTCCTTTTATGTAGTAGAGCTTCGAGAAGCTTAATTTCTCCCATGTCATCTCCAGTAATAAAAATATCATAAAATTATACCAACATGTGAACATGCACGCACATTTTAATAAATAATGAGAAATCTTCACCACTACTTGCAAAACCAGAAGTTAAGAGAACTGATCTAATTAAGTTTTGCATTTCATATCGATGTGATTGTTTAAGACCATAAATAGCCTTATTTATTTTGCAAACCATACATTCTCGACCTTCTTGAACATGTCCGGGGGTAATTTTACATAAACCTCTTCTTCAAGCTCGCCTTCAAGAATGCATTTTTACGTTCATTTGAAACAATGGCCAGTCATGATTGGCAACAATAGAAAGAAGGACGCAAATGGTGCTCATTTTTTTCAACTGGAGCAAACATATCTTTATAATCGACACCATATGTTCGCACGAACCCTTTGGTAACTAACATTGTCGTGTACTCTCTATTAATCCTTGTGGAGTTCTTGAGTTGTAAGCCTTGTAGAGATGCTTCATTGTATTGAGAGAGAGAGAGAGAGAGAGAGAGAGAGAGAGAGAGACAGTTAATGTAATCGAGTTGTTCTTTGGCTTCAAGCCATTGTAATTTCGCTTTAATATTACCAATAAAGAGAGTATATCTTGTGTCGATTCAACTTTTATGCTTAGTATTTCTACTATAGTGACTTTGTATCTTAGATATTCTATCGGCCGTTTTGATATTTGTCTTGTACAAGTTCAACTTAGGCTTGTAAGGCATCACGCCTAATGGTGATTTATGATTCTGCGGATACATTACACCCTTTGGCAACTAACATTGCTTTGTACATCTTCATAATCAACGTGATACATTTATTCATTACTTTAGGGTTATTTTAAAAAAAATTGACTTTTCTGAATTGTGACAAAAAACTAACAGGGATGGCGAAGGGTACTTTGAAAATATTAATATTTGATGGTAGTGATTTGTATAATAAAAAATTTTAGGATATCAACTTGAAAAACTTAAATAGTTGAGAGTATCAAGTTAAAATTTAGCATTTAATTAATAAATATTTAGCAAGGATATATTTGAAATAGAAATGTTTAATGTGAAGTCTAAATTTTTTAATTATATAGTAGCACTAGTATATATGCACGTGCGTTGCAGGTATTAGGTATTTCATAAAAAAAGTAATATAGATTATTTTATATTATTATTATTGGGATGAGTAAAAGATAGTTGTTGTAATTATTCTAATATTTAATAAGACTACGTATATATATTATTATTATTATTAATATATATATATATATATATATATATATATATATATATATATATATATATATGAAGACCAAAAGATAACTCATGTAATTACTTAATTGTCCATATTAACTTTAGGAAATAATTTTAATTAGTAATCATATGTAAGGATATATTTAGAAGAGAGAAAAAAAATCTACGTTGAAGCTGAACTTTTCCTATTATATAGTAATATAGATATATGTATTAATGAGTTTTCGCAATGGCAAAAGTTGTAAGGGAAAAAAAAGGGAATATAAAAGGCTGTAGAGCTTTTAGTTGAGTCAAGAAGATTAATTTGCCCAGGCCCAAGAATAGGCACATGAGTCCCATTTTGTGAGAAATTATTCAGTGGTTCAGATTTATGGTGAACATTGATCCGTATCCAATGATATAATGACATATGACTTATGTTTTATCTATTTCTTGCAAGTCTAAATTGAAGAAAAAAACATAAATCATGTGTTATTATATCATTAGATGAAGATCAAGGCTCATCGTATGCTCGATCTACTAAATAATTTCTCCCATTTTGCAATAAATATTGTATGTCTTGTACATTCCTTCTTACAAGAATGAAGTTAATTTTTATTATTTGTCATGTAGTTCAGTTGATGTCGAGTAAACTATCCAAAAATTATTCTTTGAAGAAAGAGAGATGCAGTAATAAGTGAATCAAGAATAGTACCTGTAGCATGTGAAGGTTGTAATATTTGAGTTTTATTTTTAACTTATCTACTGGAGTAATTATTGGAGTCCAGTCTGAATTTGGTAAGAGCAAATTTTGGAGCCCAAATATAGTAAAAGATTTGATTTAATATAATTTAAAAATCTACATTAATTTGATTAGATTTTAAATTTGTATCAAATATTTAATCTGACAATATTTGGATGTCTATAATTGGTGTTTCCTATTTTAGATAATAGATTTTATATTTAGGAATTCCTATGACCTAAGCTAGGGTTTCTCATCCTATTTATATAGGTGAGGGTGGAGGAACAAAGGTGAAGATTTAGGATGCTCGTCCACAGAAAATCTAAGAGAAAATTTGTGCTTTTCTCTTAGGACTTGCCATCTAAGAAGAAGGAATAGGAGATCTGATCGAGGAGTCGTCGCCTTCGTTCAGGAAAATTGCTACATGATTTGGTGAGCGATTTCAATTGTAATATCTTTCTCTTTCTTCTTGAGTGTGGTAAGAGAGTTGAACCTATTAGGGCAAATGGTTCAACGTTTGTTTTTTCAATCTTGTAATTTTACCTGAGTTATAAAGGTTAAAATGTATCCAGGTGACATAGTCACCGCCATATATGTTATCTTTATCTGTGCTTGGTGTTTGTTAGATATAGGTTGGTTCTCAGAGGGGTTGGCCTAAGTTTTTGCTACGGTCTATCTGAAATACGGTATCAGAGCACTTGTAGGGCGTGTCCGATCCCAACATCTGGTATCGGAGCTCCTAGGTTCTCGAGAGGAAAGGTGCAGCCATGCCTATGAAGAAGATGAACACTCATATGATCACCCTCACAGGGGAAACTGGGCGATTTAGAAGCCAAGGATGGAGGATCTACTCTGGTGCAAGGACTTGCATGGTCCGTTGGAGGACGTGTCATGACCCACACTCAAAAAATTGGGCATGAGTCGTGGGTACGACCAGCCTACGTCGCAGCATCGACGGTGTTTGATAATAAACGAAAGAAATAAAAATGGGTTTATACAAAACCCCTTCTTAGGTTTACAAACAAGAAGTACTATTAATCCTATACGAGAATGTTAAGTACAAAATTTAATCTGGGTAAATATTGCTATAGGAGTCTGATCTGCAGTCGATCACTTTGTCCCTTGGACCACACGATGATGAAGAAGTGTCGTAGAAGAAGAAGAAGCTTTAATTTCCGACTTTGAATTCTCTAGATCTCTTATTCGACCTGGTTTCAGACCTCTTTTTTTTGACCTTTGACCTCCGTGGACGGAGGTCTATATTTATAGGCGTAGAAACTGAACAGCAGAGAGAACCGCACCTTTAATTTTCGTGGACGGAGGTCTATATTTTTAGTACATAGATTTGGTTGGATACTCTTCAATCATGTCTATTTATTGGATTAACACTCTTTTTTCTCGACTACATAACCCTTGAGAGTCTTAAACTACATGAGTAATGCCTATGGCTACAAAATGATGTGCAAACTTTCATAGATTTAGGCTGAAAACCCCTCAAGTTTCTATTACATTTGGTTGAAACTTCTCTCAAACAAAGTCACATTCTACTTCCATATATTTCAATCTTTCGTGAAACACAGAATTAGAAACAATATGCATAACAATTTGGTTATCACAATACAAATATGATGGAACCTAATTCCAAATCATGTAGCAATGTCCAAAAGCAAACTATTTCTCTGGTTATGGATGTCATAGTTCTATATTCTACTTCAACACTAGAGCGAACAACCACGTTTTGCCTTTTAGCTTTTCCAAATTATTAAATTTCCTACAACAAGAGTGCGAGTTTTTTTTTTTTAATCAAATTCACATCCTGCCCAATCGGCGTCACCATACCCAACAATCTGATTATGACCATTTTTCTTTATTAAAATTCCTCTTCCTTGAGATCATTTCAAATATTAAAGAATTCGATCAACTGCCTTCATGTAACTAATCCGAGGAACATGCATAACCCGACTAACATGGATCACTACATGTGATATCATGATGTGTAATGGTGAGATAAATTAAGATATTGGCCAATATTGGTTAACTCGTGTTCATGTAAGCCGAACTTTTTGTTGTTTTCTATGGGACTATCAACTGGTTTTGCATCCATCTTCCAAGTTTCTCGTAGTAAATCAAGAACATATTTTCTCTGGTTGAGAAACAAACCTTTCTTAGAGTAGGATATCTCCATTCCAAGAAAGTGCTTTAGAAATCCAAGATCTTTGACAACGAATTCCTTTTATGTAGTAGAGCTTCGAGAAGCTTAATTTCTCCCATGTCATCTCTAGTAATAAAAATATCATAAAATTATACCAACATGTGAACATGCACACACATTTTAATAAATAATGAGAAATCTTCACCACTACTTGCAAAACCAGAAGTTAAGAGAACTAAACTAATTAAGTTTTGCATTTCATGTCGATGTGATTGTTTAAGACCATAAATAGCCTTATTTATTTTGCAAACCATACATTCTCGACCTTCTTGAACATGTCCGGGGGTAATTTTATATAAACCTCTTCTTCAAGCTCGCCTTCAAGAATGCATTTTTACGTTCATTTGAAACAATGGCCAGTCATGATTGACAACAATAGAAAGAAGGACGCAAATGGTTCTCATTTTTCCAACTGGAGCAAACATTTCTTTATAATCAACACCATATGTTCGCATGAACCCTTTGGTAACTAACATTGTCGTGTACTCTCTATGGATCCTTGTGGAGTTCTTGAGTTGTAAGCCTTGTAGAGATGCTTCATTGTATTGAGAGAGAGAGAGAGAGAGAGAGAGAGAGAGAGAGTTATTGTAATCAAGTTGTTCTTTGGCTTCCAGCCGTTGTAATTCCGCTTTAATATTACCAATAAAGAGAGTATATCTTGTGTCGGTTCAATTTTTATGCTTAGTGTTTCTGCTTCAGTGACTTTGTATCTTAGATATTCTATCGATAATTTTGGTGTTTGTCTTGTACAAGTTCAACTTAGGCTTGTAAGACATCACGCCTAATGGCGATTTGTGATTCTGCGAATACATTGCACCCTTTGGCAACTAGCATGGCCTTGTACATCTTCATAATCAACGTGATACATTTATTCATTACTTTAGGGTTATTTTAAAAAAATTTGACTTTTCTGAATTGTGACAAAAAACTAATAGGGCTGGCGAAGGGTACTTTGAAAATATTAATAGTTGATGATAGTGATTTGTATAATAAAAGAGTTTAGGATATCAACTTGAAAAACTTAAATAGTTGAGAGTATCAAGTTAAAACTTAGCATTTAATTAATAAACATTTAGCAAGGATATATTTGAAATAAAAACTTTTACCGTGAAGTCTAAATTTTTTAATTATATAGTAGCACTAGTATATATGCACGTGCGTTGCAGGTATTAGGTATTTCATAAAAAAAAGTAATATAGATTATTTTATATTATTATTGGGATGAGTAAAAGATAGTTGTTGTAATTATTCTAATATTTAATAAGACTACGTATATATATTATTATTATTATTATTAATATATATATATATATATATATATATATATATATATATATATATATATATATATATATGTATATATATATATATATATATATATATGAAGACCAAAAGATAACTCATGTAATTACTTAATTGTCCATATTAACTTTAGGAAATAATTTTAATTAGTAATCATATATAAGGATATATTTAGAAGAGAGAAAAAAAATCTACGTTGAAGCTGAACTTTTCCTATTATATAGTAATATAGATATATGTATTAATGAGTTTTCGCAATGGCAAAAGTTGTAAGGGAAAAAAAAGGGAATATAAAAGGCTGTAGAGCTTTTGGTTGAGTCAAGAAGATTAATTTGCCCACGCCCAAGAATAGGCACATGAGTCCCATTTTGTGAGAAATTATTCAGTGGTTCAGATTTATGGTGAACATTGATCCGTATCCAATGATATAATGACATATGACTTATGTTTTATCTATTTCTTGCAAGTCTAAATTGAAGAAAAAAAACATAAATCATGTGTTATTATATCATTAGATGAAGATCAAGGCTCATCGTATGCTCGATCTACTAAATAATTTCTCCCATTTTGCAATAAATATTGTATGTCTTGTACATTCCTTCTTACAAGAATGAAGTTAATTTTTATTATTTGTCATGTAGTTCAGTTGATGTCGAGTAAACTATCCAAAAATTATTCTTTGAAGAAAGAGAGATGCAGTAATAAGTGAATCAAGAATAGTACCTGTAGCATGTGAAGGTTGTAATATTTGAGTTTTATTTTTAACTTATCTGCTGGAGTAATTATTGGAGTCCAGTCTGAATTTGGTAAGAGCAAATTTTGGAGCCCAAATATAGTAAAAGATTTAATTTGATATAATTTAAAAATCTACATTAATTTGATTAGATTTTAAATTTGTATCAAATATTTAATCTGACCATATTTGGATGTTTATAATTGGTGTTTTCTATTTTAGATAATAGATTTTATATTTAGGAATTCCTATGACCTAAGCTAGGGTTTCTCATCCTATTTATATAGGTGAGGGTGGAGGAACAAAGGTGAAGATTTAGGATGCTCGTCCACAGAAAATCTAAGAAAAAATTTGTGCTTTGCTATTAGGACTTGCCATCTAAGACAGAAGGAATAGGAGATCTGATCGAGGAGTCGTCGCCTTCGTTCAGGAAAATTACTACATGATTTGGTGAGCGATTTCAATTGTAATATCTTTCGCTTTCTTCTTGAGTGTGGTAAGAGAGTTGAACCTATTAGGGCAAATGGTTCAACGTTTGTTTTTTCAATCTTGTAATTTTACCTGAGTTATAAAGGTTAAAATGTATCCAGGTGACATAGTCACCGCCATATATGTTATCTTTATCTGTGCTTGGTGTTTGTTAGATATAGGTTGGTTCTCAGAGGGGTTGGCCTAAGTTTTTGATGCGGTCTATCTGAAATACGGTATCACAGCACTTGTAGGGCGTGTCCGATCCCAACATCTGGTATCGGAGCTCCTAGGTTCTCGAGAGAAAAGGTGCAGCCATGCCTACGAAGAAGATGAACACTCATATGATCACCCTCACAGGGGAAACTGGGCGATTTAGAAGCCAAGGATGGAGGATCTACTCTGGTGCAAGGACTTGCATGGTCCGTTGGAGGACATGTCACGACCCACACCCAAAAAATTGGGCATGAGTCGTGGGTACGTCCAGCCTACGCCGCAGCATCGACGGTGTTTGATAATAAACGAAAGAAATAAAAATGGGTTTATACAAAACCCCTTCTTAGGTTTACAAACAAGAAGTACTATTAATCCTATACGAGAATGTTAAGTACAAAATTTAATCTGGGTAAATATTGCTATAGGAGTTTGATCTGCAGTCGATCACTTTGTCCCTTGGACCACACGATGATGAAGAAGTGCCCTAGAAGAAGAAGAAGCTTTAATTTTCGACTTTGAATTCTCTAGCTCTCTTATTCGACCTGGTTTCAGACCTCTTTTTTTCGACCTTTGACCTCCGTGGACGGAGGTCTATATTTATAGGCGTAGAAACTGAACAGCAGAGAGAACCGCACCTTTAATTTCCGTGGACGGAGGTCTATATTTTTAATACATAGATTTGGTTGGATACTCTTCAATCATGTCCATTTATTGGATTAACACTCTTTTTTCTCGACTACATAGCCCTTGAGAGTCTTAAACTACATGAGTAATGCCTATGGCTACAAAATGATGTGCAAACTTTCATAGATTTAGGCTGAAAACCCCTCAAGTTTCTATTACATTTGGTTGAAACTTCTCTCAAACAAAGTCACATTCTACTTCCATATGTTTTAATCTTTCGTGAAACACAGAATTAGAAACAATATGCATAACAATTTGGTTATCACAATACAAATATGATGGAACCTAATTCCAAATCATGTAGCAATGTCCAAAAGTAAACTATTTCTCTGGTTATGGATGTCATAGTTCTATATTCTACTTCAACACTAGAGCGAACAACCTCGTTTTGCCTTTTTGCTTTTCCAAATTATTAAATTTCCTACAACAAGAGTGCGAGTTTTTTTTTAATCAATTTCACATCCTGCCCAATCGGCGTCACCATACCCAACAATCTGATTATGACCATTTTTCTTTATTAAAATTCCTCTTCCTTGAGATCCTTTCAAATATTAAAGAATTCGATCAACTGCCTTCATGTAACTAATCCGAGGAACATGCATAACCCGACTAACATGGATCACTACATGTGATATCATGATGTGTAATGGTGAGATAAATTAAGATATTGGCCAATATTGGTTAACTCGTGTTCATGTAAGCCGGACTTTTTGTTGTTTTCTATGGGACTATCAACTGGTTTTGCATCCATCTTCCAAGTTTCTCGTAGTAAATCAAGAACATATTTTCTCTGGTTGAGAAACAAACCTTTCTTAGAGTAGAAAATCTCCATTCCAAGAAAGTGCTTTAGAAATCCAAGATCTTTGACAACGAATTCCTTTTATGTAGTAGAGTTTCGAGAAGCTTAATTTCTCCCATGTCATCTCTAGTAATAAAAATATCATAAAATTATACCAACATGTGAACATGCACACACATTTTAATAAATAATGAGAAATCTTCACCACTACTTGCAAAACCAGAAGTTAAGAGAACTAAACTAATTAAGTTTTGCATTTCATGTCGATGTGATCGTTTAAGACCATAAATAGCCTTATTTATTTTGCAAACCATACATTCTCGACCTTCTTGAACATGTCCGGGGGTAATTTTATATAAACCTCTTCTTCAAGCTCGCCTTCAAGAATGCATTTTTACGTTCATTTGAAGCAATGGCCAGTCATGATTGACAACAATAGAAAGAAGGACGCAAATGGTTTCCATTTTTCCAACTGGAGCAAACATTTCTTTATAATCAACACCATATGTTCGCATGAACCCTTTGGTAACTAACATTGTCGTGTACTCTCTATGGATCCTTATGGAGTTCTTGAGTTGTAAGCCTTGTAGAGATGCTTCATTGTATTAAGAGAGAGAGAGAGAGAGAGAGAGAGAGATAGAGAGTTATTGTAATCAAGTTGTTCTTTGGCTTCAAGCCGTTGTAATTCCGCTTTAATATTACCAATAAAGAGAGTATATCTTGTGTCGGTTCAATTTTTATGCTTAGTATTTCTGCTATAGTGACTTTGTATCTTAGATATTCTATCGATAATTTTGGTGTTTGTCTTGTACAAGTTCAACTTAGGCTTGTAAGACATCACGCCTAATGGCGATTTGTGATTCTGCGGATACATTGCACCCTTTGGCAACTAGCATTGCCTTGTACATCTTCATAATCAACGTGATACATTTATTCATTACTTTAGGGTTATTTTAAAAACAATTGACTTTTCTGAATTGTGACAAAAAACTAATAGGGCTGGCGAAGGGTACTTTGAAAATATTAATAGTTGATGATAGTGATTTGTATAATAAAAGAGTTTAGGATATCAACTTGAAAAACTTAAATAGTTGAATGTATCAAGTTAAAATTTAGCATTTAATTAATAAATATTTAGCAAGGATATATTTGAAATAAAAACTTTTACCGTGAAGTCTAAATTTTTTAATTATATAGTAGCACTAGTATATATGCACGTGCGTTGCAGATATTTCATAAAAAAGTAATATATATTATTTTATATTATTATTGGGATGATTAAAAGATAGTTGTTGTAATTATTCTAATATTTAATAAGACTACTTATATATATTATTATTATTATTATTATTACTATATATATATATATATATATATATATATATATGAAGACCAAAAGACAGCTCATGTAATTACTTAATTGTCCATATTAACTTTAGTAAATAGTTTTAATTAGTAATCATATGTAAGGATATATTTAGAAGATTGAAAAAAATCTACATTGAAGCTGAACTTTTTCTATTATATAGTAATATAGATATATGTATTAATGAGTTTTCGCACATGTAAAAGTTGTAAGGAAAAAAAAGGGAATATAAAAGGCTGTAGAGCTTTTAGTTGAGTCAAGAAGATTAATTTGCCCACGCCCAAGAATAGGCACATGAGTCCCATTTTGCGAGAAATTATTCAGTGGTTCGGATTTATGGTGAACATTGATCCGTATCCAATGATATAATGACATATGAATTATATTTTATCTATTTCTTGCAAGTCTAGATTAAAGAAAAAAAACATAGATCATGTGTTATTATATCATTAGATGAAGATTAAGGCTCATCGTAAGCTCGATCTACTGAATAATTTCTCCCATTTTGTAATAGATATTGTATGTCTTGTACATTCCTTTTTACAAGAATGAAGTTAATTTTTATTATTTGTCATGTAGTTCAATTACTGTTGAGTAAACTACCCAAAAATTATTCTTTGAAGAAAAAGAGATACAGTAATAAGTGAATCAAGAATAGTACCTGTAGCATGTGGAGGTTGTAATATTTGAGTTTTATTTTTTACTTATCTGTTGGAGTAATTATTGGAGTCCAGTCTGAATTTGGTAAGAGCAAATTTTGGAGCCCAAATATGGTAAAAGATATGATTTGATATAATTTAAAAATCTACATTAATTTGATTATATTTAAATTTGTATCAAATATTTAATCAGACCATATTTAGATGTCTATAAGTGGTGTTTTCTATTTTAGATAATAGATTTTCTATTTAGGAATTCCTATGACCTAAGCTAGGGTTTTTCATCCTATTTATATAGGTGAGGGTGGAGGCACAAAGGTGAAGATTTGGGATGCTCGTCCACATAAAATCTAAGAGAAAGTTCATTCTTTGCTCTTAGGACTCGCCATCCAAGACAGAAGGAAGAGAAGATCTGATCGAGGAGTCGTCGCCTTCGTTCAGAAAAATTGCTACGGGATTTGGTGAGCGATTTCAATTGTAATACCTTTCTCTTTCTTCTTGAGTGTGGTGAGAGAGTTGAACCTATTAGGGCAAAGGGTTCAACATTTTTTTTAATCTTGTAATTTTACCTGAGTTATAAAGGTTAAAATTTATCCAGGTGACATAGTCACCGCCATATACATTGTTTTTATCTGTGGTTGGTGTTCGTTAGACATGGGTTGGTTATCTCAGAGGGGTTGGCCTAAGTTTTTGCTGCAGTCTGTCTGAAACATGGTATCAGAGCGCTTGCAGGCCGTGTCCAATCCCAACATCTGGTATCAGAGCTCCCTGGTTCACGAGAGAAAAGGTGCATCCATGCCTACAAAGTAGATGAACACTCGTATGATCACCCTCACAGGGGGAACTGGGCGATTTGGAAGCCAATGATGGAGGATCTACTCTGGTGCAAGGACTTGCGTGGTCCGTTGGATAAAGATATCGCCAAGCCGACAGACAAAGCTACTGAAGACTAGAAATAACTGGATCGAAAGGCCGTTGGATTCATCCGCCAATGGCTAGACGATTCGGTATTTTATCACGTGTCCATGGAGAGTTTCACAAAAGCATTGTGAGAGAAGATGCACTCGCTATATGAAATAAAGATGCCTGGCAATAAGGTATTTCTTATTCGCTAACTCGTCAGCTTGAAGTACACGGAGGGTGCCCCGGTGGTACAACATCTGAACGAGGTTCAAGGTATCATCAATTAGCTGTCTGCGATGAATATGGTGATTAATAATGAGCTTTATGCCCTTCTACTTTTGAGTTCTCTGCCAAAAAATTGGAAGATGTTGGTGGTGTCGGTGAGTAACTTTACGCCTGACGGAGTTGTCACGATGGAGGCAGTCAAAAGTAGCTTGTTGAATGTGGAGATCCAGCGTAAGCAAATGGAATTGTCACATGAGTCCTCTCTGGTGTCCTCCTACTGGAAGGGAAGACCCAAGTCACAGGCTAGGACATGTGGGAGTTCTCGAGATCTTACGACTATAGACCACAAGGAGGGCTGCTATCACTATGACAAAATGGGTCATATCAAGAGGACTGCATGAAGCTCAAAGATGAGAAGGCCAAAGGCAAGGACGATTAGGAGGATCTGATGGCATTGGGAGATATCATCATCGCAGTAACTGACGCAGAGAAAGCATGATGGCAATTGGGTCATGGACACGCGGGCGTCATATCACGCCACTCCATATAGGAGGATCTTCAAGTCATACCACGGCAACAGGTTTGGATGTATAAAAATAGGCAACAAGGGGACGACTGTAGTTGTAGACATCGGTGATGTGCACTTGACAACGGAGCTTGGTAAAGCTCATTCTCAAGGGCGCACAACATATACCGAGTTTATACTACAACTTTGTTTCAGTAGGGAGGCTGGCGGATGATGGTTGTCGCAGATTGTTTGAAAAAAAAGATTGGATGCTTACGAAGGGTTCCCAACAACTGGCTCGAGAAGATTTATGTTGTGGCATGTGTAGTCTCAATCCGCTGAGATGTACAGGCAGACCACAGATATCAGATGGATGCTCGAGGTATGTTCGACAGGAGGTGGATCATCGAGAACTTGTTGAGGAGGGTCTTCGAGATATTTGAGGATTACAGTAGATTCGGTTCGTCAAGACAAAGCGACAAATGGTGATGTGTCAAAGATTGAGAGTCAGTCTGTCGGTCCCATGATAGTTGATCGGTCTCCACGTGGGGGTTGTTCCATGGATCCAGTTTTGGTGACGGATGATTTGCCAAAACTTTGCGGAGCGACATCGGTTTTAGCAGTTTAAAGCCAGGGAGGATATCAAGGTTTGCACAAACTCAATCTGAGACAGGTGCATCTGCATTTACACAGTTCTGGAGGAGCTGTGGGTCATCG